>PVLD010000886.1:0-237747 GCA_004027595.1 Dinomys branickii | reverse complement strand
TAAATAGTCAGCAAAAGAAGGAAAACTTCAAATAAATAACATGACTAGAATAAGACAGAAAGGAGAGAGGTACGTACCCTGAACTCAAGAAGGATCTGAAATGGAAACTGAAGCTCCAGGAAAAACCAAGCAGAACCTCTCCTGGAGGAAAGGATTGGAGGGCTGCCGCGGCACAGTCAGAGAGAGAAGAGATGGAGAAAGAGGAAGCCACTGCTTCAAACACACTCTTGGCCCAAGCCCTCGTTCCAGCGATTGCAGCTGCGGCTTTGGAGACCCATGCTCATGGAAGCCTCCCAACTCGGCCGGGGGAGAGCGGAGTTCCAAGAGCTGGTCCAGAACTGGAGAGGAGAGGGCGCAGCCAGGAAAAGAGGCAATGGTGGTTGGGAACTGTGGTCAAATCCAGTGTGAGGATGAGAGGTTGCAACAGCCAGGAGTCCCCACTCTGCAGCAACCTTTCTAATCAGCACCGGGAGGCAAGGTGGAGCCAGAGCAGCCAGTACACATCCTACCACACCCAGCTCTATGCCTGCCTCGAGGCTGTGGCCTCCTGCCTCTCCACTCTGTGGGCGGCTGCCAGTGGGGAGCGGTGGGTTGCATCGGCACCCACATCAGAGCCACAGCAACTCCCAGGGATCCAGCCAAGGAACAAACGGGAACTGGAGCACAACAGCAAGAGAGAGCTTCAGATGGAGGTGGCTCACACGACACCACGCCCTTCTCACTCCAGCATCAAACAGGAAGCATGAACTGAGTTACTGGGCTCCGGCTCTCACGCTGAACGCCCTCTGTGAGCACCTTGAGCCTCGGTGGCCTGCGCAATCACCACCTGTTCCTGACAGCAATGGGACGAGTCCACAGGCTTTAAGACTCACCCCAGACTACTGATGCGAGCAAGAGTGTCTCCATACTGCTTGCATATATAACGTTATATGAACCCATGGTGACCGGGTGGGCAGTGGAGAGAGAACCTCCCGGAGGAATGCCACTCAGACATGGCAATATAGCAACATGTGAAGAACAGAGAGGAGGGAGGTGGATATCCTGAACTCGAGAGGGAACTGAGATAGGAAGTGAAACCCTCGGAAAGTCTAAGCAGAACCTCCTCTGGAGGAGGGGATCGCAGATCTGACATGGCGCAGTTGGAGGGAGACGAGATAGAGAGGGAGGAGGTTGCCGCTCCAAGCACACCCCTGGCCCACACCCTCGTTTCGGTATTCGTAGCTTCAGCTTTGGAGACCCATTGCCCAGCTGCAAGGGGTGGGGAACGGTAATGCTGGAGCCACATGGTCTGGACCCGCCCCCACCCATAGCAGGAGGACAGGGTGGAGCCGGGCGGTCCGCTGTGAGCATATGTGCTTTCCCACCTCCATCCATGGCAGTTTGTATACACCCCTGTATGTTATAGTATAGTCTGAGCCAGCTATATCCCTTCCCAAGGTGAGAGTCCAAGAATATAGATAAAGCCAGGAGTAGTTATTATCACAGGGAAGATGACTGATTGAGTGGTAGGGCAGCGGAGATGAGGGAGGAGAAAAACGAACTGATCAAAAGGGCCATCATCTGTGTAACCTGAATAACAAAGATGAAGGTAACATTATGTAGGACAGCATCCAGAGCTAATTCCCTTCTATGTTCTCTATAACTCTGTATTTCCTCAGTCGTTTTTGTATTAGCAGAAATGAAGATAACTTTATATTATACAGCATCCAGTGCAAATTCCCTATTATCTTATCTATAATTTGGTATTTCCTTTAATGTTTTTGTGTTAACTAATGTGAAGATAACTATGTAATACAACATCCAGTTCTAATTCCCTACTATATTGCGTATAACTTTGTATTTTCTGTATTGTTTATGGCTTTTCTGGTTCATATGTCTCCAATCTTTTGTCTTTAAAATAAAATTAAAAAAAAAAAAAGGAAAGACAGTTTTGGGGACTTTGTAGGCAAGTGGTCAAAACTGGAGTCCATACTCATAAGTGAAATAAATGAGCGGTACATGTGCAGGCAACGTATTGTATCACTGGTGTAAGAACCTGAGGGCAGGAATATAAACTAAGAGACATGAAGGAAATCTGTTGAAAAGCAAAGAACAGATGGGCCGAGGGAAAGGAGAAAAGAAAGAGGCAAAAATGTATGTATGTATATATGTATATACATATGTGCAGGATGGCTAACATGGTTCTACTATTGTATTATATCACTTAATGCTAAGGAATAATTGATGACGGGTTATTCGATCAATCTTGTATGTCTGCATGTGTTATGCTGAACGCACACTTCGAAGATATCAATATGTAAAGCAGCAACTATTGTTGGTTTTCTGTTGCTTTGTCTATAACTCAATTCTGATCTTACTGTTATTGTGCTACTCTGTGACTCTTTGTTAATGCTTTCTGGTTTTTTTTTTTTTTCTGTTGCTGAGATGATTATTTGTTTGACCAATTTCGCATGTCTGTATCTGTGTTCATGAATATACACTTTGAAGATATCAATAGGTAAAGCAACAACCATTGTTGAGTCCATGTCACCTTGTCTGTAAATCAGTTTTGATTGTACTATTTCTTATGCTACTTTGTGTCAGTAATATGTTTTTTTGCTTTTACCTTAAAAAAAAAAAAAGATCGGAGGCTCTGCAGTACACAAAAGGGCACCAATCCCCGCTCTGCACTGTGGATCACTCTGTTTCTACAATCTTAGTTTTTTTAGCTGTGGGAGTTGGTGGTCTCCGTGGTCCCCGTGAGAAAATGGTGACAGGATATGGAAAATAATGACAAGAGATGATGACCAGGGTCAGGTGCAGTCACCTCTTGCCTGATGAGCAAGAGGACTGAGTTCAAACAGCAGGGACATTTATTTTATACACTCACAAAGTAGTATCATGAGAGATAATGTTGTTTATCAACTAAGTAAGACTAAGGCTAAAACCAAGACTAAGACTAAGACTGAGACTGAGACTGAGACTGAGACTGAGACTGAGACTGAGACTAAGATTAAGACAAAGATTAAGACTAAGACTAAGACTAAGTGTCCAAGCAGGAAACCTTTTTCAGTACTGAGGTAACTTGACTGCCTGAGGCACTTGGGATCTGTCTCACCCTCAGACATATGACCAACAACCAAACTCCAGTGGCTCCCAACAATTAGCCAAATTGGGAAAATATTTGTGACAACTTTATAAGATCACTTTGAGACTTAACTGAGATGTGAAGCACCAGGCAAAATATCTGGACCAGGAAATATGTTGTGCCTGTGTTAGTCACAGCATCATTAGAGCCCTGTGCTCTGCTCCTGCTTTCCTGGAATCTACCTCTTTTCACGCTGATAAAATGGCTACCTTGTGTTTGTTCTTTGTCTCCCTACTGTTGGCCACGTTTTATTCTCTAGAAATAGACATCATTTAAACTAAATCAATGTGTCTTTTTTCAGAATTTGAATTCAAGAGAATGTGTTCTTTCCTACCCTGGATCTGTAACCTAGACATGGGAGCTGACATTTACATTGTACTTGAGAGCGTTTATCCAGAAGAAATAAAAGTTTAGGTCCACACCGAAACTTATGCAGAGATGGTTGTAGCAGCTTAATTTGTAATCACTCCAAACTGCAGAAAAACCAAAATTTTCATCAATAGAGGCACTGTATAGTTCATCAAATGGTGGCATGTTCATAGTGTACACTGCTGTAAACACAACAGTCTGGGTGCACTGTAAGGAGGCTCTGGTGAATGAAACAAGCCAATATCAAAAGGACACAGACCATATGATTCTGTTTAACATTGCCAATGTGATAAAATTGCAAAGATGGAAAAAGAAGAATTAAGCACTATAAAGTGAGGTGAGGGGCTGGGGATATAGCTCAGTGGAATAAGCGCTTGCCTAGCAAGTGCAGGGTCCTGAGTTCGATCCCCAGTACCGCAAAAAAATAAAATAAAATAAAATAAAATAATAAAATAAAATAAAGTGAGGTGAATATGTGTCATCATGTGAATACGACTTCTCTCCATTTTGTGGGGACACAAACAGGCACATCTGATAAAGTCCCTGAAGACTATACATACTCATGGTACCAATGTTGATTTCATGTGTTTTATATAATGCTATTGTTATACAAAGTGTTACTTCTTTCAGTACAGACCTTATTTTTGATAGTAAGTGTTGCTCTTTTCTTCCTGGTGTGGTAAAGGTGTGGGGTGCAAGAGACAACTTCACAAAGGGAAATCACAAAGGGAAATGTATGTTTTGCTTTTGATCAGATAAGAGGAACTCTTTCTATATCTATTGATTCTCAGTTGCCTTTAACTCAAAGTAAGCTTTGTGTAAAAGTCCCACCTTTGGACTGGGACTTTTAGCCTGGCCCTCTTCCTGGATCTCTCCACTTCAGGCTTCTGAGCTTGAAGCATGTTGGCGCAGGTAAGTTGAATTTGGAGAAATATCATGAATGTATGGATGTCATATTATTTATTACAAAAGAAACGACCAAAAAAGGTAGTGAATTCACTGCAATTTCCTTTAAAGGATTCAACACGGCTCCTCAATGGAATGAATTTAGGAAAAAAGAGAGATTACGTTGCTTTCTTCTTGCTTCTGGTCAATGAAGCCCATTGGTGAAGGGGAAGCTCAGTGGGCTGAGGCACTATGGAGGGATTGTGCACATGTTAGGTGTGAAGAGTGAGCAGTCACCTGACACAGAGCATCGGTGATGAGACTTCCAGGGAATATTCGGAGTTCAACAAGATGTCAAAGCTGTGACAAGAAACTCCCTGTGGCAATGGGGGTGCAAGATGAGGCAGGTTCATAAAATATGGTGAATATTTAAATTTTTAAAAATCAGTACAGTAAAAGGAACATTGTCATCCGTTCTCTAACACACCTCTCCCGCCGTTTTCCCCACTCTCTGAAGCAGCTCTGGAAGCGCTCTTTCATTAGTGTCTTCCATCTGTTCAGGACACTGAGGCAGCCATGACAGCACATCTGCCCTTCATGATCATTTTGTCTCTGGGGAAGAGCCAGAAGTTGTGTGGGGCTAGATCTTGTGAAAAGGATGGAGAAGGACACAGAGTAACGTTTTCATGAGGCTGCCTTTCTGTTGATGATGCTTGGCAGCATGATCAGCCTTATTTTTGATCACCTCATAGAGACATGAAAAAGGACTTCTAGAAGTGCTTAACAAAGCGGCGAGAAAGATGGGATAAGTGTGTTCAAAGTGAGGAGGAGTAACAGCAATGTGTCTTTTACTCTAACACATAGTTGTAATACATTTTTAAAGTTTAAACATTCACTGTGGGCTGGGGATATAGCTCAGTGGAATAAGCGCCTGCCTAGCAGGTGCAGGGTCCTGAGTTCGATCCCCAGTACCGCAAAAAAAAAAAAAAAAAAAAAAAAAAAACATTCACTGTATTTATGATTACTCCTTGTCTGTGATGGGGTCATGGTGTGAATGTCAGGATTTCCCCCTACTTATACGAAAGATAGTTATCAGAAAAGGTAAAGTGTGTGGGATTAAATTTCATCTAGGCAGAAGATGGGAGCCGTGTGTGTAGATAAAGACAAAGAGCTAATGGTGTGGGTGAGGTGACGCAGGGTGTCCTTGAGGGTTAGGGGAGAAGAGGCTTAGTATGTCACTCTGGACTCATTCAGGGATTATATGCAACCTCAGCTCAAATGAAAGAGATCACTTTTCCATAGAAGAAGAAACTTGAGAACTCAGTTTGGAATACAGTGGAAAATAGAAGAGAATAAGTAAACAGATCTGTGAGAAAGAGGAGTGTGTTGACAGAGTTAGAGTGACGAGACCCATAACTTGCTGCCACACCAATGACAGGTGAAGCCCTGCTCCCATCCAGTGACACTGTGCACATACCAGGAAGGAAGGAAAGAATTCGTCACTCACATGTGAAACTTTCTGGGAGAGAAAGTGAGCACCCAAGCCGGCCCAAATCGTTTAGTTGATGTGAGAAGGAGTAGCTTGGCTTTATTGTGGTTAGGATGGCAGAGGACAGGGTTTTACTGTGGTTTGACTTTGGCCCTGTGCTAGAAAGGGGAGCTCTGGCTCAGGATTGGTGGAGGGTGAGGACAAAGAAGAGTTCTAGGCCAGATGCCTAACTCCTGGAGTCTTAACAGACAAGGGGCAGTCACTTGCTGCCTCAAGAGCCCAGCAAGGAGAAGTAGAGATAAAATTAGAGAGAGAGAGACAGAGAGACAGAGAGTCAGAGACAGAGACAGAGACAGAGAGAGGGTGGGGAGAGAATGAAGCGTTTATTTTGCTGTAACCATACAGGGAAGACAGTGGTTCAAATGGCTTCCAAACAACTGTCTTTCCCATCCTGACAATAGGTCCAGGGTTAAGGACAGTCAAGAGCAAAGCTGAGGGCAGTGAGGGGCACGAGGTATGTAGAGCTATATGTGAGGCTGGTCTGGTTGATCTGGATCTCTGGAGTTCTGCGCTGGGGCCCTGCTGGGAACACCCCCTGATGGGGGTGGGGGCGGGGCAGTTACCATTAGCAGGATGACAAGAGGGCCTGCAGGGATCACTTTTCCTGGAATGTGAAATAAACTAGGAAGGAAAAAATGATTTTAAAAATGAGGAAAGGTTAGAGGAATAAAGTGAAGTGAGTTAAAACAAGGAATGAGTCCTTCAGAGAGAGCAATGGACAATTTCAAGGAAGCCTTTGTTATGGGTAGGACATGAAAATTATCATCAAACAAATATACAAAGGTGGAGTCAGGTTCAGTAATACAGTGATATCTGTCTCCTAGTAATTTTACTGGACATTTGTTTTATTTTATTTTGTTTCCCTTTACTTTAATACTATGATGATTTTTTTATTAGTACATATTGGAAGTACATAATAATTATATTCCTCATGAAGAGAAAGAAATAAAATAGGTATGTATAGGGAAAAAGAAGGTCAAATTATCATGCTTGCAGATGACATGATCCACTACATAAAGGATCCAAAATTTCCACAAAAGTGTTCTGGAATTAATAGCCAAATCAGGTAGTGTAGTAGGATGGAAAACTAACACACAAAATTCGATAGCATACCTCTACACCAGTAATGAACTCACTTCATTAGAAATTAGCAAAACAATACTGTTCACAGTAGCATCAAGAAAAGTTAAATACTTAGGAACTAACCTAATCAAGGAAGTGAAAGACTGCTACAGTGAAAACTACGGTACTCTGAAAAAGGAGATTGCAGAGAACATCAGAAATTGGAAAGATATCCCATGTTTTGGACAGACAGAACCAACATAATAAACATGTCCAACTTCCAAAAACTGATATACTTATCTAACGCATTCCCAATCAAAATGCCAAGAGCATTCTTCACATAACTAGAGAAAACAATCCTAAAATTCATGAGGAATTAGCAGGGATCCAGAATAGCAAAAGCAATCCTGAGTAACGAGAGGATCACATCTTGCACTTAAAGCAGGAGGTATCACAGTCTTACACTTGGGGTTATACTACAAAGCTACAGTGATAAAGGTAGCATGGTACTGGTACAAAAACAGACTCATGGACCAATGGAACAGAACAGAAGATGCAGAAACAGCCCCAGGTATGTTTAGCTACTTGATTTTTTTCTCTTAAATTTTATAGTCAAAGTTAACAACACTTTCACATTCAAGGTAATATATCTGAGAGTGAAGAAAGGAAATTTTATAACTATATACAAAAATATAACTATATACAAAATTTTATAAAATTATAGCCTACAGAAAGAACTTGGACCTCTTGGATGGTGGTAATTAAGGTAGAGGGCTGGTGTTTCATATTGAGGAGACAAAATGTGAATATCAAAGGGTTTTTTTCATACAATAAAAAGATCACTATACACAGGTTGAGTTCCATATTGTGTAGATTTCTTCTGTCTTAAGGTTGGAGCATTTATCAATTATTCACTGCAGCTTTTCTGATGGAGCACTTGCTACTTGCATGTTGGAACACTCACAAAAACATGTGCTTTCCTTAAAGTTTTCACAGATAGAAGAAGTTGGACCTTTTACCTTAGAAAGCCTCATTTGTAATTTAAAGCTGTGACTAATGTACAAGAAATAATGTAATTAGAAACAGATGATGGCAAGTAGGAAAACAAACAATAACTGTGAAAATTATAAAGTAAGATTTAAGGTAGTTTCTCACAGGAGTTTTAAAAAGCATGTCAGCAGAATTTTGGATAGTTTAGGATGCTGTAATTTAGGGCAGATGGCAGAAAATCTTAGTCCCAAACTCTGTCCAATCTGTTGCATGTTTTTATGTAGCTCAGGAAGTAAGAATAGCTTTATATATCTTTAATGATTACATTTTAAATGATTATCTGAATACTTATATAATATCTTTGCTTTTGCTTCTTTGTCATGCAGGACCTAATATACTTATTTTTAAAATTTATTTTAAAAATAAAAGGAGGAAAACATATTAACAGACATCCATATACAAAATAGCATAAGAATAATACAAGCAATACCGAATTACAGAAAAGGTGGTAAGAAATTAACAATGGTTGTTGTATTACGTATTGATATCTTCAAAGCAGTTTCTCAGGAAAACAAATAGAGACATGCAAGATTGATCAAGTAATTAATCATTAACTGATACTTTCAGTAAACCATAGAAGTCGGTAGTACAACTATGTTAGCTATCCTGTACGTACATCTATACATAATTTCCCTTTCTTTCTTTTCTCTTTTCCATCATCCAAGTTGCTCTTTTTTTGTACAGTTTCCTTTCATTTCACAATGTCTATCATAGCTCTTAATTTTTCTTCACTCTTTCAGGTTCTTATACTAGTGACACAATACATTGCTTACATATAGAGGTATGATTTATTTCACTTAAGAGTATGGTCTCTAGTTGTGACCATTTACCTATAAAAGCCTCAAGTTTATCTTTCTTTATAGCTGAATAATATTCCATTATATAAAAATACCACAATGGTTTTATTCATTTCTCAGTCGATGGACATTTGGGTTGCTTCCACAATTTAGCTATGACAAATTGCACTGCTATGAACATGGGTGCACACATATCAGAGTGATATGATGTTTTCTATTCTTCTGGGAAAATACCCAGAAGGGGAATACCTGGATTAAATGGAATCTCTAGACCTCGTTTGCTGAGGAATCTCCAAACCGACTTCCACAGTGGTTTCACCAGTCTGCATTCCCACCAGCAGTGCATAAGATTTCCTATTTCTCCACAGCCTTGCCAACATTTGTTATTGGTTGATTTCTTAATGCTGGCCATTCTTAGGGGGTGAGATGAACTCTCAGTGTTATTTTAATTTGCATGCCTCGAATGACTAATGATGTTGAACATTTTCTCATATATTTATTTGTTGTTTGTATTTCTTTATCTGAGAAGGGTGTGTTCATCTCAGCTGCCCATTTTTGGATTGGGTCTTTGAATTTCAGAGGGCTAATATTTTTAACTCTTTATATGTTCTAGATAGAAGACCTTTATCGGAGGGACAGTCAGCTAAACTTTTTTCTCAATTTGTGGATTTTCTTTTTACTCTGCTGGTGATTTCTTTAGACGTGCAGAAACTTTTCATTAAGGATGAGATCCCAGTTGTTGATTCTTTGAAGTATTTCCTGTGTGGTTTCATTTTCGTTTGTGCACTCTCTGCCTACCCCTATGTCTTTGAGGTTTTTACCTACTTTCTCTTCCAATAGATTTAGTGTTTCTGTTTTAATATTGAGATCTGTGATCCATTTTGACTTGAGTTTTGTGCATGGGTGATAGAGCTGAGTTTATTTTCAGTGTTCAGCAAATGGCAAGCCAATTTCTCCAGCACCATTTGTTAAAGAGGCTATCTTTCTTCCAGTGAGTTTTTTGGTCCCTTTATCAAAGATTAGGTGGCTGAGTGTGTTTGTGGTTGTGTCTGTGTCTTCCAGTCTGTTCCACTGATCCTCTAGTCTGTTTTTTAGCCAGTACTAAGTTGATTTTATTACAGTAGCTTTGCAGTGTAATTTCAGGCCAGGGATTAGAATTCCACATGGTTTGTCCTTGTTGCCCTGGATTAATTTTGCTATTCTGGATCTCTTCTGGTTCTAGATGAATTTAAGAATGTCTTCTCTAGATCTGTGATGTATTCTAATGGTATTTTAATGGGAATTGCATTTAATCTGTACAACACTTTTGGTAGTATGGTCATGTTCACGATGTTGGTTCTTCCAACATTTGCATGCCTCAAATGACTAATGATGTTGAACACTTTCTCATGTATTTATTTGCTATTTGTATTTCTTTATCTGAGAAGTGTGTGTTCATCTCAGTTGCCCAGTTTTGGATTGGGTCTTTGAATTTTAGGGGCTAATGTTTTTAACTCTTTATATGTTCTAGATAGAAGATATTCCTATCCATGAGCAAGGAATATTTTTTCATTTATTGAAATCCTCTTTGTTTACTTTTTTCAGGGTACTGTAGTTTTCAATGAATAGATCTTTTACTTTTTTGTTAGGTCGCTTCCTAAATATTTTAATTTCCTGGATGCTATTGTGAAAGGAGTGGTTTCCTTAGTTTCTCTCTTGTTTGTTGTTTGTGTATAAGAATGCTACTGATTTTTGAGTGTTGACTTTGTATGTTGCTGAGTTTGTTGATTAATTCAAGGAATCTTGTGGAGTTTTTGGGGTCTTCCATGTGAAGTATCATGTTATCTGCAACAAGTGATAATTTTACTTCTTTCTTTCCTATCCTTATTCCTTTTATTTCTCTTTCTTGTCTAATTGCTCTGGCTAATGTTTCCAGAAATATGTGGAGTAGGAGTAGTGACAGTGGACATTGGTGTCTTGTGCCTGACTTTAAAGTAAAAGCTTTCAGTTTTTTTCCACTTAGTATGACATTGGCTGTTGTTTTGTCATAGATGGATTTAATCTGATTGAGGTAAATACCATCTATTCCTATTTTCTGTAGGGTTTTTCATCATGAATGCATGTTGGACATTGTTGAAAACTTCTTCTGCATCTATTGAGACGATCATTTGATTTTTGTCTTTGGCTCTATTGATATAGTGTATAACATTTATTGAGTTGCAAATATTAAACCATCCCTGCATTTCTGGAAGGAATCCAACTTGGTCATGGTATATGATTTTCTTGATAATTTACTACTTTCTATTTGCTAGTATTTTATTGAGCATCTTTGCACCTGTATTCATTAGGGAGACTGGTCTGCAGCGCTCTTTATTGGTTGGGTCTTTCTCTGATTTTGGTGTCAGTATAATACTTGCCTCCAGAAATGACGTAGGGAGAATTGCTTCCTTTTCAACTTCATTGAAGAGTTTGAGGAGTGTTGGCATTAAATCTTGCCTGAATTTTTTGTAGAATTCTGCTGTGAATGCACCAGGGCCTAGGCTTTTCTTTGTTGGTAAGTTCTTAATTACATTTTCAATCCATTATTTGATATTGGGTTGTTCAGGATTTTTATATCTTCTTGATTGAACTTGGTAATTTGTACATATCTAGAATCTGTCCATTTTTTCTGAGTTTTCAATCCTATCAGAGTAAAGATTTTCAAAGTAGCTTTTAATGGTTTTTGAATATCTATAGGATCTGTAGTAATTTCATCCTTTTCATTCCTTATTGCGTGTATTTGAGTTTTGCCTTTCTTTTTTTGATAAGGTTGGCTAGGGATTTATGAATTTTACTTACCCTTTCAAAGAACTAACTCTTTGATTTATTTATTTTTTGTAGGGTTTTCTTTGTCTCAGTTGCTTAATTACTGCCTTGATCTTTATAATCTCCTCCCTTCTTTGGGCTTTGGGCTTGACTTATTCTTTTTCTAAAAGTTTGAGATGCAGCATTAGTCTATTTATTTGTTCTTTCTCTGTTTTCCTTATGTGTGAATTCACTGCTATAAATTTCCCTCTGAGGACTACTTTTATTGCATCCAACAGCTTCCAGTAAGTTGTATGTACGTTTTCATTTGTTTGTAGGTATTTTTAAAATTCTTCTTTAATCTCATCTGTGACCCATTGGTTGTTCAGGAGGTTGTTGTCTAATTTCCAAGTGTTTATGGAGTTTTTGGAGTTCCTTTTGTTATTAATTTCTAATTTCATTGCATTGTGGTCAGATAATATGCATGGGGTAATTGCAATTCTTTTGCATTTAGATAAGTATGCTCTATGGCCTAGAATGTGGTCTATTTTAGAAAAAGTCCCATGTGCAGCTGCAATAAATGTGTATTCTGATTTTGTAGGGTGGAACACTCTGTATACATCTACTAAATCCATTTGTTCACAGGTTTGTTTCAGGTCTGTTATTTCCTTGCTGAGTTTTTGTGTAGTTGACCTATCTCTTTGAGTCAAAGGGGTGTTGAGTTTCTCTATTAAAATAGTGTTGTTAATTATTTGGTTTTTCACTTGGTATTAAGATTTGTCTTATATAGTTTGGTGCTCTGATATTTGTTGCATACATGTTTAGAATTGTTATCTCTTCCTCTTGCAGTTTTCCCTTAACTAGTGTGTAGTGACCTTTGTCTCTTTCGATTGTTCTTGGCTTGAAGTTTATTGTGTCTGCAAACTTAATAGCTACTTCTGCTTTTTTCTGGGATCTTGTTGCATTGAGAATTGTTTTCCATCCTTTGACTATCTGTCTATGGGTTTCCATTTGCATAAAGTGTGTTCCTTTTATATGGTATATTGTTGGATTTTGTTTCTTAATCCACTCTGCAGCCTGTTTCTTTTGACTTATAATTTGAGGCCATTTACATTAATGGTTATAATTGATATGTACTGGCTTATCATTGTCATATTACTTACTTGCTGGTGATTTCCTACTTTTTCTACCTGTTTAATTGCTTGCTCTGCTTAAGGGTTCCTTTCTATTGTTGTTCTTGAAAAGGTGGTCATTTTTTCCTCTGTCTATGATATCTTTTAGTACTCTTTTTAAGGATGGTTTAGCACTCATGAAGTTCCTCAGTTACTCTTTGTCATGGAAATATCTTATTTCTCCATTAAACTTGAAGGATAGTTTGGCAAGATATATCAGTCTTGGTTGGAAGCTGTTTTATCTCAGGACCTGTAATACTTTGCTCCAAGCTATTCTCATTTGGATGGTTTGTGTTGAGAAATCTTCTGTGATTCTGATGGGCTTTCCTTTGTACGTGATCTTTTACTTTTCTCTAGCAGGTTTTAATAATCTATTCTTTTGCTGGATATCTGGGATGTTGATCATTGTGTGTCTAGATGTAGTTTCATTTTTGTTATGACTGGTTGGAGTTCTATGTGCCTCATTTACCTGAACATCATATTCTGTTTCCATGCTTGGGAAATTTTCTGCTATTATTTCTGCAACTATTCTTTTTATGTCATTTGTGTTGCCTCCTGCTGTTTCACTGACTCCTATTAATCTTATGTTATTTCTCTTTGCCTCATCTTGCAGCTGTTGAGTTGATTTTTCCTGGATCCTTGTTGATTTTAAGAGATCTTTTCTTTCAAGATCACTAGCTGCCATGCTGTCTTCACGATCTGAAATTCTATCTTTGGCTTCATTCATGTGGTTTTGTCAGCTTTCAATGGAAGTTTTGATTTCCTGGATATCTCTTTGAGTGTGTTTCATGCATTCTAGCTCATTCCTGTATTGTTCATTTAACGTTTCCATCATTTGCCTGTACTCATCTTTTAAAAATATATTTATTCTTTTGATGTGTTGAGCAATTGTTTCATTATTATTGTCATTTCATTTTTTATCTGAGAGATTATTTCTGATCTAATGTCTTTTGTGTACTGATGGAGTTATTTCTTTACTTCCACTGCAATCATTTCAGCAATTTCAGGTGTGTGTTTACCAAGTTCTCCTATGTCAGTGTCTCCTGGACTTGATCTGAGTGGGCTGGAATTCTGAGATTACATTTTAGTCCTTTGTCTTGATATGTTTGTTCCTGGAGGCAGAATACTCAGTCTCCCTCTTCTCTGGTAGCTCAGCAAAGTTTCTAGTGTCTCTAATTTTCCTGGTAGTCAGGCCTGCCCATCAATGTCTGCTGATATCTACTGCTTAGTCTAGGGTCTTCTAGCAAACGCTGACCTGTTCCTACTTCTCCCTGGTCTCAGACATGAACTGTGATGTCAGCCAATGGCAGACCATCTGATCCAGTGTCCCCTCACAGCTCAAGGCATGAGTATGAGCCAGAAGTAGGCTGCACTGGTGGCACAATCACAGATCAGTGGTCCTCTGTCCCCAGGCATTTTAGGGCACAGGCAGAGCCCAGACATAAACTGTAGGGTCAACATTTCATGGACTACCGGATTACATGTTTCCAGGTAACTCAGGGTATGCACAGGAGCCAGATGTGAGCTGCACTGGTAGTGATCCCAGATATTAGAAGTTCATGGGCCTTCTGAGTCCGAATCTCCTATCTTTCCTGGGTGCATGGAGGGTGGAGACACAGGCTGTAATGGTGGCAAGGTCATGAGTCACAGGCTCTGTCCCCAGGAAATAGATGGGAAATACCTGGTTCTCTTGGTGTTTAGCTGCAAACCGTGATATCAGCAGATCACAGACCACCTGATTCTGTGTCTGCAGGCAGCTCAGGGTGCACACATGAGCCAGATGCTGGCTGCATTGGCAGTGATCATGGATCTCCTGTTTCTGTGACCTCCCGGAGGCCAGCACGCATGTAAAGCCCAGATATGAACAGTTTGTGGACTGCCCACTCTAGTACCACAGGCAGTGCAGCGTACACACCGAACATGAACCCTGGTGTTAGCAGTTTGTGGGCCTTCTAGGTCAGAATGTACTGTCTGCACTGGGCACACAGAGGGCGGAGACACAAGGGCCTAATATACTTACGATGCATACATTTATATAAATAAAATTTGCTTACCTAAATTTAGGGGATACAATTCAATTCAGTCATTGTAATGGATGAGAATTTTGATAAATAAGAAAAGCCATCAAAATATGGAGAATAAAATAATAAGAGGAAAAATCTGTTAAAGATATTGTGTGTGTTGGAGTGCTACTCTGCCATAAAGAAAAACTTTATTCATTTGCAGGAAAATAGATGCCCCTTACGACCATGTTAAGTGAAGTGAAGCAGATGCACAAGCTTAAATATTGCATGGTTTCTCTTATATGCAAAACCTAAATTATAAATAAACATCAAAGTTAAAGACAGATAATATGAAATAGGAGATAGGTCTTTCTCAAATGTGAACAGGATGAAGAGAAGGAGCAAGGAGAGAAGGAGAAGAGGGGTGGAAGGAAGTCAAGAGGTGTCCTGTCCATGCCCCTGTACCACACAAGGAAAGTAAACATGATGTACTGCAAACATGTACTAAGAAAAATAAATTATTTGACATTTTGTGGCTGAATAAAAGGATATTGTATGTGTCTAGGACCTTGTGTTATAATACATGAAAAGTTGTAGTCTTGGCTTTATCTTTCAAAGGCTTAGAGTGGGCCATGCAGAGAACTTCACAGCTGGCTTTTTTCCTTTAATCTATTGGACCAAAGTCCATGACGTCTTCATGTCTTAGTGCCTTTGTTCCTTATTGATTACTGCAGTGCAAGAAATTCACAAAGACTTCATTCAGAAAGGCAAAGGCTTTTGCAGTGAGGGGAACAGATGTTACTAAGGGCAAATGAACTGCATGAATGGCGTGATCCAATGAGCTTGTTGGTTGCAAAAGTAAACTTAGCATTCATCTGTCTGCACCTTCACCAGCTGGTTTTGGTCCACAGTTGCTGGTTATGAAGCTGAAAAATGAGAGGACCAAGGAATCCATTTTAGAAGGAAAAGCTAAAATAAGGATGTGACTGTGCAGGGCAGAGAAATATCTATGTCATGTAAAACACCACATAACCAAGTTTTGTAGGCACCAGACAATGTAGTAAGGAGCTGGTGCTGGTCCTGTGTGGAAAATCTGTTGCCCCAAATTCCATTCCATGTTCATCACTAAAGAGAAAATTGTGTGAGAACCTACCTTAGATTCATGTGTCCATGAAACTAAGAAATTACTTAGATTAGAAATTACTCTTAATAGTTGGTTCACACTAGGTCTACTTGGGTGACTTTTTCCAGGGATACAAGATTCTTAGAGTGCTACAATTCTTTAGCAGATCTAATATTTTAGCAATGCAGAAATAGTTGATGAGAGTCTGTTGCTTTAAAACTACACAATATGGCATTTCTTCAGTAGCAAGGTGTCAAACAAAATGAAAAACAACAGGTTTGGGTGGATATAGAAAGAGAATGTGTCACTTATGAGCTAGTGGTTACATTTGCTGTTATTGAAAATTGTTAAACTTTTCTAGAAGAGAACAATTTCTCAAATGTCATTTTACTAAAAACAACTAGAAAGAACGGATTTTTTTCCTCCAGATACAATGAATTTATCATATTATGTACAATTCTTTCTGAGAGATTTTTCCAAAAACATTTTATGTTTGCAAGTTACAGGTTGTGGACTATTCCTTTGGTCTTTCTGGCGTTGAAACAACAGACTGCCTCAGTAGCCTTGAGGTAACCTGATGACCCCAGGTATTAGGTCTGGGGAAATACCATGAGTCTGGGAAAACTATTTTAGAATCTGAAAAGTAGTTTGTTTTCTAAATTTTATGCACATGCCTCTGTGATAATCTCCACTGTGCTGTTAACTTTCTTCTATAAAAATGACTTTCTTAAGAGATATAGCATTTTACTGCTGTGACTTCAGAGGCCTGTTTCAGTCAGAAAGAGTCTGTTTGCAGTTCTTTAAATAGATCAGTTTTACCAGGATGCCAAAAACATATTTGTGGGAATGAGAAGAATTAAAATCTGAGTGGGACAAATCAGTATATAATTCATTTGAACTTTCTCTAGGAAGACCAAGAGAATTTGACTTCTGAGTTTAATTCCTCTGGGTTTTAATAAACGCAGACTTTCATTTGCAAATGAGTTTAATTTTGAACTTTAAATTTCCCCTGAGAATTTCACAATGGGAATAGTTTACTTGCAAATTTTAAACAGCTTTTTAAATAATAGAATTACTTTTAGAATGACTTACTGTTATCATTGATTTCATTTCAGATCCTTGAATAGATTATGTTGGATAGTGTGGCTGTGCATAATTTGAGGTGAGATTTTCATTTCTCACCTCAGACTACAGAGCGAACTTTTGGCCATGGGCAGAGAGTGCCTGTAAGTTTAAACAAATTAATTTTCTTTTCATCATCCATTTCAGGGGCTCCTGGGAAAACTCAGTGAAGCTCACTAATGGTCCTAGCAAAGTGTTGAAAAGAACATTGGCTGGTGCACAGCAGGACTGTTTGGATTTTTTGTAGATGCCATCCAAAAGAGAAAAGTAACAGGCTTTACACATAACAGACTTCATGGCTGAGCTCAGTGAATAAAGAACTGGAAAGACAGAAGTGTGGGAACTGCTTCTTTCTGACTATCTTCCAAGGAAAGTGAGGTCGTGCAGGAGACTGGGTCTAGACCCATATCTATCAAGTTACACCAAAATAAAATAAAAATGGATCAGAAATATAGATATTAAAAGAGAAATGCTTAATCTGCTTAAAGATAAAATAAAACTTTTAAAGACAGAGACACAGTAAAGGACTTTCTGAACTGAAACTATAGAAGAAATACCACCAAGAATCAGCAAATGGGATTACATCAAATTATAAAGCTTCTGTATAGGAACAGAAATAACCAATAGAGTGTACAGACATCCTAGAGAATGGCAAAAAAATTTTTTTGCTAGCTGTTCCTCTGCCAGTGGACTAATATTCAAAATTTACAAAGAACTAAAACTATTGGATCCCCCAAATAAAAGACACAATGAAAAAATGGTCAATTGAAATGAATGGATATTCTTAGAAGAAGAAATACAAATGTCCCCAAGACACATTTAAAATGCTCAATATCTCTGGCCATCAAAGAAATGCAAGTTAAAACAATATTCAGTCCAATCTTACCCCAAGAACAATCAAAAAGCAAACAACAAAAATAAACAAACAAAAAACCACCAGCACATGCTGGTGAGACTGTGAGGAAAAAAGGCACTCTTACATGGAAATCAGTGTGGGCATTCCTCAAAACACTACAAGTGGACATTCCATTGAACCCCTCTATCCCACCTTTAGGTATCCTCCCAAAAGTGTTAAAGATGTCATACCACAATGATTCATGCGTGCCTATGCTTGTAGCAGTGCAATTCATAATAACTGAAACTTAGAATCTGACTATATCTCTATCGACAAAAGGATGGAGAAGAAATGTGGTATTTATGCATAATGGACACTACTCTGCCATGAACAAGAATAAATTTGAGCCAGTTGTAGGAAAATGGATATACCTTCAGAACAACATTAGGCGAAATAAATAAATAAGACACATAAGCTTAAATATCGCATAGTTCTATATGAGAAACTCAAAATATAAATGGTTTAACAAAACAAAATGAAAAATAGGTAACAGGAAAGTGGTGGATAGATTGGCTGCAAAGGGGAAGGCAATCTCTAAACAGAGGAAGAAGAGAGAAGAAAGGAAATAAAAGAAGTAAGATACGTTTAATGCGTGTACAAACTCCCTAAGATGAACATAAACACTAGGTAAAATGTGTACTAGTAAAAATATTTTAAAACTCCTTGGTATATGGACTCTGTCCCTCCCATGACTCACTGCGTTAGAGGCTCCATATATATGGATATTGGGTTTTAGTAGGAAAATCAGGGCCTATGTGGTTCAGATGCTTCCTGTTCCCTTTTCTGGGAGTGAGTCTTCCCTTAGCCTGCTTATATTGACCTCACTTTCTTCAGGTGGAAGTTGCACAGGTTTCTCAGTGGAGACTTTAGTGTTTGGGAAGCTGAGTTCCTCTAATTCTAGAATTCGGTATCAACCTATCATTTGCCCATAGATAGAAGTGACATTCAGTCTTTATTAATAAGAAAGGCAATATGCTGATCTTTTAAATGGATGATTCTTATTCATTATTCTTGATACCTTTCTCCATTCCTTTCACAGATGCTACAATTCATTATGCCAAAGCTCCTCATCTTCCACACATCATGCTTCGTACACTAGGGAAACAATCTGATGTATCTCTTTGTTAATTTTTTGTCTAGTTATCTATCTTTTTGTACAATGAGGTATTAAGGTGCCCTGTTACACCTATGTTACTGCTTATTGGATCTCTCATGTCTTTTAATGTACATCTTATATAGTTGGGTGCTCCCATATTTGGTGCATATGTATTTATGGCTGTTATCTCTTCCTCCTGAAGTTTTCTCCTGAGAAATATGTAGTGACCTTCTTTCTCTCTTTTGTCATTCTTGGTTTGAAGTTTACATTGTCTGTGAACAGAATAGCTACCCCCGCTTTTCTCTGGTTTCCTGAAACATAGAGTATTGTTTTGCATCCTTTGACTTTCAGTCTATGGATTTCCTTTTGGGTTAAATGTGTTCCTTGTATGCAGCATATTGTTGGATTTTGTTTCTTGATTCACTCTGGCGGTCTGTTTCTTTTCATTGATAAATTGAGGCCATTTACTTTGGTGGTTGTCTTGGTTACTTTGTTCTCATTGCTGAGACAAAATACCCAACACCCAAAATGAAGGAAGGAAAGGTTTATTTAGCTTACAGTTTGTGAAGGTTTCAGTCCATACTTAGCTGGTTCAGACGCAGAGTGGCACATGGCAGAGGGCAAACGTTCATGGCAGCAGAGCACAGCAAAAACAACCAGCAAAAGGGAGGAATGGCTACAAGCAGCCTCTTTGCTTCCCTTACATTGTAAACAGGCTACCCCCACCTCTTCCACAGGCTCTGGATGTATACAAAGTAAGCACCCTATCTTCCTGCTGAGTCACTCAGCCAAACCTCTAGATTCCCCAAGTTGACACAATGTATCAACCATAACAGTGTTCCTACCTGATACACATTGGCTTATCTTTGTTATTTTCTTGTTGTTATAGGTGAAATAAATCAGACTTGCATGTGTAAACATCATATTGTCTCCCTAGTGTGAGAAACTGAAAATGTGAATAAGATACAAAATGTACAAAAGATATTGTGAAAAGGAAACTTCTCAAAAGGGAAGAACAACTGGGATGTGGAAAGGAGAAAAAAAGGTATATATATATACATACATACACACACACACACATACATAAGATAGCCAACATAATTGTACTACTAACTTCTATTATCTCATTGAAAAGAACAGTTAGTTTTCATATTGTTTGATTAATCTTGCATGCCCATATCTGGTAATCTGAGCAACTACTTTGAAGATAACAATGTGCACTCTAATAACAATTGTTAATTCCCTGTCATCTTGTTTTGAAACTCTGTATTGTTCTTATTTTTTTAATTATCTGTGAAATAAAAAAATTAAAAAGAAAAACTGGATACCCCATGTTATTATTCTTACTACAAATTGCACTGTTTAACATTTTTTTAATAGTTACATAAGACCAAGAGCAACAAAAGCATCTTGCCACATTCTTAAACACTATGTAAATGTCACCGTATTTAATTTACACTATAGTTTTATGAAGTACCTTAAATTACAGGTTTACACACCTACCAGGCTACCTTTTAAATCTTGGTTGTCACAGAAGCCCTAAGTCTAAAATTCTGTCCTGTATTCTGAGTTTCTTGTTCTTAACACTAGTGCTGCTCTCACTACTAAAACTTCTCACTTGACTCTTCAGAATGCCTAGAACAAAGAAGTTCCACAGGCATGCTGAGTCACGAAATTCTCCAGGCATATTAAAGATGCCCAGAATTATTGCTAATCAATTAATAAAAATTGAAATAAAGAATAATAGCTTATGATATAAGACCTGCAAAATTAAAAGCCCTCCTAGGATCAAATATTGCTAGACATATGTAGACATAAGAACTGCCTGGCATTGCATGGGTCTATTACAGAGAACAGTCTAGCAATATTCAATCAAAGTAGCACCTGTACACTTTGGCCTAATAATATTGTTCTTATCTGTAAACCAAGAAAATTTCCACTCAGTTCCAGAGACACTGTTTTGGTGGTGGGGAGCTGGAAGGTACCTGGTTATTCATTGAAACAAGTAGTTTTCTAGAAAGAAGAAATAATGTGTGAGACTAATTTTAATTCCATCTAAATAGTACAATAGACACAACTCACTGGCTCTCTTCCTCATATCAAATCTGAAAATTCTAAGAAAAGCAGGTAGACCAATATAGATTCACACTAAAAACTAGAACAAAATTTATACATCCCAAGGGCTGAAAACCAATACATTTTAGAATATAAAAGGATCTGACAGTAAAAAATGATGAGATTTCCAGAAAATACTAGTAGGAAAATACAACAGAGTCACTTATACTAACTAAAGGAAGCACTTCTAATGGGTAAGACACAGTGAAAAACACTAAAATAATACTATATCATCTGAGAAATAAGAGGAATGATAACAAATACAAAATAAGAACAGGTAGTCATGAAGAACTAACTGGAAATACTGAACATGAAAATATATTTGTCAAAATAAAGACAATGATTTGAAGAGGAAGCAATATTTGAAAAATAATACAAAAGCATTTTTTAGAAGTAAAGAAAGACATAAAAGTGCACAGAGAAATGGATAAAAGATTCACACTTAGAAACATCAAAAATGATGAGAATATCTTTTAAAAATCTCCATCGTGAAAAGACATCATTTTCAAAGAAATGAAAATTAGACTTTAATTCAACAGAGATTTGTATAACACTTCTTCTGGGCTAAAAATTTCCTGGATTCTTAAAATAATTTGTGTTCAAATCCACTAAGAAATCTGTCCTCCTGGAATTGAATAAGTGTGACGTGTAGACAATGAATAATAAGCATAGTAATCATGGTAACTAAACTTAAATAAGAGGACAAGAAATGCTACTGAGAGAATTAAATGGAGCAAGAGAAAATTGCAATTTGTTTTCGCTCCTGGAGGTTGGACCCAGAGCTTTCATATGGGGCAGCATCCTCAGCACTTTTTATTTTTAAATTTTGGAACAAGTCTCATTAAATCTCTAAATTACTTAGGATGGGCTCAGACTCACCTCCAAAAATATTGGCATTACAGGTGTGTGCTCCCATACCCAGAAAGACTGCAACTTTTAAACATGGTCATCAGCAGTGTTCTCTTTTTCTTCTAGCTATTTTCCTTCTAAGAATGAGCATTTTCCTGACTTATGGCTACATAGACAAAGTTTCCAGTTTGTGTATACTTAGTGATTATATACATAGTAACTTGTCAGTTTTCTATGTCCACTAGGTTATTGTAAATTTAGTGACTGGTAGCTCTGAACATAACTGTTGCTCCAGATGTGGTCTTGCTACTTGAGTGAATAATCTCAGAGCCTGATATATGCTATGCTGTTTTTCTGTCTATCAATAAACTTGTAGTTTCAGAGCAATATACTCTCACCAAATAGGGGCAGCAGTATGCCTTTGCTGTCTTGATTGAGTTCTAAGTCTTCTCTCTGACTCTAGGCTATGATTCAGGCATGAGGAACACAAACATCTCTCTATTCAAGAAGGGGTAACTCTGTTTCACTACATTGACACTACCACACATACAGGATTTAAATTACGGGAAGTGTTGAGTATCTAGATGCTTATTAAAATACTTATGTGGCAAAAGATGGAAGATAGACCCCCACAGGATTCAGAACCCAACAACCCTGAGAGTATTTCTAGGGGTGGCCAATCTAAGGATGCTAGAATATTACTTGAAAGTGTTCAGAACTTATTACATCACTTGTCCAAGTGAAAGAAGCCCAATTAATGGTGAAATATTTAGAATCACAAAGATAAAATATGCATCTTGTTTGCTTTTCCTGCCTGTAATGCTATTAGTTTTTAGTGGGTCCAGCAGCAAGAGGAGATGCTCAAATAGATTCATGCAGGAGGGCGAGCATCTAAAATTTTTGCTGTGGGAGAGGCACCATTACAGTGGCTGTACCCACAAGACTTTCCTGCAGAGAAGGAGCCCAGCTTGGTGGTGCCACTGGAACAGCCTTTTTGGTGGACTTCTGGTCAGGTAAGGCCCACGCCAGTGCTCTGCCCAGTGAGACAACATTCCCCCACCATCACAGATGTGCTCTGGGCCTGGCACCCCAGCAACTGTCTGGGGTTCCTGGGCTCAGTGATTCACGATCTCTACCATTTTGGGATGTTTCATATCTGGGTAAACTAGGGTTGCTAGAGTCCTCTGTGAGCTGCCTGGGTAGTTTGTAGCTCAACACTTTTCATCTGACATCCAAAATGACAAGACAGAGGAGCAAAATTCAGCCGCAGAAGTCAACCCCAACCAGAACAAGTAAAAGAAACAATGATATAGGAGAACTAGGAAGCCATGTACCTGAAATTCCTGAAATGATTGCATCTGAAGTAAAGAAACAACTCCATCAGGCCATAGAAGAGATTAAAGCAGAAATAATCTCTCAGGCAAAATTGAAGTGAAAATAATAATGGAAGAAATGCTCCACACATATAGAGAAGAAACAGATAAAAGAATAGAAGAACATAGGAAACAAATGGAAATGTTACATGAGCAATTTAGGAATGAATTAGAACACAAGAGACAGACTCAAAGAGATTGCCAGGAAATGAAAACTTCCACTGAAAGCTTGCAAAACTGCTTCAATGAAGCTGAAGATAGAATTTCAGATCTTCAAGACAGTGTCGCAGCTAGCGACTGTGAAAGGAAGGATCTCTTAAAGTCATCAAGGATCCAGGAAAAGTCAATCCAACAGCTGCAAAATGAAGCAAAAAGAAATAATATCCGAGTCATAGACGTCAATGAAACAGCAGGAGGCAACACAAATGATATAAAAAGAATATTTGCAGAAATAATAGCAGAAAATTTCCCAAACATGTATATGCAGGATGGCTAACATGGTTCCACTATTGACTTATGTCACTTAATGGTAAGAAACAGTTAATGATTGGTTATTTGATCAAGATTGTATGTCTGTATTTGTTTTCCTGAGCATACACTTTGAAGTTATCAGTATGTAATACAACAACTATTGTTAATTCCCTGTCACTTTGTCTATAATTCAATTTTGATTGTACCGTTTTTGTGCTATTTTGTGTCTCTTTGTTAATGTTTTCCTTTCTTTTTTTCTTTTTTCCTTTAAAAAATATAAAATTTTTGCTGTGATGAGAAAGTGTATCCAATCTGGCTTCATTCTTTTTTCTTTCCACTTACTGGGCCATCAGTTATGATAAGAGCTTTTAGACCCTGAGATTAAGGCTAAGGCAGCACGTTAAAGGGGCAAAAAATGATGCTAATGTCTTTTGTATCCTTATATTGTACTGAGGGTCAGGCCTTCCGTCAGAAAATAGCGCCACCTGCACATCCTGTTCTCCAGTCCACAGTGGAGGCCATACTTGTGAAGGCTACAGCTGAACAGAGTGCGCTCAGCTCTTCTTGAAGAGCAGCGCCCCTCACAGGGAAAATCTGTGACGTAGTCTCAGCAATTATTCCTGGAAATTCTCTCAAGAACCTATTTCCCCAATTCTTACAAGGATTTTGGAGGCACTTAATTCCTTTGGCCTTTTACCAAGGGCTTTCTATTGCTTGACACTGAACCCTAGAATGAACAGGGGAGTAGAAGGTTTTGTTGATTCTTAAAGATGCTATGTGTGGTATTCTCAGGATCTGAGCCCACTGAAACTATTCCAAGGATTTTAAAGGAAAAGGAAAATAAAAATGTCCAAAGAAGTAGACTTTGAACACATGGTACAACACAACAATATAGAGCATCAAAGCAAGTAAGAAGAAAAAGCATTACATTAAGGAACCCCCAGGAAAAGAAAATAAACTCTTAGCACAGAGCAAGTTAAAAATAAACCTTACTTCTACCAATTCCTGAGCTTTGGACAAAATAATGTAATTTTTCTGCTAAGCCATAACAGTGTTATGTGTAGTCAGGTATCCAGATTTTGGTCTTTAATATTCTTCTTTAACTAGTCTAAAAGTTTTTCAGAGAATAGCTATTTCTATATTTAGAACAGAACTTCTCTACATAAGGCTACAGCATCATACATTTGTCAGTAACATGGATGCTTTTATAATTGTTTTTGGGTAGTAAGTGAAAGGTAAACATGTATACCTGAGGAGAAACTGCTAGATTAGTAGCAGCAAACTGAAAGCAATGATAAAATTAAAATTGGTCCATGATGATACTTGCAGAAACAAATATTAACTGATCAGTATTACAGAAAAGCTGGCTAAGCAATGTCAAGAATATAAGGTAACAAGTTTGCCAGGTAACAAGTTTCACAATGCTGGCAGAAGATGCCAATTCCTGAGTCAGAGATGGGAGCCTTTATTACTCACAGCATAGCAGGTGTCACCTTTTCTTTCTGTTTTCGTAGGCTTACCCCAACCTCTAGGCCTAGAGGGGGGCCCAGAAACACATAGCACACACTGTCCTAGGTCACAGCTGAGGGACCTAGATATTAGGAAACCTTGATCCTTAAAAGGGACTTCTAGTGAACTCATCTAACTTTTGCCTCAGTAGACATTATCTTAATTAGCTCAGTGGGTAACAAATCTGACCTCTGTTCCATAGGAAATACTTAGCTCTGTTTCTATATCTGTCTGCTCTGCTATCTTTATTATAGAATTTTTCCAAATGAAAGTTAGCACAAGATATGAAAGAATGTCATGGAGAATTACCTTCTAAAAAAGTTACACTTGAAGTTGGGTGTGATTTGCCATGAAGACAAAAAGCTCAAATGAGCTATTTGTTAAAGAAGGGTGGTGTGATTTGCTTTTTACCACTGAACTATAGAACCCAGGGGCACTTTACCACAGAACTACATCCCCAGCTCTTTTCCAAAGAATTTTTATTTGGAAACAGGTTCTTCCTAAATTGTCTGGACTGGGACCACCAACTCACAACCTCCCCTGAATCTCTCCAGAACCTGGGGTTATTACAAGTGGTGTCACCATGCCTGGCAGCATGCTGTGCTTTATTTGATTTTCAGAATCCTTCCCCTCTCTAGATAGCTCAGTGTTTGCTTTAGGCATTTTGGGCATATAACTTGTGTTTTGTCTTCTGTGCTGTTATTGTGGGAATATGGAATTTCATATTAGGAAGAGATTAGGAATAGCCTTCAGCAAAGTCTGAATGTCAGAGTACTGATGGTTATTCTACCTACAAACTGACCATACTCGAATAGTTAAACAATTCTTCCCAGAAACTTAGGGCTTATTTCTTGGTAGAAAAGCTATACATGGGAGCAGGTAGACATGATTTTGGAGTCTCACAGAAATAATGTAGTTGTATGGATATTTGGGATAGAAGGAGGCGGGAAACACAATCCATCCTCTGTGGACAGCAAGGTGCGCTCTTATACTGGGAGGAATCAACCATTGCCCGGTGGTAACTCTACAGCCATCTAAGTCTATGCCGCTCCAAATACCTGGAGGCACGGGATGTCTGCATTTCCTTCTGGGGATCACTTCTGTCATCTTTCGCTTTATTTAATCATTATAATTTCCCTAGGCTTTGCTATTCAAGCAACTCTGTATACACTGATTGTATCTATCATGTTTTGTAATTTTTTAAAAGGACCATGTCATTGTTGTTATGCTGCACATTCTCACTTCTAAACTCTGTGTTCTGTGTTCTGTACATTCTTCAGTGCTTGTATCTCCACATCGTCATTCATCCAATACACCGTTCATTCCCCTCATCACCAGGATATGAGATCATCTGTGAGATCCTACGACACCAGGGGTTCCCTGAGAGATAACTGAGAGAAAGAGTAGTGTTACTTAGGCTCATTTCCTGCTGCTCTGTGAGGGAAGCCTCAGGACCTTAGGGAAATAGTGTGACTAGGACTGCCTTGCTGTCTCAGGCTGCGAGTTCTGTAGACATAAGAGTCACATACTAGTAATCTTTATGAAAGGTGACCAGTGTATGTGACCAATGAATAGTAATTCCAAAATAAAAGAATATTAATGTAGTGGCATTATAATGGAACATCCTTCTTTTTTTTTCTATTGTATCATTTTTTTATGACTGAATACACTTTCTGTTTCTAGATGACAACAGCGCTACTTTTGCTTTTTAGAAAGAGTCTTGAATACATGTAGGAGAAATGGTATTCCTACAGGGTTATGATAAAGGTATAATGGAGAACTGATGGCGAGAAGAACTCAATTTCAGTGTTATCTTCCTTGTCAGAAACAAGGCATAAAGACATAACTTTGAAAAAGACGATATCTAGCCTCACAAACAAAAGGTTTCTTGAATTTTTAGCCTGCTTGTGTAGACAGAGAAATCAGACTTTGAAAACCTATGCAAATACTCTCATAAAATCCAAAGAACTTAATTTTGTTACTCATCTGTTGCACTGGTTGAACATAAAAGGAAGAGATGTGTATGATGACACACATTGTGAAATGACAAAGGTTACTAAGCAGAAATAGAACTTGCCATCAAATGTGTAACATCTGGCATGAGGCTCTGGGGAAATTGTAGTCCCATTGCTCATAAGACACAGGACCACAGATAAGTTACTTATCTGTACCTCTATTTCCTTATCTGAATACTGGTGTTATTTCTTTTTGAAAGGAATGTGTACTCAGTTGTTTGCTGTGGGTGTTAGATGAATAAGTCTGTGTCAGGCAATCAGGACAGTACTGGGCTCATCTATTTGCATAGAATATTCCTGTATCTCCAGAAAATATTTGGTAATGTTGACTGAAAAGTGTGACGACAAGAGGCAAGATGTCTGTGCTCAGAACGAAGCTTAGCTCTCTGAGGATGATGATACTCATTTCCTACAAATACATTTTTCTAACAATCAGATATTTAATTTACATTGAAAGGGCTCAAAATAAGTGAGTACAACAGTGTAGAATTTCAGAGCCAAATTGTGCTTACACTAGTACAACAACGAAAAAGTGGGTTGTGGATTTTCTTGTTTTGGACATTTGGTCATGTTCAATAACACTGAATGTTAAAAAGATAATAATGATACTGAATGTTGAAAATTATTTGTCATAGAAAAACTATCCTCATGTTTAGAAGCCCACAAGCTTTTCATAAAATTTTTTTCATTTTAAATATCTTTTGGATCATACATATTTAAGAGTTTACCCATAAAGAGTTACATATTCAATTATCAGTTTGATTTTTTTTTTCAGGCATTCTACTGCTTCGTAGAACAGAAATTCATTTATAATAGTGTCGCTGCAGCCTAAATACTAAATATGAACTCAAACAAAAAGCTTTGGATATGTAAATAAAGATAAGATACTAAGCAGCTTTATGACATTATGAGATCTTTCGGAGGGGCTATAGTTTTTGAGATGTGGAATCCTTGTAGCCACAGGAGGACAAAAATACCAAGCTTGAGTATGTTTGTGGTACTTTGGAGAAAGAAAGAAAATGACTAGTTCCTGTTCCCAGTGTTGGCATTGCCTACACTTATTCAGGAATAAGAGAGCTGAACCAGAAGGAAGAGAACAGAAGTATCTAAATTTGAAAAGTAGGAAGAGTTGACCCAGAAGTATGGAGGAAGTCTGCATTCTGGAGAGTCACCCTACTGCGGGCCTTTATGCAACAAGACAGGAGAGCTAGTCATCATTGTCAGGGAAGAAGTGAAACAGAATTGGCCTAGAAAAAAGTTAAAGGTTATTGTCATTCTTGCCTGAAGGTTTATTATCTCATTGCTTTGTTATTCAAGCCAGCCATTTAATTACCACCATCTCTCCCTTTGGTATTACAAAGGCATTAGAACAACTTGTCCTAAACTAATTCATATATTTCAGGACTTCTTTATTCCCATGTTCCCATCCAACATAAATCATTCTGTAATGGGACTCTGTCTTCCAAGTATCTCAATGTCTTGTCTTCAGTCACAGGCACTTGACATTTTATCAGATAGTGTAGAGGAAATGTCTTTGCCTCTTGCAATAGGAAGCAAGGTACTTGCTAAATGATCACATTTCTTTTTATGGATATATTCAAGAGAACTACATACTTGGCATGTGGTAGTAGGGTGAGAGGGAGTGACCTCTGGATGGCTCATCCTGATGGGGACACTTGTGCTTCTGCCCCCATCTCTATCTCTAAGGTGCCATTTGGTAAGGATTCAGTGTGGTAGGAATGCGGCGATGTCCAAATCTTAGGAAATATGCATTTCTTAATATTATCATTCAATTAAAGTTTAAGTTCAACATAATGAAATGGAATTTATTGTGAGGTGAAAGAAATGACTTTTCTTCCAAGGGAAAGCTAAAAATCAGTCTCATTTTTCTAAATAACACACATAAGTTATAGAGTTGACATTTCATTTAATCTGTAAATTAAACATTGCTCAGTGCCTTATTCTGTTAGTTCCATCAAGGCTTTATACCTTGCAGCTCTGTCCCTCTTTCATTAGTCATAGCAAAGCCAGTGAAGCGTGATGCTGTCAGGAAGTCCCCCACGGTGATGGTGAGTGACTTACCTCTCGTCTGTAGCATGGCTGATATGAGTCTGGCTGGGGACCATGGCTTTATCAAATGCAAAACACTCTAGGACACCAAGTAGCATGGACTCCCATGTAACTTAAATGGCAAAATTGATCCAGTGATCTGTGAATTTTTCCTAGGTTTGGAAAAAGCATCAGAACATTGGACTTTCTCATTGTTTCTTCTTAGGCACCTGCTCCAGCATCACATTAGTTGCAAGCTTAGTATATATAGATTTTACATCCCAACATACCTTACTTTTATGAAAACAAGAGTTCTATTTGCTAAAGAGATTTTTAGACTATGTAAGATAAGAGAGGTTGGGATGATATTCTTGGTGTATAGGAAAAAATGCCGAAGTGTGCTGTTTAATGTGTTGAGCTGGAAAAATAACCTCAGAATCAATGTCTGCTTAATGTTTGTATCCTGTCTCTTGGGCTTCGTTGTTCCTCTTTCTCTTTTGGTGTATAGGGATGTAACTTTGTCTACCTACCTAAAGACAGTGCCTCCATGTTACCTTCAATCTTCATACTGAAACTTCATCATCTAGGGTGAATTAACCACCATGGATGAGACTGAAAATCAAACATCACACTACAAGCCTAGAGGAACTTAGACCATTTTGTGGGGCCCATTCATTTCCTTTAAAATTCACTGGCTCCCTGTCTAAAATTGTCTACGCTCTTCCTTCCACCCTTCCTTCCATGATGAGAGTTTTTAAGTCTCAGTTATTTAGCTCTGAGTTTCATGATTAGTGAGACCCCTCTGCATTTTTTTATTGATAAACTTATATACTTTTCCAATTGATCTGTCTATTGTTAGTTTATTTTTGCAGACTCAAGTTACCAAATCTTCACAGGGAAATGTAAACTTCCCTGCTATGGTATAGACCCGATGCAAATGCAAACACCATGAAAAGCTCACTTGCAGAAGTTGATGTAACACCCTAGATATGGTGCTAGATTTGGTAACTCCAGAATTCCTTCTCATTAACCAACTCATGTCCCTCACATCTCCAAGGCCCTGGAGACCAGTATAGGTTCCATGGTACAGATACATAATAGGAAGTAGGGAGATGGTTCTCTAATGGGAAGGGGAATAAGAGATAGAGGAATGGGGGAGGAGGCAAGGGAAAGGGGATGGAAAGAAAAAGAATTGAAGAAAAAAGTGGAAATGGAGATTTTGCAAAAGTAATGGGACAAAGAGTTGGAAAAAGCAGGGAAGGGAAGGGAACAAGAAAAAAATGAATGATGATGACTTACGTACATGTATCCACAATAAATATAATCCTTATGTAGTGCTAGTGTGTACTATTTAAAAAAAAAACAGCTCAGGGGTTTGTTCCTTTTAAATCATTTCTAACCCACAAGAATTTAGATAACCTGCCATCAGAGAAGGTCATTCTGTCACCCACTGGGGACAAAGAAGGAAAGCTGACCAGGTCAGTTGTAGATACGACTCTCTTATACGTCCGGTAAATCAAGAAGAACAGTGTGGTTAGAGGAAAGAAAGAAGCAGCAGAACTTCCTGTAGAAAAGAGGTCTGGGGATGGATGAGGATAAAGCTGATCATAACTGACAGCTACATCTTGTTCTGTTTCAAGGTCATTAATGAAGGAGAAAAGAAAGAAATGAGCTGGTAATCTCTACCTGAATATATGCCTGAATACTTTCACAGTTGCTGGAGAGAAGACAGTCTTTGAAAAGATGCCCAGGGAAGAACAATATGCTGCCCAGTGTGACTATTTGCTCCTTCTCCATGGCAGGAGCCAGCTCTGTTTCCCCATAATGACCAGAGTTTGTTCCTGGTGGTCTTTGGAGCTGAAATGTGTGAGGTGCCCCGAGTAGCAGTTGGTATTATATTATGCTCAACACTCAATACAGGTTTGAAATATCACTGTACATATTAGTACCTATTTGTTAAGCTAATACTTCCTAAAATGCAGATTGAGGTATGGAACGTGTTCAAATTTTTTGAGCACTATGTGGTGGATGAATAGAACATCAAGTATGTGTGAGTAGACAGGTTAATAGTCTAGTTGAGAGACTTTTAAAAACAATCAGGACAATAGAATGAAGCTATGCATACATTGGACAAATGCATACATTAGTGTACACTGTGATATGTGCTCTGTTTTAAATGCTCTATGAAGTGTCAAAATGTATTCATTTTAGAGTTTATGAAATATTAATTTCTTGAGGAAACTGGAAAAAAATCTATAGAATGAGAAATGGAAGTCTTATTTTCTTTCAAGAGGTCAGAATATGATGAAACATAAAATTTCAAATGAAATTCTCCCGGCAAAAATTAAAGGACACCGAAAGATGGAGAAAGAAGGGAAGCCGGGAAGAGAAAGAGAAGTAAATGAACGAGAGAGGTTGTGTACAACTCCCCACAATGAATGAGACCACTGTGCACTGCAAACATGGACTAAGAAAAAATTTAACAAGATGTTTAAAGTGGAACAAAGCATAAATAAAGTTTTAATGAGCAAAAGCTGATCTTCATTAAAACTTCAATTAATTAGAAAATGAGTAACTAATGGTGAGAGATTGAGACATGTGACAAAATCAAAGAACAAAAGTAATTTTTACAGATAAGCTTGAAGTTATAATTAGTGTTCCTGAACAACAATAAATGCACTAAGAAATAAATTAGGAAAACCATACCAGTCACAATAACAGCGAGAAAATTAAATATTTAGGAACTAACCTGACCAAAGAAGCAAAAGATGTCTATAATAATGAGCACTCTGAGAAGGGTGATTGGAGAGGATGTCAGAAAATGGGAAGCTATTTCCTGTTCCTGAATAGGAAAAAACCAATCTGGTCTAAACTGTCATACTTCCAAAACTGATGCACAGATTTAACGTAATCCCAATCAAAATACAACAGCCTTCCTCACAGAAGCTAGAGAAAACAGATCTAAAACTCATATGGAACCAGAAATATCCTGAGTAACAAGAGCAAAAAGGAAGCACTGTAATTGTGGATTTAAAGTTAGAGATATACTATAAAACTACAGTGATAAAAACAACATGATACTGACCAAAAACAGACATATGGATAAATGGAACAGAATAGAGGATGCAGGAACAATTCCAGGCACATTCAGCTGTCCTATCTTGGAAAATGGGCCAAAAATATATCTTTCCACAGAGGAAAGACAGGCTCTTTAATAAATAATGCTGGGAAAACTGGTTATCAAAATGCAGAATATTGCATCTAGTCCTACATATTTCATCTTGCACTAAAATCAAAATGAATCAAAGATCTAAATGTTAAAAGAGAAACAATCTGCTGGGAGATAAAATTGGTAAAACTCTTGAAGACAGGAGTAGGCAAGGACTTACTGAACAGAACCTTGACTGCACAAAAAGTAGCATCAAGAAACAACAAATATCAAATTAAAGGGTTTTCTGTACTTAGAAAGAAACAATCAACAGAGGAGACAACAGAATAGGAAAAATTCTGCCACCTACTCCTCAGACAGAGTAGTTACATGTAGAATATACAAAGAACTCAAAAAAGTAGAAACCCCCAAAATAAAATTAAAATACATTAAAAAAATAGGCAACTGAAGTGACTAGATACTTCTCAAATGAGATACAGGAAATACATGAAAAAATGTTCCACATCTCTGACCATTAAAGAAGTGCAAATTGAAACACTGAGATTTCATTTAACTTCAGAAGGAGTGATAGTCACTGAGAAATCATTGATACGAAATATTGGCAAGGCTGCAGGGGAAAAGGAATGCTTCTAAATCATGGCTAGGAATGCAAACTAGTACAACCACTATGGAAATCAGTGTAGAGCTGGGGAAGAGCTCGGCCCACAGAGGAACATCTGGGCGGCCCCTCTGCCTGCAGTGACCCCTGGGCAGGTAAGGTGTTTGCGTGCCCTGACCAGATTTCTGAGTCAGGGAGGAGCTCAGCCCACAGAGGAACATCTGAGCAAACCCCCTGCCTGCACAGACCCCTGGGCTGGTGAGCTGTTTACACGCCCCAACCGGATTTTTGAGTTGGGGAGGAGCTCGGCCCATGGAAGAACATCTGGGTGGGCCCTTTACCTGCATGGACCCGCTGGGCCAGTGAGCAGTTTATGTGCCCCGACCGGATTTCTGAGTCAGGGAGGAGCTCAGCCCACGGAGGAACATCTGGGCGGCCCCTCTGCCTGCATGGACCCCTGGGCTGGTGAGCTGTTTACGCACCCGGCCGGGTCTCTGGGTACGGAGTAGCTTGGCCCACAAAGCAGCATCTGAGCAGCCTTTGGAGTGGAACTCTTAGCAGAAAGCTTAAGGGACATTCTCCCGAAGAGAAGGAGCCATTGGAGTAGCCTTTGCAATGGACCTTTGCCTGGTGAACTGCCTGGGTAATTTATAGCTCAATATTTTGAATCTGATATACAAAAATGGGAAGACAGAAGAACAAAACGCAATCTCAGAACTCAACCCCATCCAGAACAAGTTCTGGATGCGAGGATATAGGGGAACCAGGAAACCACATACCTGCAAGTTCTGAAATGATTGCATTCGAAATAAATAAACATCTCCATCTGGCCATAGAAGAGATTAAAGCAGAAATGAGCCACATACCTGCAATTTATGAAACGATTATGTCCGAAGTAACTTAACAACTCCATCAGGCCATAGAACAGATTAAAGCAGAAATAAGTCACATAACTGCAATTTTGGAAGTGATCACATCCAAAGTAAAGAAACAACTCCATCAGGCCACAACAGAGATTAAAGTAGAAATAATCTCTCAGACAAAAAATGAAATGAAAACTATAAAGGAAGAAATGTTCCACAAACATAGAGAAGAAATAGATAAAAGAATAGAAGAAAATAGGAAACGCTACAAGAGCAATTTAGGAATGAATTACCATGAATGAAACAGGTCCAAAGAGATTGCCAGGAATTGAAAACTTCCACTGAAAGCTGGCAAAACCGCTTAAATGAAGCCGAAGATAGAATTTCAGAGATGGAAGACAGCATGGCAGGTAATGAATGTGAAAGGAAGGATCTCATAAAGTCTTCAAGGATCCAAGAAAAATCAATCCAACAGCTGCAAGATGAGGCAAAAAGAAACAATATTCGAGTAATAGGAGTCAGTGAAACAGCAGGAGACAACACAAATGATATAAAATGAATATTTGCTGAAATAATAGCAGAAAATTTCCCAAACAAGGTAAAAGATACTGAAGTACAGTTAATTGAGGCATATAGAACCCCAACGAGCCATAACCCAAAGAAAACCACACACAGACATATAATAGTCAAGATCCCAGACATCCAGCAAGAGAACACAATATTAAAAGCTGCTAGAAAAAAGAAACATCACCTATAAAGGAAAGCCCATCAGAATCACAGGAGAATTATCAACGGAAACCATGAAATCAAGAAGAGCTTGGAGCAAGGTATTACAGATTCTGAGACAAAACAGCTTCCAACCCAGACTGATGTATCCTGCAAAACTATCCTTAAAATTGAATGGAGAAATAAAATACTTCCACGACAAAGAACAACTGAAGAACTTCATGAGTGCCAAACCAGCATTGCAAAAAGCACTAAAAGGTATTCTAGACAGAGGAAAAAGTGACCACAGTCTCAAGAACAACAATACAAAGAAATCCTCAAACAGAACAAGTAAGTAAACAGATAGCCAAAGTAGGAAAACAACAAGTAAATAACATGACTAGAATAAACCAACATATAACCATTATAACCATTAATGTAAATGGCCTCAATTCACAAGTCAAAAGGAAAAGATTGGCAGAGTGGATTAAGAAACACAGCCCAACGATATGCTGCATACAGGAAACACATTTTACTCAAAAGGAAATCCACAGGCTGAAAGTTAAAGGATGGAAAACAATTCTCCATGCAACAGGTTCCCAGAAAAAAGCAGGGGTAGCTATTATGTTTGCAGACAATGTAAACTTCAAGCGAAAAACAATCAAAAGAGATAAAGAAGGCCATTACATACTAGCTAGGGGAAAGCTGCAAGAGGAAGAGATAACAATCCTAAACCTTAATGCCCCAAACAATGGAGCACCAAAATTTACAAGTCAAATCTTAATAGACGTGAAAAATCAAATAACTAATAACACTATTGTAATAGGGGACCTAGACACCCCTCTGACACAAAGAGACAGGTCAACTGGACAGAAACTCAGCAAAGAAATAACAGACCTGAACCAAAAGTGTGAACAAATGGACTTAGTAGATGTATACAGAGTGCTCCACCCCACAATATCAGAATACACATTTTTCTCAGCTGCACATGGGTCTTTCTCTAAAATTGACCACATTCTAGCCATACAGCATATCGACCTAAATGTAAAAGAACTTAAATTATCCCATGCATATTGTCTGACCACAGTGCAATGAAATTGGAAATAAATGACAAAGAGAACAGGAAAAACCGCATAAACACTTGGAAATTAGACAACAATCTCCTGAATAACCAGTGGGTCACACAAGAAGTTAAAGAAGAAATTAAAAAATACCTACAAACAAATGAAAATGCAAATAAAACCTACCAGAATCTGTGGGATGCAATGAAAGCAGTCCTCAGAGGGAAATTTATACTGATGAACTCATATATAAAGAAAACAGAAAGAGAGCAAATAGCCTAATGCTACACCTCAAGCTCTTAGAAAAAGAGCAACAAGACAAACCAAAAGCCCAAAGAAGGGAGGAGATTATAAAACTCGGGCAGAAATTAATGCAACTGAGATGAAGAAAATTCTACAAAAAATAAGTGAATCAAAGAGTTGGTTTTTCAAAAGAATAAATGAAATTGATAAACTCCTAGCCAACCTTATGAAAAAAAGAAGGGAAACAGCTCAAATTCATGCAATAAGGAATGAAAAGGATGAAATCACTACAGATCCCACAGAAATAAAAAAGATCATTAATACCTACTTTGAAAATCTTTACTCCCATAGGATAGAAAATTCAGAAGAAATGGACAGATTCCTAGAAATGTATAAATTACCAAAATTGAATCAGGAAGACTCAAAAATTCTGAACAACCTAATATCAATTAATGAGATTGAAAATGTCATAAAAAAACTTACCAACAAAGAAAAGCCCAGGCCCTGATGGATTCACAGCAGAATTCTATAAAACATTCAGAGAAGATCTAATGCCAACACTCCTCAAACTCTTCAATGAAATCGAAAAGGAAGCAGCTCTCCCTAACACATTCCTGGAGGCAAGTATTATACTGATACCAAAACCAGAGACGGACCCAACCAAGAAAGAGAACTACAGGCCAATCTCTCTAATGAACGTAGATGCAAAGATACTCAACAAAATACTAGCAAATAGAATACAGCGAATCATAAGGAAAATTATACACCATGACCAGGTTGGAAGTGTTCCAGGAATGCAGGAATGGTTCAATATTCGCAAATCAATTAATGTAATACATCATATCAATACAGCCAAAGACAAAAACCACATGATCATCTCAATAGATGTAGAAAAGGCTTTCCATAAAGTCCAACATGCAGTCATGTTAAAAACCTTAGAAAAAATAGGAATAGATGGCCTCTACCTCAATCTGATCAAAGCCATCTATGACAAACCAACAGCCAACATCATACTAAATGGACAAAACCTGAAAACTTTTACTTTAAAGTGAGGAACAAGACAAGGATGTCCATTGTCACCACTCCTATCCAACATAGATCTGGAAAGCATTAGCCAGAGCAATTAGATAAGAGAGAGAAATCAAAGGAATAAGGATAGGAAAGGAAGAAATTAAACTATCACTATTTGCAGATGACATGATACTATACATGGAGGACCCCAAAAACTCCACAAGAAAACTCCTGGAATTAACTGACACATTCAGCAGAGTAGCTGGATACAAAGTCAACACCCCAAAATCAATAGCATTCCTATACTCGAACAACAAACAGACTGAGAGAGAAATTGAGGAAACCATGGCTTTTACAATAGCATCCAAGAAACTGAAATACTTAGGAATCAATCTAGCAAAGAATGTGAAAGATTTATTCAGTGAAAACTACAGTACTCTGAAAAAAGAGATCGAAGAGGATTTCAATAGGTGGAAAAACATACCCTGCTCATGGTTAGGAAGAACAAACATTGTGAAAATGGGCATACTACCAAAACTATTGTACAGATTCAATGCAATTCTCGTTAAACTACCATTAGCATGCCTCACAGATCTAGAAAAAATATGCCTCAAATTCATCTGGAACCAGAAGAGGTCCAGAATAGCAGAAGCAATCCTGGGCAATAAGGACAAGTCAGGTGGAATCACAATCCCTGACCTGAAATTATACTACAAAGCTACTGTAATAAAATCTACCTGGTACTGGCTAAAAAACAGACCTGAGGATCAGTGGAACAGAGTGGAAGATGCAACCACAATGAAAAACATACTCAGCTACCTAATATTTGACAAAGGGGCCAACCAAACTCACTGGAAAAATGATGACCTGTTTAATAAATGGTGCTGGAAAAACTGGCTTGCCACTTGCCCCAAACTGGAGATAGACCCAAGGCTATCATCACGCACCAAACTCAGGTCAAAATGGATGACAGATCTCAATATTAAAACAGAAACTCTAAATCTATTGGAAGAGAAAGTATGTAAAACTCTTGAAGACATAGGCGTAGACAGTGAGTTCATGAACAAAAATGAAACTGCAAGGGAAACACTTCAAAGAATCAATAACTGGGACCTCATCCTTCTGAAAAGTTTTTGCACATCTAAAGAAATCACCAGCAAAGTAAAAAGAAAACCCACAAATTGGGAAAAAATCCTAGCTGACTTTCCCTCAAACAAAGGTCTTCTATCTAGAACATACAAAGAATTAAAAAACATGTACCTGTGCAAATTCAAAGATGCAATCCAGAAATGGGCATCTGAGATGAATACACACTTCTCAGACAAAGAAATACAAATGGCAAATAAATATGTGAGAAAATGTTCCACATCTTTAGTCATTCGAGAAATGCAAATATAAACAACACTGAGATTTCATCTCACTCCAGTAAGACTGGCCAGTAAGAAAAACCACCCAATAACAAATGCTGGCGAGGCTTTGGAGAAATACAGACTCTACTGCACTGCTGGTTTAACTGCAGACTGTGCAACCAGTGTGGAGAGCAGTTTGGAGATTTCTCAGCAAACTAGGTCTAGAAGTTCCATTAAAACCAGTTGTTCCCCTTCTGGATATTTTCCCAGAAGATCTGAAAACATCATATCACTCTGATATATGTGCACCCATGTTTATAGCAGCGCAATTTGTAATAGCTAAATTGCAGAAGCAACCCAAATGTCCATCCACGGAGGACTGGATTAAAAAACTGTGGCCTTTTTATATAATGGAATGTTACTCAGCTGTAAGGAGGGACAGATTTGGGGCCTTTGTAGGCAAATGGTCACAATTAGACACGATACTCGTAAGTGAAATTAATCAGAGGTACATGTGCAGGGAACGTATTGTGTCACTGGTGTAAGAATCTCAGGGTGGGAATATAAACTAAGAGACATGAAGGAAATCTGTTCAAAAGTAAAGAACAGATGGGTTGAGGGAAAGGAGAAAAGAAAGAGGCAAAAATGTATGTATGTTTGTATGTATATACATATGTGCAGGATGGCTAACATGGTTCTACTATTGTCTTATGTTACTTAATGGTAAGGAATAGTTGATGACTGGTTGTTTGATCAATCATGTATGTCTATATGTGTTTTCCTGAGCATACACTTCGAAGGTATCAATATGCAATGCAACAACTATTGTCGGTTTCCTGTTGCTTTGTCTATAATTCAATTCTGATTATACTTTTATATACTTTTATTGTGCTACTTTGTGTCTGTTTGTTAATGCTTTCTGCTTTTTTTTTGATGTACATCTCACAGTTTAAAAAGAAATATTATATAAAAGAATGAAAAAGGAACGATAATCATGTATGTAAGTAAGTATGTATGTATATGCAGCATATCTAACATAGTTGTACTACTGACTTAGGTCATTTTATTGCAAGGAATAGTTGATGATTATTTTTTAAATCAATTTTGCATGTCTACATCTGTTTTCCTGAGTATACACTTCGAAGTTGTCAATATGTAATGCAACGACCATTGTTGATTCCCTGTCACCTTGTCTGTAACTCAGTTTTGATTGTAGTATTCTTTGTTACTTTGTGTCTGTTAATATGTTTTGGTTCTTTTACTTTTAAAATAAAAGTAAAAAAAAAAAAGAGAGATCAGCGTAGAGATTCCTCCAAAACTAAAACTAGAAATTCCATGAGATACAGCTGTTCTACTTCTAGGTATTTTCTTCTCCCCAAAAGCTAAAGATGTTATAGAATTGTGATGTATGCATACCTATGTTCATAGCAGCACAATTCAAAATAGCTAAATTTTAAAAGCAACCTTTATGTCCATCAACAGGTCAATGGATAAAGGGAATGTAGTATTTATACACAATGAAGTACTACTCTGCCATAAAGAAGCATAAACTTGAATCATTTATAGGAAAATGGATATACTTTGAGACCTTACTGTTCAGTGAAAAAAGAGCCACAAGCTTAAATATCTCACAATTTCTTCTATACAAGAAACCCAAAATATAAATAGCAAAATAAAAGATAGATAATATGAAATAAGGAGATAGAACTTTTGGCAACTGGAAGAAGGTGCTGGAAGGGGGCGAGGAGGGAGAGAAAGGGGAGGGTGATGTTATGTCCCTGTACCAGTTCCCCACTGGGCATGTTATGTATTGCACATGTTTTAGTGTTACAGTTTGTGTCTGGATGTACCCCCCAAAGCCTCATGCAGTAATGAGATGGGGTTCTAGAGTTTGTGATTGATCCGTGGTCCAATGGTGGGATTATTGGTGAGAGCATTACACCCGCCCTAGGGCAGGCAGCCTGCATACAGTGTAAGGGAGGGAAAGAGGTTTGCTCTGCCCTTTTGCTTTTGTTGCTTTTGTTGTCTTCTGTCTCCATGAATGATTGCCCTCTCCCTTGTGCCACCCTGCCTTGGAGCCAGCTGATTATGGACTCAAGCCTCTATAAACTGTCAGCTAAGTCAATGTGTCCTTCCTTAATTCTGGGCAGTAGGTATTTTACCCTGCAGTGAGGGAAATGAAATCACGACAATTGGTAAATAGTAAAAATTGAAAGTAAGAGTTATGGAAACAGGTGGCCAAGGAAACCTCAGTATGCTGAGTTCACTGCATACGAGTGGGTATGCTGAGGCGATTGCTCGGGAAAACAGTTAGGAGCAATTAAAATGTGGTGAAATATTGGTATGTGAAAAATAAAGAAGAAAAAAGAGCAATTAATGCTATATTTACAGGGGAAAGAGAGTGTAGGGAAGAAAAAATAGATTTTCCCCACTAGTTCTCATAGTTCTTGGCTGAGATGAACTCCTGTATAAAAGAAAGGTTCACAAGGGAAAGACAAACAGAAGCTTAATCATATGTATTAAAGGGAAATACCTAAAGTGTGCAAGGAGGAGACTCAGTGAAATGAGGATATAGAAAGAGTTTCAGTTCAGGCTTAAATACCATTGTCCACCGAAACAAAGGATAAAGGATGTGGGGAACCTACTGATGTCATTTGGCCAGAAAAAGTGCAGGCAAACAAGGTTTGGTGTGCAGACTGATTTCAGTGCCTTTTCCACTGATGAGAACGGGCCAGCGTCCTCCTTTTGTAACAGAAAGAGAGATACACTGGATAGACCGTGTCAAGTGGAGACTTGATAGATGTATATTTCCTTGAGAAAGGGTCATTTCAACCTTGTTTCCAGACCTGCTTCTAGAAGTCTGTTTCTTAAAATAATAAGCTGAAAAGAATCCTTACTCTAGAGACATATGTACGTAGTGGTGGCATATTCTGGTTTCTGACAGGGAAACATAAAAATATTAATATAATTATAAGGTTTTATTAAAGAATATTTTTATAGAGGTGAACAAGAGTAGCTCAAGTATGAGAAAACAAAATAGAGTAACTTAGACCCAAAATAGGTGATTTTCATGGGAATTTCAGAAAATTTATCTAAGGAGGAGAATGGGAGAAATATTTATGTTTAGGTCACAGAAATTCTTCTGAAATAATAAATTCTGATAACCTCTTTAAGATCATGATATGCCAGTGAAGTTAGCAATACAAGAATGTTTTATTTAATGAACTAACCGGCATCCATGTAATAGCCCATATTATTTTGATAGGTTAGGCCTGGAATAAGGATTGATTTTATTTTGACACACCTATGTTCAACCCCTACGCTATCATATTTTAGAGTAACTCTGACTCTGGGTTAATTTTTGAGATTATATTTTTTTATCTTGATAAAAAGAAAGAATAGTTTTTCAGATCATGATGAATAAAGGTAAAATATGTAAAATGAGTAACACAGGACCTGTGTAAGGCATTATGAATTTTTCTTCTTTCTTGTAAATTGCACATTTTTCTCTCCTTGCTTATCAAAATTGGGATGTATCTTAAAAAAGAAAATTTCTTGGCCACCAGGGCAAGGAGTAAGTTTTCATTGCCTTTTGTATGTGGAAACTCAGTTTTTTACAGCGGTTCCTGTTCATTTGATTGTCACTTCATTTGAGATACTTATACTGATAACTCCACAGGGAATAGAATTTTAGGTTAATTCTGGTTTCTTAATTTTTGCTTAAACTGTCTTCGAAAAGATTGCATTGTGGTACAGCATTGAAATGCAAAGTTACATTGTGTATGGAAGATTGCCTGTCACAAGCCAAGCAATTCAAAGACAGAAGAAATTACCAAATCTCAAAATAGAACATAGAATTTTTCAAAGCGAGGAGAGGTTGGAATCACTGATTAGTGTGTCATAAAGAACAGTATCACTCAGGTGTCCATCAGTGATCTGTCAAAAACTTCCAGGTAACTAGAAAGAGAAGTGCTTACATTCCACTGACATAGAATTCAATTGCAGATTAAAAAATTGAGATAATCTAATAGGAATTGTGGTGGGAGGCAGAATTCTTCAGTAAGCCTTATTGCTAAGACCAAAAAAAAGAGGTGAAGAACAGGGATTGCTGTGTATGAAAATGTATTTTCTCTATAAGTTTCATAGGTTAATCTTAAATATATACAAATTAGTTTTCTATTATTACAAAGCAGGTACTTCACAGTATTAATTACAAATTAATTCATTTCACTGGCAAATATTAACAAATGCAATTCTCCTAACAAAATCATGCGGTAAGAAATTCTGTTACCTTTATTTTACAAAAGAGGAAGTGGGTGCACAGAAAAGTTGAATGAACTGTTACAGAATAAAGAGGCAGAAGAGCCTGTATTCAGACTTCCTGGGTCCATGCTCCTAATCACTAAGCTCTGTTGTCTTTGAAATTTTGTATGTAGAAATCTTAGTCTAGGTTTCCATCTTAAGCAGACCTTGTGTATTAATGGGTTTAAATCACCTCACAAGCACAGGAGACAGTTATGACTTTTTGGCGCCATAGAGAGACAAATGATCTAATGAGGCTGGTTTTGTACTTAGGTGACTTCAAAGCATTAAGCACCTGGCTCTGAGTTGCAAAGCAATGCCTCATGGAAAATTTACATAATGCAGGGCGCAATGCAATTCCAGTTATCCAATTACTTCCTTGCCCTTTTAGTACAGGCATTTATTCCTTATGCACATGAAGAATAAGTAAGTTCTTGGAAGCAGGGTGTAGGAAGAAGTGGATGTGAACTTTCTGATGAAGCGCCCGAAGATGGCTTTGACATACTCCTCACTGAAGAACCTCAGGTACTCTCTACTCCTCTGATCTTTGCTGACCTTGCTCCCTGTATTCCTTGGAATACACCAGGCTGTTGTATTGAAATCATGATGAAAAACTCCAAATTTCAGCGGGTGAACACAACAAACGTTTGTTTTGCTCATATCACAGTTCAGTGAAAGTTAGACTATGCCTTGGACCAAATTTTCCTGGTACTACTCTGGGTTTGTTCTTTCCTGAAAGGTGTTTATTAATTTTGTCATCATGTACCAGCTGGAGAGATTAGGGAATTTGACAATTATTTCCTTAAGGTTTCTGTGTCTTAGCAACACTTTCTTTCTCTTATCTCTCTCACATTTTACTGTGGTGGCAAGAAGAAATTATGTAATACCTCCAATACTTTGCTTGGTAATCTATTTAGCTAAATCACCCTGTTTATGTGGGCAAATTTTTTACTTATCACATAATAGAAAGGTAAAGTTTTCCTAAAGTTTCTGTTCTATCAAAAAGTGTCCTCTCCCAGTAAATTTTCCCTCACATTTCTTTAAGCCTTCATTCATAACATCCCGAAAAGTCGCTGGGCATGTGTGAATAATTTCTCCAATGGTCTTCATCCTTTTACCAAATCTTTCTGCAGAGTTCTTCCAGCTTTCATTCAATGCCTGGTTCCAAAGACACTTACATATTTTCAGCAATTTTTTTTTATAATGGGACTCTATAGTAGAGACCAAAATATGTATTCATTTTGTGGCACAGATAATTACTGAAAACTGAAGCATGGATGTTCCTGTGGGTCTGGAATTTGAGTGTGGATGAGGTTACAGTCCTCATGTCGGCCAGTGTTGCTGTCATCTGAAGGTCTGGTTGTGGTTGGATAATTCACTTGCACCCAGTATGCGTCACACTCAAGGCCAGTAAGTCGTGCTGATGGTCATAGGGAGACTATAGTCTATTGTCACATGCTCTCCCCTGTACAACTGATTGTCTTCACAAAGTAGAAACTGGCTTCCCATATAGTGAGTAGTCAGAAAGCTTATGGCAAAAGGCACAATCCCTTTTTCAGTCCGGTCTCAGGTGTCACACAGTTATTTCTGTGCTATCCTACTGGTGCCATGCGTCAGCTGTATCCACAGTGGGAGAGAACTGTACAGAGGATTGAGTAGCAGGAAGCAAGAATCTATCAGGCTAATATTGGAAAACAGCCACTGCAAAGGAGATTCGTAGAATAATAAAAATTATAATGTAATTTATAAATGTTACAAACAAGGTTTGTAGGGAGAGACGTATTTCTACAGGTGTTGGAGCACATTACTACTCTAATGTTATGTGTGGGGTCAGGGAATTCTCAGAGCAGGGACTTTTGAAGTGAATCATTGCTAATGAGTAGATACTCAGTTCTTGAAAGGAAATTTTAAAAACCTTCATGGAAGAGGAGAGGTCACAATACTTGGTTTCTGAGCACTATATAAAAAATATGTGAGTGAAAGAGAATGAGAGGAAAGAGTAGGTAAAAATAATGACATCTATAAAGTTCCACACATTTTATGAAAATAATCATAGCATTCTTACAGGAAAAATTCTACATCATCTTCATCAATTAAAATGTTGCAAAAACTGGTCGAAAGGATTTGGCATAGACTATATATGACATGGACAAAAACTAGCAAAATTAGAATTACTAAATAAATACATTATTTATTAAAAATACATTAAATATTGTGAAGGCTTAGAAAATGTAAGGAATAAATCTCATGTATTGTCCAAAGAACTACTGATATGTCTACCCAGATTTAATTTTTTAAGTCTCACGACTCTCAAGACCTTTACATATTGAAATCTGTAGCTCGGAAAAAAATATGTCTGGCCTCTGAGGCAAAGTTGTTCAGATTACTACATACAAGTATGCAAAATTGGTCAGAAACATTAAACATTAGCTCTTTTTCAATAAACTGTTAGAAATTAGTAGTACAATTACCTTAGCAGCTTCTTTCCCTTTCACTTTCCCTGTCTATTATACCTTTGGATTTTATTCACTCTTTCAGGTTCTTACACATGCAGGTCTGATTTATTTCACTTATGAGTACAGTTTCTAGTTACATCCACTTACCTATAAAAGCCTCAAATTTATACTTCTTTATACCTGAGTAATACTCTATCATATAAAAATACCACATCTTTTTCTCCATTCTTCTTTATCTATAATGGAAATGGTGGACAACTAATTTTAAAATAAAATTGTATTGTAAGGAATATAAAAGGCAACCAAATGGATCACTTGTGTGCTGAACATATTCCTACCTATTCCCATATTATTATGGGAATAATAACATGCTGAGTCAAATGCTCTGAGGACCATCACACATTTATTAACGTTTTGTAGGGTCCCTATTGGGTAGCTGTCAGTACCGTCATTACCCTGTGTGTGTATATGGAGAAAAGTAGAAGAAAAGCGAGATACAGAAAGGTTAAATGCTACACAGAGTAAACTATGCGTAGCCAGTGAACGAAGTTATACTGAAATAAATGAAAGAAATAAATTAAGAGTGGGAAATATTTTTCAGAAATGCAATTATATGAAGCATGTCTTCAGGCTTTTAAAATAAATCAGTCGAAAATAATTATAGAAAACAGAAAAGCTAAAGGATAAGGCTTATTTGAAGCTAGAAGGGAACTTCTGGTGTATAAATAGAACACAATGTAAGGAGGAATGGCATAACCATAAATATTTTGTATAGTTTAAATAATGATTTAAAATCACAGAACACCGTAATTTTATGCACACAAATGTACAAATTCTAGCAATTCAGAAATTATGGAGACTTTGCTTTTCTGTTTCTTGCCTTTTCCCTGCTGGAACATTTGCATAATGAATGGGGTTGCAGCTACCAGCTGGCACACTAGCCCTAGACTGGCTTCAGGACTTCTTTACATAAGAATGAAAACCTCTCGTAGATTTACCTAGAATTACTTCTGCATTCTGTTATATCTGTTACATGTAGCTGAAGCTCATCCTCACAGGTGGGTACTATTGCTGTCGTGTTAAGCCTGTTTCCAAGCTTTGACTAAAATGATTGCTGGTTATAAGTCCCGTTGATGACACTGTCTACTAAAGAAGCTCTCAATAGGAAAGAAAGCCTAGTCCTTCTAATTAACTAGCACCTGGGGTAGGTCAATTAGGTACACGAGCGCCAGAATTTTATCGTGAGCTACACTCTGCTCACAGCTGCAAAACCTTACAACTTGACCGGGGCATTGCCACTTCTTTATAACAAACTACTGAAAGTCTAATAAAGTAAAAGGAGGCATAAGGAGTCTGTAACTGAATTTTTTCTGATGCTTGATGTATTTCATAGCATAATTATAGAATATAAAATATAGATATGCACCTTAACTTTAAATAACTCTTTGCATTTCTATCAGACATGACAGTTCATAAAAAGAAAACATTTTCTGGAAGTACATATCTATACTTATTCAGAACTCATGGGGGACACATGTTGCCACCTAACTTGAGCATTTTATTAATAATTAAAATAGTCTCAATATTTATGGAGTCTTAAATGTCACAATGTGCTCTTGTTTTTCACTTTAAGAAAAACAAACATTACACAGAATACTCAATGTTCATACCATAAAAATAGCCATTTTACAGACTCCTGCTTAACAAATTCAACCACGCCGCTGTGAGACAGGTTTGAATGAGAATGATGAGAAATTAATAGATATTTGCTGTGATCTTTTTGACAGTGTTGCAATTAAGCTGCCAAAAGCCGGGAGAGGAAGAGCACATGTGCACACTGTATTTGACTAAAGAATGGTTGTTCAAGCGGAGAGCACATTTTGTACAACAGATTCAAGGAAGCAATTAGTGTATCTCACAGATAATAGGTGATGGGCAGTGAGCTATTATACACTGGAAATAGCTACACTGTGGAACTTACTTCACACAGACTGCAATCTTAGGCCTTTGTGTATACAAAGAATAAAAATACTAATGCATCTCAATAAATTAATAATTTAATGAATGCTGCTTAATACAGAATGAAGATATGAACGTTTGAGTGCTCTCCCTCACTAGCATCATGCATTTGATGGTGTGTGGATAGGCACTAAAAGGTGAAATTTCACCTCACAGCCCTGGGATGTGGAGGGAGCCACATTTACTGGCAGTTAATTGAGTTGCATCCTTCCCCACTGGTTGTCTTTGTTGGCTCAGAGCCCAACAAATGCTGTTACAAAAAGAAAAGAGGAAATTTCAATGGCCATGGTAGCAGATTTTATTATCTGAGAAGAACGTTTGGTCTATTTTGCTCAGCTCCTGAATATGTCCCTTTCATGCAAACCATGTATTTTTAATGAACATGAAATTTATGATCACTCTACACCCTCCAGCTGTTTAAAGTTAGTGGGGGAACTAATCTCATAAAGGAGAATTTGATGATCTAAGCAATGACAGTTAATGTAGACAAAAGCATGAATTTTCACTAGTTCTTAGTAGTTTTTTTAAAGTATGATAATCTCAGCTTGTCATAGCATCGCGAGATTCTTACCCCTTGTCTTGGAGACTCAGGAGAATGTCAGGGATCTGAATTACCCTAATTTGATTCACTTAGTTTAACTAAGGTAAATATACATGCCCGTACTTAGGAGTAGTTCCTAATGTCTCTCCCTCAAAACAGATTTACTGTATAGACTTTATTTGTTAAAATTGACTCCAAGGTCTTTCAGGACATAATAGACTATTTCAGCCTGGTTTTGTCAATTCTTCTCATTCAATGTGTTAGCTCCATCATAACTCCAACGAAATGAAAATATTATCCCCAAATTTGGAAGTAACTGGCCTTGGCACCTCTCTCCCTCATTCTCCCTTTCACAAACATGGATCATCCCGTTGACCACAGGCTATGGATGTCTCCAATGCTGGACCTTCTGTTGGTCTTCTCCTCCCTTCAGCCTCTGATGATGGGCTGGACTGCAAACACAGAAGTGGTGTTGCAGGTTCAGGCACCAGCAGCTGCAATCGGCGCACAGAAACTGCAGGGCCAGGGCCTCACAGCTCACCTCTCCATCTTGGTTTCACCAGATGGGAAGCAGGTCTACTTGGTGTGCCGGACGATGGCAATTTTCTTCCCCATTTTACCCGAGGACACACCACAGCAGGAAGACTGCCAGCTCAAGACCAGCAATTTAGTGACTTAGTAAATCTCTGTCAAAATGAGAGACAAAGATACAGAGAGACAGACAGACAAAGACAGAGAGACAGAGAGGTTAAGAGACAGAAAGTAGCTTGGTGGAATTTCCTGGGCTCATTTCCCAGTAATACACACACAAAAAAGAAGCATTGGTTTACATAACTAGAAACCAAGACAATATAGAGTAACCAATTAAAAAATATACAACAACCTGGAAGTAAGAAATTTATGATCATGAGGCTGGAGGTTACAGCACTTCCTGGGATAGCCAGGCTTTTCTAATCTTCTGAGCCTTGTCAATGCTCTTTTTATGTCAAGAAATAGCTGATTTTCCCAATTAATTTGGCAAATTATAATTGTACTGTCCTTTAGCATGGTGGTCTAGATTCAATTTCCAAACAAGCAAGGTTTGGTTTGAGCTTTGGCTCTGTAACTTAACTAGCTCTGATGTTATCTAAGCAACTCCCTGTGTCTTTATTTTCTTGTCTGACTGCACTTCCTTGTGATGCTTAATTTCACTTGTCTGGGCCATAGTGCCCACCTATTTGTTCAAACATTCTTTTAGATATTTCTGTAAAGTTGGTTTTAAATGAGGTTTACATTTACATAAGTGGACTTTGAGCAAAGAAGGTAGTATTCTGAGTATAAGTAGTATTCAGGTACTCACTTGAAGACTGAGCAAAGTAAAGGGAATCGTCGTCAGCACAGAGGGAATCTGCTGCAGATCCTTTCATTTGAACTGGAGTGTTGGTTACCCCAGCACATCTAGACTGCTGGGCCTCCCTACAGAGCCTGACTTGCCAACCTCCGTAATCACATGGACAGGTCTTTAAATCTCTCAGTCTGTATGCACACATCCTATTGGTTCTGCCTCTTTGGAGCACCCTACATAATACACGTGTAGTAATAGAAAACTCTCCATTGCCCTCCAAACACTTTGCATAGTACTTGGCATACAGTAGACTCAATAAAGTCTATCAAAAATATTTGAGAATGCTTGTGACTGGTTTTTTATGAAATGCTTGGTAGATGAAGTGGATCTTATAGAAAATAGGAAATAAAAGTGGTCTATCCAAAAGGACTGCCTTCAGTAAGCTTAGTCTTTTTTACAGAAGTTTCTGTAGTTTTCAGGATGACAAGGCATTGCTCACCTTGTTTTGGCAGGTGGTGATTGAATTCAATTTGGATAAATATGTGCAATGCCTTATTTTAGCAATGTGTCAGTGAAGTAATTAAGGATATGAGCTTTCTTATTTCATAAGAGATGATTTAAAAATTTAAAGGTCTTGAGCTTAAGGTAATAAATTTTGTAAAGGCAACTTTTTCATTTCTCCTCTTTTGGAAAAGGGAGCAGCACTTCATACTTTTCATATTTAGTTTTAGAAATAATCTTGATTAAAAAAGAGAAATAGTCTTGATTACAAATGATATGTGAACTGAAGCAATATTTGTGTCCTCTGACCTGACTTTCTTTATTACATATGACCAGAAGGAAATAGTTACAATACTTTAGGTACACTGTTTCTCCTAGTATTACCAGCATCCCTTTGGGTTGTAGAGACAAACTCCTTTTGCTGCCTGAGATTTTCTTCATCTAGTCCTGCATATCACCTGAAACTGGGGCTTTTGGCTCCTGAGCTGTTGAAAGAAGACTGGAAGTGTGAAAGCTCAAGGTACACTGGAGAATAAACCATCCTTTTGTCCAGTTCTGCTTGTTATCTGGAGCAGTACCATATTCTTGGGCTTCTGGTTGACCTAGAAGCATGTCTAGAGCCTGAGAGAGGTCAGAAGATTTTTAGCTGCATCCATCATTCATCTTTGGAGCCAGATTTCTTTTCTTTCTCTAGTTACCTAGAGATTGAACTGTATTACTTACATATTCAGCTCTTGTATTTTAGGTTTGGTTAATCCTTGGATTGATTATTTACTTATTTTACTATTTAACCTATGACCAAAATTCCTAAAGGTCTGAACATGGTTTGTCCTTACCAAAATTCCTCTTGAGGTGTGGTCTCCAACATGGCAGCATTGAGAGAGTGTTGGAAACTTTTGGAGGGATTAATGATGTCCTTTCATGAGTGGTTCTGGTTAGAGGGGATGTTACTAACCGAGCCTGGCATCTCCTTGCAGTCTTTCCTGTACATGCATTCTTCTGCATGTGTTGGCTAATCCTCACTTTTCTCCATGAATTGAACTGTTGTGAGGTCCTCACAAGAAGCCAATGCTTGGTGTCATACTCAGACCTCCAGAATTCATCTGTTTAAAAGAACCTAACTTCAGGTATTATGTTATAGTAACATGAAATAGCTAAGATACTACTCATTTCAATAAATGTGTACTAATTAAAATGAGACTTCTTCACATACTAGGGCATTGTTACTCCTAGGTGATGTCTTCTAATTCACACTCACCTCTTCTTTGAACTTCTATGCTACATATCTTGGCATTATATGGGCATATGTTTTCTGTTTAAATTTTTGTATTTAAAAACTTAGACATTTTAATTGACTCATAACACAGAGCATGTTTTAATATGTTGACACCTGTATAAAATCTGTAATGATCAGATCAGGGCAATTTACTTATTCAACACCTTAAACATTTCTCATTTATTCATGTTGGAAACATTCAAAATTCTCCTAGTGGCTGTGTGGAAACATACAAATGAATGCTGTGAGCCTTAATTACCTTACTGCTATAGGATGTTAGGAGTTAGGTGCTATCCTGTTACACCCCTGTACTCATTAATCATCCCCTCTCCTTCCCCTCCCATTTCCACCTCCATTTCTCAGCTTATGGTAACCACTATTCCATTTGCTACTTTTATGACAGTAATTTTTTCACTTTGTGTTTACAAGTGTGGATGTGTAATATGTGTCTTTTTGTCCCTGACATTTCACTTAATGTAGTTTTCTTCAGGCTCATCATTTTGCTGTAAATGACAGGATTTCATTTTTTATGACTGAATGATACTCTCTTTCCTGAATGAACATTTTCCTTGTCCATCTGTCCACTGATGGACATGGAGGTTGGTTCTCTTTCTTAGTTATTGTAAGTAGTGCTGCAATAAATGTGGGAATACAGGTTTACCTTGACAACACACTTGGTTTTCTTTCTTTCATATATATGCTCAGTACTAGAATTGCTGGACCATATCGTAGTTCTATTTCTAGTTTTTGGAGAATTTCATACTGCTTTCCTTATAGGGTATACTAATTTATATTCCCATAATAGTATATGAGATTTGCCCTTTAACTGTATTCTTATCAGCACTTGTTATTTTCTTTTTGACAATAACCATTCTAAAATAATTGAGATACTATCTCATTGTGAGAGGTTTTGACTTGCATTTCTCTCATGACTCATGATGTTGACAATTCCTAAGTGCTGTTTGGCCACCTGTATGTCTTGATAAAAGACTATTTTAGATGCACCTGTTGGTCCCCTTTTAAATAGTTATTAGGTGCTTTTATTTTCTGTTCAGATTTTGGAGTATTTTTATGTACTTTGGATATTTTCTTCTTGTCAGATGTATAATTAGAAAATATGTCCCCCTATTCTTGAAGCTGTTTCTTCATTTTGGTGATTGTTTCCTTTACTATGCAGAAGATTTTTTGTTTGAAATGATCCTACTTGTCTATGTTTGGTTTTGTTCCCTACATTTTGGGGGTCTTTTCCAAAAAGTTACTGTCCATTACAATAGTCAGAAGCATTTCCCTTATTTTTTTTCTAAAAGTTTATTATATTGGTCTTACATTCAAGTATTCAATCATTTTGAGTGGACTTTTGCATATGATGAGAGAGGAGTTCTGGTTTCATTCTTTTGCATATCAACATCCAATTTTCCCAGCACTGTTTATTGAGAAGACCACGAATTTTCAGGGTGTGCTCTCAGCACCTTTCCAGAATATCAGCTGGCTATAGATGCGTAGGCTTGTCTCTAGCCTCTATATTCTCTCCCATTAGTCTTTATACCTGGCTTTATGCCCGTATCACACTGTTTTGATGACTGACTACAGCTTTATAGGTCTTTTTTTTTTCCAAGGTTGGATGAAACCACGACCTTATACGTGGTCGGCAAGAACTCTACTAGAGCTTCATTTCCATGCTTGTAATGCGTTTCTGAAGGCAAATATTATAATGCCTCTTGTCCTCTCTCCCTGACATCACAATGGCTTTGGTTGCATGATGGGACATGCCTGCAATCTTAGGGCTCTGGGAGACCGAGGCTGGAGGATCAAGTTTGGGCACAGTGTAGTTCCCCAGTTATTACTGTTGGGGCTGATCACTGATGACTCGTGTTGCACAATGAAAGAAACCTCATGACATAAGAGTGCTGATTACCTCGCTGTTTATAAAAGGGATACTCCGTCTTAAACACATACAGAGAACAAAGGTGTTCTTAGAAAAGACCTTTGAGAAAAGCACATGTTACACCTAAGCTGACAGCACTAGGAGCTGGGCTTAAGGGGTCATGTGGGTAGGCTTGGAAACGCATGGGAACAGCACAGGAAATGCGCCTGCATCGCGCAACTGTAAGACTTTGGCCTCCCTTTGATTAACACCATGCTTCGCTGCAGGGATCTTAGCTGAGCTGTCAGAGTGGCCACATCTACGGCCCAGGTGCAGTGCGCTCCATATGTACGTTTTCAGTGTTGACTCCCAGAGCTCAGCCTGGAGAATTTAGCAAGACAATGTCTAAATAACAAAACATAACAAAATGGCTGGAGACGTAGCTTGGTTTAAAAGCCCTGACTTCAATCACTAGTAAATGAAAAGAGAGAGAGAGGGAGAGAAAAGGAAGAAGGGAGGAGGAAGGGAGAGAGAGGGAGAGGACACTGCTTATTTGTGACATTTTGTGGTTCCAACAAGTGTTAGTGTTGTCTTCTATAAAAAATACCACTGGCATTTTGACAGGGATTGTATTCAATTTGTAGATTGCTTTGAGTAGTAAACACACTTTAGCAATATTGGATGTTTCAAATTATGAACATGGGATTCTATAAGGGATAAATAGAGACTATACATGCAACCCCTCTATTTATTAAAAAATTTGATCAGTGCAGGAAGTGAAGTCTCACATTATATTAACATTGTACTTTGCAGCAACAGTGACAGAAACGTCAGATAAAATCCAGAGTCATTGTTATAAAGCAATATATGATTATTGCTTTAGAGAATCCCTTTCTTTATCTGCAACCTGATATAATCCACAGATCAAATTTTAAGGGCCATGCTTTTAGCATTTGTTGTGAATAAAATACATGTTTACAAATTTTGTTAAATATAGTTTCTTAGCATTAAAATTTTCTCAATAAATTAGAATACTTGTGTTAAGAATATTAAGAAGAGGATGACATGTTGACAAGAGAATTATTGTTTGATTTTGGTAATAGACATAAAACTCATAGATGATTGTTTAGGAAAAATAATCTATTACACTTTCCCTATTCTACCTCACATTTTGTGGGTCATTTGATAGTACAAGGAGCAGAGTCTCAGACATCATGTGGTTTGTGGTTTGGGGCCATAGATCCAGAATATTAGACATTACTTTGCATGAAGTGGAGCTGTTGCATTTTTAACCTCGTTCAAAATTAGAGGACAGTAATAACATGCTATACAGAGCAAGGCTTGGCAAACTATGGTTTGCTGGAAAAATTTTCTCCTAAGTCTGTTTCTGTAAAATTTATAAACTAAGAATGATTTCCATATTTTGAAAAAATTTATAAACACCTATAATCACAGATACAGTGTCTGGCTTTCTGTCTGTCTGTCTGTCTGTCTGTCTGTCTCTCTCTCTCTCTCTCTCTCTCACACACACACACACACACACACACACACACACACACACACATGAATATGTGGGAAAGATGTATATGACCCATAAAAGTTAAGATATTTATTATTTGATTCCATGAACAAAAAACCTGTTGCATTGAAGGTGGGTAGATGTTCCTTGGCTTCCTCAAGGGAGCGGTTCTAGAATCCTGTACCCTGCCCAGAGGTTGCCAAATCCAGTGATGCTCAAGTCCCTCATGTGAAATGTCATGGTGTTTGCATAAAACCTATGTACATCCTTCTCTATAATTTAGATAAGGAGAACCAACACTCTTTGGCACCAGGGAGAAATTTTGCAGAAGACAAATTTTTAATGGACCAGGGGTGTGGGTAGGGTTTTGAAATGATTCATGGTCATTACAGTTATTGCACATTTTATTTCTATTATTAATACTTTGTAAAATAGAATTAATAATTATATAACTCAATAATGCAGAATCAGTGGGAGCCCTGGGCTTGTTTTCCTGCAATTAGCTGGTCCCATCTGGGGGTGATTGGCGACAACGACACCCAAAGAGTGTTGCTCATGTCCAGTTTACTTTGTAATCTCATTTTGGTTGTGACCACTGCAGGAAAAGCTGCAGGCTGTTGGAAACTGAAGCAGGCTTTTAAGTGTTTTATGACAGTCTTGGGATATTCTGCTCAGCCTTCTGCTATCTATCCTTGGGTCTTTTTGCCTTTTCAAGGAAGCTCTACTTTGATGTTTGGTTTTTACTCATTTTGGTAAGGGTTAGCTGTGGGCTACCAAAACAGCAACTGTGACAACCGTGCAGTGCAAAAAAGAGGCACAGATAGAAGTGACACATAAAATAATGAACAGGCCATGAGCAGACTAAAAAAGTGTTGCATTCTGGCTTAACATCTGCCACTACATACAGATGTACAATTGAAGTACATCAAGTTACTTGCCACTATAAATACCAGATGTGGCTTAACTGTCATTTGCTACTCACTGGTAGAGCTTTGATATGAGTCTCCAAACAGTTGATTTATTATCATCTCTCTGTAGTCAACCTCTCTGCTAATGTTATTCTATATTTACAGCCACTCTCCAGTGCTAGCATCACTACCTAAGCTCCACTTTACATGATCAGGTATTGAATTCTTGTGAGAAGCGAACAGCCTAGTTTCCTTGAACATGAAGTTTACAGAAGACTTTGCATTCCTATGAGACTCTAACACTACTTGTGGGGAGCTGCCCACTTCCTGCTCTTCAGCATGGTTCCCAACAGGCCATGGACCAGTACCCTGGGCTTTCAGTCATCCCTGGATTACTTGTAACACCTAATCCAATGTCAGTGCTATGTGTTTGCAATAGTATGTTGTTCTGAAAAAGTCTGTGTAATACAGGTGTGAATTTTGGTAATGTGTTTAATTCCCCAGGTGGCTGAATCCAGGGGTATGGGGGCACCACTATCTTTGAAAGAACATTAGCTATGAAATTCAGAAACCTGAATTTTAATATAATGTTAAAGAATTATCTTTTCAAAAGTTTTTGGTTGTATTTTTTGTAGTGTACTAATCATTTTACCTTGCAGTTCATGTATTGAGTCCATCACATTCAACTCCTCATGGAGGCACACAGTGTTCTACAAGCACAGAAGTCAGTCTTTGTCCGCTATGGGAATAATATCTCAATTCTTCATTTTTCCTAAAGCTCTGTGTGTGTGTGTGTGTGTGTGTATGTGTGTGTGTGTGTGTGTGTGTGTGCGCGCGCGCACAAATTTGGAGATCTAGAAGCAGATTTTCTTTTTTTTTTTTTTTTTTTTTTTTGCGGTACTGGGGATCGAACTCAGGACCCTGCGCTTGCTAGGCAAGCGCTTATTCCACTGAGCTATATCCCCAGCCCCCAGATTTTCTTAAAAAGTACAATTGCCATATAAATTCTCATTCAAATTGAGGCAGATTTTTGGGTTTGGGGTGGGGCTGAGATGTGTTTTAACTATGTGTCCTGGCAGCCTTCAGCTTATGATGTAGCCTGGAGTCCCTTTGAACTCATAATTCTCATGCCCAGTCTCTCCAGTATTGAGATTGCAGGTGTGCACCAGCACACCTGGCTTCTCTGAGACAGTTTGGAGAGCAAAATAGTACTCTGAAAATAACTATTATATATTAATTAGTCTCCACTAGATAAAAGCCAGAAATTATAGTGCTATACACATCCTGGTTAAACCTTGCACACACGATAAAGCCAGATTTTTCTGGCCTAGGAAGGAAGGAAGGATGAAGCGAAGTCAGAGCGACACTGGACCCCACTGTCACTTACATTCCTCCCCCCAAGTGGCTCTTCTTCTTCTACTTAATACCTGGTAACTCTTTGCAGAGTGGTCCTAATAAAAACACCTACATTTGAAGGAACTAAATATATTTGGATATAGTGACTATCTTACTGCTCCTAAACCTAGGAAGTTTACAAACTTCTAGAAAATCCTGGCATTAGGTTTGAGATTATTTCCAGCCCTAGAGATTAGAGGTGACTGCATAGTGATAGTTATGTCACTTCTGAAGGGTATTTGGAGGTGGCTGAGCAAGGAATCCACACTTTCCTCAGGGATCTCATCCGTTGCCAGTGAGCTGCTGAGGAGACCAGAGGAAGGTCAGGGTTGGTACAAAAAAAGCATGACGTACAGAAATTGTGAGTGGTTATACAGTATGGCGCGATCTATATACTTCAGTGTCAGGCTCACAGAATGCTCTGAATGCCCCAGCAAGCAGTCTCCCATCAGTAAATACAATTAGCTGTGGGTCAGATCCATAAACTACTCTGCCCCTGAACCTGGGGATCACCAGAGGTAAAGCATTTGTCTGCTGCTCTCTCTTCCTCCATCAAGGGGTTTCTGAAGCCCTGCTAGGAAGCATGAAGATATCATTTTGGAAAACAAAGGGAAAGAAAAAGTCTGAGAACCTACCATTAGAACAAATGCCACTGAGTGCCATAGGGGAACTGTTTAAATTGCACTGAGCTATTATCCACTGGACGCTTCAGACACTCTTTCTGCCCCTTATCACCTTCTACCTCTCAAAGATTTGGTGCTTATGGAAAAAAAATAAAGCCACCACTTGTGGAAAGAAAATAACCACCACAAGATTGCTTTTCCCACATATTCCGAGTATGTGTCTGAGTGTGTCCTCATGATGGCAGCAGGTATAGATAAGTCATTTCAGTTCTCTGAATCTTAGTTTCCCTTCCAATAAAGTTTGGAGCCATTAACTGAGATATTTTTAAAACAGATACTATGATTTTTCTTGAGACATTGTGTTATCTTCAAAATCATTTTAGAAGGAATAATTTTTTATCTTTTACATATGACAAAGCAGAGCAGAGTGATCTTTAGTAACACATCTTCGCTGGCACTAAAATTTAGATCATCTTCATCCAGACCCACATAAAGTATGCATTTAGCAGTTCCTAACTGTCAGACTCTGTCCTACCAGTTAGGGATACATCAGCAAAGGGAAATAAAAACCCTAAATAAATATGTAGAAACTAAAGCAGAGAAATAAAATAAGAGTGAGGGAAAGAGATTGTGTGTGTGTGTGTGTGTGTGTGTGTGTGTGTGTGTGTGTCTGCGTACATCAATTAACAGGTGTGGGCATGTGCCTCTGTGTGCATGAGGGTATAAATATGTGTTAATGTGTGATGGAAGTACTAAAGCTATTTAACAACAAAAACCATACAGATGATGAATGGTCAGACTAAATACCTTGAAACGAACAAGGTTAATCTTTATTAACTCAAACCACTAAGATGTCAGGTATATCTATTTTCTTTTTGTACCAGAATATAGTGTATCCTTTGAAAACTAATTCAACTTTCAACAAACGCTGTGTGGTAAATCTCTGTAAAATTCTACACAACAAAATGTGTTTAGAATATTTGAATAGTTTACATAAACATATTTCACATCATGAACCCACATTTTGTACACTGCTCATATCATGCAAAAATTTATCTTTGTGAAAGAAAGAATCACAAATTAATGTCAGAAAGAACACTAATTGTTCCAGAATGCAGACTGGAAAGGTCTAAATATATTGAAGAACATTGAATATGACAACATTAGCTGCAATTACATTTAATGACATGGTGACAAGCTTAGGGTTAACAAATTTGAGACAAGAAATCTTTGGCAAATTAAAAAATATGAGCCTTTCCAAATTCAAAGACCCAATCCAGAAATGGGCATCTAAGATGAATACACATTTCTCAGATAAAGAAATACAAATGGCAAATAAATATATGAGAAAATGTTCTACATCTTTAGTCATTCGAGAAATACAAATTAAAACAACATTGAGATTTCACAGGGTCTGGGGATATAGCTCAGTGGAATAAGCGCTTGCCTAGCAAGCGCAGGGTCCTGAGTTCGATCCCCAGTACCGCAAAAAAAAAAAAAAAAGAGATTTCACCTCACCCCAGTAAGACTGGCCAGCATTAAGAAATCGACCAATAACAAATGCTGGCAAGGCTGTGGAGAAATAGGAACTCTTCTCCACTGCTGGTGGAAATGCAGACTGGTGAAACCACTGTGGAGTTCATCTTGAAGATTGCTCAGCAAACTAGGTCGAGAGGTCCCATACAACCCAGCTATTTCCCTTCTGGGTATTTTCCCAGAGGATCTGAAAACATCATATCACTGTGATATATGTGCACCCAAGTTTATAGCAGCGCAAATTGTAATAGCTAAATAGTAGAAGCAACCCAAATGTCCATCCACTGAGGACTGGATAAAAAACTGGTATTTTTATATAATGGAATATTACTCAGCTATAAAGAGAGACAAACCTGAGGCTTTTATAGGCAAATGGTCACAATTAGAGACCATAATTCTAAGTGAAATAAATCAGATGTGCAAGTGCAAGCAATGTATTGTATCACTAGTGTTAGAACCTGAAAGTGGGAATATAAATTAGGGGGTATGAAAGGAAACTGCTCAAAAGTAAAGAGCAAATGGGATGAGAGGAAGGAGAAAAGGGAGAAGGGATAGCTATGTATGTATGCATGTATATGAAGGATGGCTAACATGGTTGCACTATTGACTTATGTTGCTTTATTGTGAGGAACAGTTAATGATTAGTTGTTTGATCAGGCTTGATGTCTATGTGTTTTCCTCAGTATACACTTTGCAGTTATCAATATGTAATACAACAAACACTGTTAATTCCCTGTCACCCTACCTGTAATTCAGTTTTGATTGTACTGTTCTGGTGCTACTTTGTGTCTCTTTGTTAATGTTTTCATTCTTTTACTTGTAAAATAAAAAAAAAACAATAAAAGAGAAATTTTGGCAGATAGAGAAATTTTTGTTTTAAAAATATTTTTAAAATATTTAAAAATATTTAATTAGAAAATAAAACAATCATACTGTTGCATGAGATAGATAAACTCAACCTGCTAGCAAGATAGGAAACATTTCTAGACCTAATAAAACTGTCTTCAACAATAGTCCTAATAAATAATTGATAATATTTTGTAACATTTGTCTTCTATAAATATCATCTGCAGAGTCTGTAAGCTGAAAAAACTCAATTAGTATAAGGCTAGTAACAAGGTCAATCTGAAATTACATAAAAAACCAGAAATACACAAATTACTAGACTGTACCCAGTGAAAGATCAGTACGTCATCATAGTTACCTTCAGATACATAAAGTGTAAATAAGGTCCATGGATAATTTGCAAGGTTGAAAGGAATACAGACAAACTTTCTTATAGAAAACAGTGCCAGCATGTTAAATTTACCTCTGTTCATTTGTAGGGGTAATGTATTACCTATGATATATGATAGAGGTTCTTAACAGACCAGGTCAACTTTCGGTTGCAATCTAATGCTTTAAAAATTTACATGCAGCCACCTTTGATTTTTGGCAGTAGAATAATGTGTACCACTAAACTAAATAAAGATTGCTCAGTTATATGGTCCATTTTTCCCCAGAGTGACATTTACTGTTTTTTGAAGTAAAAAAGAAAATACAAAAGCCTGACAGGACTATAGGCAAAATATTCAAGAATCAATATTGTGTAAAGAATGTTCTCTCAGTTTTCATTCACTAAACATCATGAAGAATTAACTCATTCCCTGCTGGAGTTCTGCAAGGTCCCATAGGTGCCTACCTAACATACAGAGTATGTTTGTCATACCCACGCATGATGTGGGTATAAAGAGAAGCCATTACTTTAAGCAACAAGTCAAAAATTAACAACCATTGGAACGCAAGTGCTGTATTCTCACAACCAAATTTTACTTAGAGCACATTAATGCTATAACAGTATGAGAAAGGAGTTTATAAGGTATATCTTATTTTTACTCCATGGCTTCTTATCCTTAGTCATCAAGTGTAAATTTTTTACTGTTTTATATTTACTTAGAGAATTAAAGAAAAACACGTGTGATCAGTTAAAGCCAATTTTTAATGTACTTGCCATAAAATTTCCCTCATGAAAAACAAAATGCAGAATACTTTTTAGAAATGGAAAGTCTGAGCTAGTTAAATGTTTGCTTGGCTGTCCCAGTCACTGCCTGGCTCTTGCTCTTTTCAGACTGACAGGCTGAGATTGTGGGCAGCACCTATGGCCATGGCTGAGGCCCACTTTGTCTGTGGGCACTCACAGGGTGGAGTTGCAAAGATGCTGGAATACGGGGGCTCTGACAAAGCAGGCCATGTGAGCAGAATTACAGATGTTAACTTATGCTCAATCTTTACCAGTCTGTTTCTAGGTATTCACTAAAGTGTGCCAAACTTCCTCTCAGAGTTAGTGTTCTTTTTCCTTAAAAGAGTTCATGAGTATGCTGGGGTCATGCATGGGGACTGGCGAACAGAACAAGCTTTACAAAGTCTGCACCGGAAATGATGCTACTTTGTTTTCCCCATGAAGCATTTCGTTCTGCTCAGTATGAGCAGGAGTAGAATGTTTTTCTTTGCTTGGGAATTGTGAACTCTTTTAGGGTAGGTCTTCACTTTGCTTTCCAAGAGCCCCATGATTGTACCATGTCTGGCTCTTTGGGAAGTCTGTCTTGAACGGCTGGTTTGTTCCCTTTCCCTGGTAGATTATGACCTCCTGGAGGGCTAATGGAGGTGGCTTCATCTCTGTCCCTCAGCACACACAGAGGTGCTTGGTATATCCTACATTCTTTCCCCTATATTCTCTTTTTTTTTGGTACCAGGAATCAAACTCAGGACCTTGTGCTTGCCAGGCAGGTACTTGTGCCACTGAGCTATATTCCTGGCCCTCTCCCCTACATTCTTACAGGTTCAGTGTAAATGTTATCCTTGCTGGGTAACTTTATTTTCAAACCATTATTTGATTGGCATTTACTTCATCAAAATGGTTTATTTTGAACATGGAAACACAGCAAATTAAAGTAGAAGATAAAAAACTCTTTAAGGTGCATCTTCAAATTTCTCTAGGGATTTAACAGATCAGAGCAGTACATTATGTTCAGGTGTCCTCTGTACCTTGTCATATTAAGGTTAAGTGGGCTATGAGAGGTAAAGGCACCTATGTCTTGTAGGAATATTTTAAAAATTATTTTATTGTGGTAAGAACCATCAATACACATCTATTTCCTTAGAAATTTTGATTTTGAGTGTGGTATTTGCATTTTTTGAGATGGCTGGTCTCCAAGTTATGATTGTTGTACCTTAACTTTCAGAGTAGCTGGAGTTATAGGAGAACACCACTGTCTACATTTATCTAACATATATGTGATATTGTTTTTGAGGATAGGGTCAATCTCATTCAGCACATCTCTAGAGTACATTCACCTGCTTATCTAAAACCTTATCTGCTGATTATCAATTACTTATTTTTCCCTCCATTGAGACTTTTTCAAAAACAGAACAAATAGGTCCTAAGAAATATATACCAGTGTAGCATTTGAAAAGACCCATATTCTTTGTATATACATTTTGGCAGTAATCCACTTAAATTTACACTGCTGAAAAGGACAGTTAAGAAGCTAAGCTGCATATCTCCACTCAGAGATAGGTGAGCCTTTGGAATCCTCAGGAGATTGTTTATTTATTTGAATTGTTGCAGAGAGCAGTTGCCAGGCCAGGAGATATAGATGGAAGAACAGTGGAGAAAATTCTAAAAATTACTTATTTTCATTTTTTGACCCCATTTCTAACAAGTGCCAATCTTTGGTTCTGTGAAAAGGTTTAAAATACCTACCTGCTATATAAAATATAGTCATGTACAGAGTGTGCTTTGAAAAACTATTCGGAACTTTTGCATTTAAAGGACCCCTAGTCAAACTGTTCTTAATTTCACTTCAGTATCTACCATTGATTTGTTTGATCATCCTAAGAAGAAAATGATTTGACATCATTGTGAGGTAGGAAAAAATATAAATTAAAAAAGATAGAAAGGAGACAAAAGGTGTAATTTGAAAGTTATACTTTTAAGGAAACTGCAAGTTCAAGACGCAATCCATTGCCAGAGGTTTTATGCTTTTTCCATCCCTCGGTCTATTTTTTTCCTTCTAGATTTTTCACTCCAAAATCACTAATAGGGTTAAAGATGCAAAATGTCTGTAAATCAGACCATGGTTCTTTTCCAGCAGTAAATTCCCCAATCTCAAAGAAGCAGCAGTATCAATGGGGTACCATATTTCTAAACGTCAAACACATGGAAACAGTTTGGGTCCTCATCTAGCCTACTAATGAGTAACCTGACAGGCAACAGGAATGCATATCCTTGATCATGGTCTTGAGGATGCCCCCGACCACGAATACCCCTGGTTCCATACCTCACCTTTGAGGGCCTGCACTCCTCTCTGAGTATGTACTTCTTTGATTCCTTAATAAATCTGTCCACACCCCATGCTGATGCATCCGGAAATGCTTTTCAATGTCAAGAGGTGAGAGTCAACAGAGCTGCTCTCTGGAGAGGAATGCGTTGAAGTCTCTACCTCCTCTTTGGGAGGACTTCCCTCAGTCTTATCGTAATTATAAAAATTAATCCTCGAAGCTGAAGAGGACTAGGATTAAATCCACTCATTCATAGTCTTTCAATAAAATACTTGCTAGGTTTTTGAAGGTCAACAATGACCCAGTGTAGGATATTCTCACCAGCTGATTGTTCTAAACTTGGAAAATGGAGGCTGTGGGTGTTAAAGCATACAGTTTTCCAAAAGGCATAAGAAAAATAATAATTTCATGCTACCTTTTTGAACAGTAGCAGTAGTAAGTTAGCAGACATCTTCCCTGAAGAATTTTCTAGAGGGAGTCCGGAGTTCCTGTGGATACAGACCAACTGTATCTTTGAAAAGAACTCTTACTAATGTTAAAGTTAGACCTCACTCTACCCTTCTGATGGAAATTTAAAAGATAATGTGTTATCCAAGCAGACATTTGAGAGTCAGGGCACACTAGTACACACTGTGATCACAGCTCAGACACCAACAGTAGTGTCTTAGTTACTTTTCTGCCATTGCTGAGACAAAATACCCAACATTCAAAGTTAAAAGGAAGAAAAGTTTATTTAACTCACAGTTTGTAGAGGTTTCAGTCCATAGTCATCGGGCTCCAAGGCGGGGTGGTGTGACTGAGGGGCAGCAGTTCATGGAGATGGAAAGCAGTAAAAGCAACAAGCAAGGAGAGGGAGCAAGACTCTTTCAATCCCTTCTATTCTATGCAGGATACCTGCCCTAGGGTGGGTGTAGCCCTGACACCCCCATCCCAGCACTGAACTAGGTTTCCATCCCTTCTATTCTATGCAGGATACCTGCCCTAGGGTGGGTGTAGCCCTGACACCCCCATCCCAGCACTGAACTAGGTTTCCATCCCTTCTATTCTATGCAGGATACCTGCCCTAGGGTGGGTGTAGCCCTGACACCCCCATCCCAGCACTGAACTAGGAACCAACCACAAACTAGATTCAGCCTCCTCCATAAAGCTGACCCTCTACAACCTTATGAAGCTTGGTGGGGACAACCAGACACAAACCATAACCGGTATCTTAGTGTGTATAGGGTCACCATACCCAAAGAAATTCTTACAAGTGATTCTATTAGTGGAATCCTTTCCTTTGTCTCACTTTTATCTCTTTTTTCCTTTTGTTGGCTAGAATCCAGGCTACATCCTGGAATGAGAGTTTTTAAGGAAGTGGACTATCTTCCTTAATTTTGCAGGAAGAGCAGAATAGTCTGCTCATTACACTGACAGCTATGTTACAGGGAGGAAGGAAAAGTGTGCAACTGTTTCTAAGTCTTCCCCTTGAATTTTCACTTCAGTCTGCTCCCTGAACTCCTTGTCTCTTTCTCTGCAGACTCCTAAGGAGGAAGAATGCCTTGTTGCCGGCTCAGTCATGTCATATTTATGCCGTTGTGATCCTCCCTGCTGGGCATAGGAGAAGCAGAACTGGAAAGCACAGAGAAGCCCACTATCTGATTAGGAAGTGGCCAGTAGGTTTATAGAGAGCATACTGGAAAACCTTGGCAAGACAGGAGAAAGTCACACAAGAAGAAAGTCCAGGACTTGTTAAATTTTGCAAGATGGAGATTTGTCAGATATGAGTAGTAACTATTTAGAGTGAAACTTGGAAGATGTTTGGAAAATTTTGCTGCCTAACCCTCAAAGTGATCCCATCTTTAAGAAACTAAAATAAAGGTCAGGAATATTTTTCATTGCTAGGCTTCTCTTTTGAATGAAAAAAGATAATCTAGATGTATTTGTTGTGTCTACCAGGCACATATCAAACAGCAGGCATTCTATCTGCAGATGAAATACAGTGAACAAGGCATATGTAACAGATGTATTTGTGGAATGATATTTTTTGAAGGAACCAGTGATAAACTCACCAATAAGTGACCACTTAAATGTCAAAAAGATTTTCGCCACTGACCAGTTTGAGTGCAAGGAAATATATTGGCTGTTTATCTTTAGACATTTTAATATGTATTTTATTAGAGCAATACTCACATAAGATGGTTTATTCTATCTATTTTATACTTTTAAAAACAAAGTTAGGGTGAAGTTTGGAATCAGGTGATTCTTAACTGTTCTCCTGAGAGTTATTAATAATGTATTTTCTCAGGTGCATGTGACCCCTGGTGATTACTGAAGGCCAGTGTACGAAGCACACACCAGCAAGCCCTTTCCTACCTCTCCTGAAATCACAATTTGCAACAGATTAACCTCTGTGTTCATCATATTCTTTCAAATGTGGTAGTTGCAAGAGCAGATCACGAAAATAGTTCACAGTTTCTCTGCTAGCACAACATCAATGCGAACAGCTGTTCCTTTCAAATCTCAATTCTTTCTACCAGAACTACACTCTCTTTTAGCAATTTCACACCAGGTTATCACCTCCTCTGTTCAGCTCCTCACACCTGCCTCCCTCCCATTGATACCTGGTATTTTACCCTCATGGGCTGTACTTCAGTTCACACATAACTGTAGTTCATGGAAGTTCTGGGTCTCACTCTATTCCTCTCTTCATGTATGTGGTCACCAAGGTATTGTGTGAGTCCCCCCCTTACGTTGCTCATGGGTTAACTTCCTTCCCATGTTTTTTAGTTTCTATCTTTTCACTTCTCAGGATCTTGTTGCTTATTTCTCTGTTTTAAAAATTCAGTTCTCCTTTTGATTCTTGTTCATTCTCTCTTACGTTTCCTTTGTTATGCTTTCTCTACACAGTTTTCTAGAAAAATGCTTACTGTTAGCATTTCTGAGGCCACCATTACTACTGGGGAGTCTTAGAGGTTGTGCCAACTTTAGTACATGCTTGGTGGTTCAACAAAGATAACGAGAAGCTTGGCTAGATTAAAATGGGTGTGACCTTCCAATAGAAACTTAAGGGAGAATTTGCAGTTATGCGCAGCTCGGATCTAAGGTATGACTGAACTTTTTTTCTTTTTCTTTAAAACATTGCTCCACACAGTGATTTATAGACGTTTCAGTTAGTTGCTGGCATTTAATACAGAGATTTTGGCTTCGCCTTAAACACAGATCTAAGTAGTTCTTCGGATAGGGCGTGCAATTTGGAGTTTATCACAACTCGCACTGCACTCCCTGCTGGCCTCTGCAGATGTCTGAGTTTGCGACATCCATCGGAAACACTCAGAGCACAGCCCCCTAACAGGAAGATAATTATTCTCAAAGTGCACACAGTGCTTTCACTGTGGCTGCTAGGCCTGGTTCTCTGGCTACTGCTGATGTTTCATTGAAAATCTCTAACTGAGGGACTAAACTTCTCACAAATCGTTATTATACCTTGAGTTGAGACGCCCCTGAAAACTCAGCTGGGCTGGGGTAGAATTTGCTGGATACGAGCACTTCTGAGAAGGGAGGAGGCAGAGCTCTCCCCTGGAGACAATGTTCTAGCTTGAGTGAGGCTCTTGGAAATGCTTAATTATTCAACCGGCAAAATTCCATTTTACTAATGCTATTGGATGGGCTGCTTCCTCAGAGGCCAATCCATCTGAGGTAAGAAAGAAACGTGGGAGCCACTGCTACTGGTCAGTAATGTAAATGGCTGCATGTGGCAACCTCTGCTGAAATCCTTCTTTGGACTCTCATTGCATCTGAGTAGACTGGACCCCTCCAGGGGATCCCACTGCCCCTTGCCTCTCCATGGTAATGCCAACATACTGATACACTTTTCCATCCCTTTGACTTCACTTCAGGCAGATTTGTAAGTCTCCTTGAGGTTCTTGATATCTATACTGTATTTCCCTTAAAAAAAAGACCTAACCAAAAAAGAAGCCCTACTATGATTTTTCAGGAAACTGTAATACAAACCCAACCCCCAAAATAAGTCCCAGTAAAGACCCTCAGCCAGACAGACACATTTAGTATGTCCATTGCAACATAAAACAGACATATTGAGTTATAAAAGAATGATGTTACTGTATCATTCAATGTAAATAAGTAATATTATTGACATTAATGTTTAACATAAATGATAACATAAATTGTGATCAAGTATTTGTAAATACCCAAGCAGGTGCCTTTGGAGGAGAGGTAAATGCCTATGTAAATAAACGAACTTGAGAACTACTGCCGGATGCCCAAGGGGAATACAGACACCAGACACAGTTAATGTCTGCACTTTATAACAAATGGATGTGGTTGTGTCCACGAATCTTCAGACCTCAGTATGTCATGTGTTGTGATGGATGTGCTTAGTGCCTGTGTGTGAAATAGAGAAATGTTTTCTGAATTTGGTGCCCACAGTTTTTTTTTGCTTCATGTGGATCCTTAACTGTCATCACTTTTGCTGCCACTCCTGCTTCAGAAGTCTTTACAATCTGAGTTAGTGGAAACTTCCTGAAGCCCAGTGTGCAGGAAGTCATGACTTTGGAGAAGAATTCACAGGATAAAAATCAATGCTGCTGCATTGCCAGTGCACCATGAGCAGGCCACATGGACAAGAAGCACTCGCTCAGGGAGAGCTCTGTTGCTAGGCATGAGAGATCAGAGCCAGTGGTTCTACAGGAAAGGGAGTCATAAGAAATTCAGGCTGGAATCTGTGGTATGGAGAGTTATGCTGATGTTCCAGAAGAAGATGATCTGCCTGTATTTCAATAAATTGTAGAGTTTTGTAAACAGAAATAAATACACTTTGTTGCACATAAAAGAAAAAAATAAGACAGCCTCTCAAAATAACCCCTCTTGTGTCTTTTGGAGCAAAAATTAACACCAGAACCACTCTTTTTGTTTTTCTTGTGTGGTACTGGGGACTGAATTCAGGACCTCATGCTTGCCAGGAAGGCACTTATGCCACTGAGCTATATCCCCAGCCCCTAAGACCCACTCTTATTCTTAGGGAAATACTGTATTAAGACTGTGGAAGTAGCCTGTGTCAGGAGAGCAGAGCCTCATGAAGGTGCAGTTGTCCTAATAATTCATCCCGAGCATCTTTTTCTGGTTCTTCACTGCCATGGGGACTAGCATTTGCTGTCCACCTGCTTTCATTTAGCTCTCCTCCTGACTGGTTCCTCTCTCGTCTTCCAGGTCTCAGCTTAATCTTCAAGGTCTACTTTGCTTACAATTGTCCAAGCTGACCTTTCTTTTAGGCTTTATCACATTGCCCCCAGGAAGCCAGTTCCTCACACAGCAGGAACTGGCCCCTTACTTTCTTGATGCTCTGTTCTTTATATCAAAGAATTCAACCAAGACACACAAGGCACCTCATGGAAGTCTAGGTAGAATTTACTGTGGAGCAGATATGGGGAGTTGGCCATCAAGGAAGAAGAGAGTGGTACCACAAAGTCATCTGCACAGAGTACACATTTGGACACATTTTCATGCACTGAAGCTACTCCTGGGGCTCAGGGAACTATGATAATTATGATGCTTATAGAAATTTTCCTGAGGAATTATTTTGGAATTAATTGGAAAGTATTTTCCTACTCTTTTCAGAGGGCCAGTGTTTCCTCAGGGCCCCATAAAAAACTTACCAAAGATAAATTCTTAATTTAAGCTAGGCTCCAGCCCTAGGCAAGAGGGTCATTAAAGAACATTTCCCATCTTAATCATTGCTGTAAGCTGTGGCACCCAAGAATGCTGTGTGCCTTTCTCTGGAGTTAAAGTGCCTGGATGTACTCAGTGGATAACCTTGACATGTCCTTGTGCTGTGTGGGGTCACTTTGGGCCTCAGGCCTAACAAATGATTATAAGTGCATATACCTTGGAGTCTTTGCTTCTTAACTACAATGCATTCTGTTTTGAACCCAACCCCATCTGGTCCCTCAAGCCTGCTGGTATCTAGCCACCTGCCTAACTATATCACCTTACTTATTTTCATTTTAGCACTTACAATTTGGTATTAGGTTCCTTCTGCATTTTTATTGCCTGTCTCTCAGAGATGAATGTAAACTGACCACAGAAACCTCATCGGTCCTTTTACTGTTCTATTTCTCCCATCTAAGCGATATCATAAAACAAACATTATAGAGTTAATGAATGTATATCATAGTTGAATCCTTCTTGTGACTGATATATATATATATATATATATATATATATATATATATATAAAACATTAATTATTTTCAGCACACATACAATGAGCCCAAGGGTGGCTAAGTATCAAAGAAAAGTTTAATTTACTCTAAATGCTGATACTGCTTTCTTAAAATACGAGTCAACAGCGCTATCCGCTGCTGTTCCTCTCTCCTCCCTCTTTTCTCTCTCTGTCTCTCTCTCTCTCTTAGCTCATTTCTTCTTCCTCTTTTTTCATGGTGCTGATGACTGAGCCCAGGACATTCACTCCCTGCCAGAACATTTTTAAAGTTTTTAAATTTTGAGGCAGGATTTCATCAAGCACCCTAGCCTGGGCTCAAGCTCATTATGCTGACTCCTTCAGCCTCCTAGAGTAACGGGATTACAGGCCTGTTGCATCATGTCTGGCTTCCATTCCTATTTAAAATAATCTGTGATTCCCTTTGAATGTGCTTGTTAGGGACCACAAATTATAAATTGACTTGCCCTTGCCTTGTGGGCTAGAGTTGGAAAGTGGAAATTGCACTTCCTCTGGGTCAGTGAGGGTCCCAGAGCAGGATGAAGTCTGCTGAGGACAATACTGGGAGACCAGCACCCAGGTGCAGGGGTGAATCTTAACTTGTTTCCTTTGTGATATTAAACTTGCCCATTCAGTCACTATTTCTATGCTGTTCCTGGAAAAGCACCGTGCTCTACCCCCTGCACTAGCAAAATAAAATGGTAGCTAGTAGGAGATACTGTTCCCTGAGAGCCACTTGGCACCACAGAGCCCCGACACACCCCTCTACTTTGTTTCTTACTCTTTCTTTACTTTTGCACCAGATGCCATGACCTGAGCAGGAGACTGGGGCTTCACTGATGTCCCCAGTAACTGGAGCCTTGGTCAGGGTCTCTAATATGTGATAGTATACTTAATAATATAAAAGTAAATTCTGGATAGGGTTTTGTTAAGCAATTTAATCAAAGGATATTTATTGGACAGATATGGTTAATGTGTTTGTCACATAAACCATATCATCATGAAATTGATTTTAATATCTAAGTAAAATTATTTTCTCAGTGACTCTGGTTAATATAGCCAGTGCTTTATTTTTCACCTTTCATAGGCATTTTGTATTTTATACTTCTGAAATGTAAAATTTATTATTTAAAATAAATCTGGCTCAGTCTCTGCCCTCCATGTGCCTGGTGCAGACAGGAGAGCATCACTCAGAAGGTCCAGGATCTGGTAACACCTGGTTTTGCATTTGGGCCCTCCCTGCACATGCCCTGGGTACTAGAGCAGGGGATCCACTATTTGCTTGCACCAAGGCTTGCATCTGTGGTTTACTTGTGCCATGACCTTCTAGAGGTCACAGACACAGGTAGTCCATGATCACCACCAGAGCAGCCCACGTCTGGCTCCTTTGCGCACCCTGAGCTAACTGAAGATACAGAATCAGGTTACATGAACAATATAGGAATGAACTAGAACGCATGAAAAAGACTCACAGAGATTTCCAAGAAATCAAACTTCCATTGAAATCTTGCAAAACCACTTGAATGCAGTCAAAGATAGAATTTCAGATCTTGAAGACAGCAAGGGAGCTAGCAATCATGACAGGAAGGATCGCCTAAAATCAACAAGGATCCAGGAAAAATCAATTCAACAGTTGCAAGATGAGGCAAAGAGAAATAATGTCCCGAGCAACAGGAATCAATGAAACAGCAGGAGGCAACACAAATGACATACAAAGAATATTTGAAGAAATAATAGCAGAAAATTGCCCAAGCATAGAAATAGAAAATGAGGCATACAGAACTCCTACTAGTCATAACCATAATAAAACTACACTCATACATATAATAATCAAGAACCCAGATCTAGAGCAAAAGAACAGAAAAAAGCTGCTAGAGAAAAGAGACAGATCACCTATAAGGAGAGCTCATCAGAATCACAGCAGAATTTTCAACACAAACCATACAGTTGAGAACAGTTTGGAGTGAAATACTACAGGTTCTAAGACAAAACAAGTTCCAACCAAGATTGATACATCCTGCCAAACTATCCTTCAAGTTTGATGGAGAAATAAAATATTTCCATGACAAAGAGCAACTGAAGAACTTCATGAGTGCCAAAGTATCCTTACAAACAGTACTAAAAGATATTTCAGACAGACATAAAAATGACCACAATTTCAAGAACAACAGTAGAAAGTAACCCCCAAGAAGAGCAATTAAACCAGCAGAAAAAGTAGGAAACCAAAAGCAAGTAAATCACATGACAGTGATAAGCCAACACATACCAGTTATAAGCTGGTGTTATAAGCTAATGTAAATGGCCTCAATTCACCAGTCAAAAGAAACAGACGGGCAGAATGGATTAAGAAACAAAATCAAACAATATGCTATATAAAGAAAACACAGTTTACTCAAAAGGAAATCCATAGACCAAAAGTCTATGACAACAGTTCTCCATACAATAGGAACCCAGAAAAAGCAGGTGTAACTATTATGTTCATAGACAATGTAACCTTCAAACACAGCACAATCAATAGAGATAAAGAAGGTCACTACATACTAGTTAGGGGAAAACTTCAAGAGGGAGAGATAACAACAAATATCGGAGCACCAAAATATATAAGACAAATTTTAACAGATGTAAAAACCCAAATAATTAATAACACTATTGTAATGGGGGAGCTCAACACCCCTTTGACACAAAGAGTTATGTCAACTGGCCAAAAATCAGCAAAGAAATAACAGACCTCAACCAAAGGTGCGAAGAAATATGGACTTAGTAGATGTATACAGCGTTCCACCCCACAACATCCGAACACACATTTTTCTCAGCTGCACATGAGACTTTCTCTAAAATAGACCACATTCTAGCCCATAGAGCATATCTACCTAAATGCAAAAGAATTGAAATTATTCCATGTATATTATCTGATCACAGTACAATGAAACTGGAAATTAACAACAAAAGGAAGTACAAAACCTCCATAAACACTGGGAAATTAAATGACAACCTTCTGAGCAACCAATGGGTCACAGAGAAATTAAAAATACCTACAAATAAACAAAAGTGTAGCTATAACTTACCAAAATCTGTGGGATGCAATGAAAGCAGTCCTCTGAGGGAAATTTATAGCAGTGAATTCATACATAAGGACAACAGCAAAAGAACGTATAAACAAATAGCCTAAGGCTGCACGTCAAACTTTGGGAAAAAGAAGTCAAGCCCAAAGTGCAAAGAAGGGAGGAGATTATAAAGGTCTCGGTGGAAATTAATGCAATTGACATGCAGAAAACCCTACAACAAATAAACGAATCAAAGAACCGGCTCTTTGAAAGAATAAACGAAATTGATAAAGCCTGAGGCAGCCTTATCATAGTGACGCAACAAGGAGTGGGAAGGGTGAAATCGCCACACAGCCTACAGAAATTCAAAAGATCATTAATACCCACTTGAAAATCTTTACTCCCATAGGATAGAAAGCTCAGCAGAAATGGACAGATTCCTAGATATGTACGAATTACCAGAGTTGAACCTGGAAGATATAAAAATACTGAACAACCCAATATCAACTAATGGGATTGAAAACATGATTAAAAACTTACCGTCAAAGAAAAGCCCAGATCCTAATGGATTCACAGAAGAATTTTACAAGAAATTAGAGAAGTGTAGTACCAACATTTCTCAAACTCTTCAATGAAATTGAAAAGAAAGCAATTCTCCCTAACTCATTTTTGAAGACAAGTATTATACTGATACCAAAACCAGAGAAAGACCTAACCAAGAAAGAGAACGGCAGACCAATCTTGCTAATGTATATAGATGCAAAGATACTTAATAAAATACCAGCAAATAGAATGCAACAAATCATCAAGAAAGTCATACAGCATGACCAAGTTGGATTCATTCCAGGAATGCAGGGATGGTTCATTATTCGCAAATCAATTAATATAATACACCATATCAATAAAGCCAAAGAGAAAAACCACATGATCATCTCAATAGATGCAGAGAAAATCTTTGACAAAGTCCAACACGCATTCGTGGTGAAAAACCCTACAGAAAATAGGAATAGATGGTATTTTCCTCAATCTGTTTAAAGCCATCTATGACAAACAAACCCACAGCCAACATCACACTAAATGAACAAAAACTGAAAGCTTTTACTTTAAAGTCAGGAACAAGACACCAATGTCCACTGTCACTACTCCTACTCAACATAGTTCTGGAAGCATTAGCCAGATCAATTAGAAAAGAGAGAAAAATAAAAGGAATAAGGATAGGAAAGAAAGAAGTGAAATTATCACTTTTTTCAGGTAACACGATACTTCACATGAAAGACCCCAAAACCTCCACAAGAAGACTCCTTCAATTAATCAACAAATTCAGCAGTATAGCTGGATACAAAGTCAGCACCCCCAAATCAATAGCATTCCTATACACAAACAACAAAAAGACTGAGAGAGAAATTAAGGAAACCATATCTTTCACAGTAGCATCCAAAAAACTGAAATATTTAGGTATCAATCTAACAAAAGAAGTAAAAGATCTATTCAATAAAAATCACAGTATCCTAAAAAGAGAGACTGAATAGGATTTCAGTAAATAGAAAAATAATCCTTGCTCATGGAAAGGAAGAACCAACATTGTGAAAATGGCCATACTACAAAAATTGTTGTACAGATTCAATGCAATTCCCACTAAATTATCATTAGCATATCTTACAGATCTAGAGAAAACATCACTTAAATTCATTCACTCAGGGTAACAAAAGCAATTCTGAGCAACAAAGACAAGTCAGGTGGAATCACAATCCCTGACCTGAACTTATACTACAAAGCTACTGTAATAAAATCAACCTTGTACTGGCTAAAAAACAGACCTGAGGATCAATGGAACAGACTAGTAGATGCAGCCACAACCACAAACACAAACACACTCAGCTACCTAATCTTTGACAAAGGGGCCAAACAAACTTACTGGAAGAAAGATAGCCTCTTTAATGAATGTTGCGGGAAAAATTGGCTTGCCATCTGCCAAAGACTGAAAATAGACCCAAGTCTATCACCATGCACCAAACTGAAGTCAAAATGGACCACAGATCTCAATATTAGAACAGAAAATGCTAAATCTACTGGAAAAGAAAGTAGGTAAAAATCTTGAAGACATAGGAATAGGCAAGAGAGTTCATGAACAAAACCAAACTGCACAGGAAATGCTTCAAAAAATCAACAAGTGAGATCTCACTGTGCTGAAAAGTTTCTGCACATCTAAGAAGTCACCAGCAGAGTAAAAAGAAAACCCATGAATTGGGAAAGAATTTTAGCTGATGGCCCTTCGGACAAAGGTCTTCTATTTAGAACATATCAAGAATTTAAAAACATCAGCCCCTCCAAATTCAAAGATCCAATCCAAAAATGGGCATCTGAGTTGAAGACACACTTCTCAGATAAAGAAATGTAAATGGCAAATAAATACATGACACAATGTTCAACATCTTTAGTCATTTGAGAAATGTAAATTAAAAGAACACTAAGATTTCACCTCACCCCAATAAGAATGGCTATCATTAAGACATCAACTAATAACAAATTCTGGTGAGGCTGTGAAGAAATTGGAACTCTTCTCCACTGCTGGTGGGAATGCAGACTGGTGAAACCACTGTGGAGTTCAGTTTGGAGATTCCTCAGCAAACTAGGTCTGGAGGTCCCCTTCAACCCAGCCATTCCGCTTCTGGTATTTTCCCAGAAGATCTGAAAGATCATATCACAGTGATATATGTGCACCCATGTTTATAGCAGCACAATTTGTAATTGCTAAATTGTGGAAGCAACCCAAATGTCTATCCACTGAAGAATGGAGAAAAAGATTGTGGTACTTTTATATAATGGAATATTACTCAACAATAAAGTGAGATAAACTCGAGCCTTTTACAGGTAAATGGTCACAATTAGAGACCATACTCATAAGTGAAATAAACAAGACCTCCATGTGTAGGCAACATATTGTCTGACTAGCATAAGAACCTGAAAGAGTGAATAAAAATTAGGAGGTATGACAGATATTGTGAAATGAAGGGAACATGTTCAAAAGTAAAGAGCAATGGGGTGAGGGAAAAGAGAAAGGAAAGAAAGGGAAATCATGTATGTATATACAGGATAGCTAACATAGTTGTACTCCTGACTTCTATTGCTTTACTGAAAGGAATAGTTAATGATTCAATCTTGCATGTCTCTATTTGTTTTCCTGAGAAAACACTTTGAAGTTATCAATATGTAATACAACAACCATTCATAATTTTCTACCACTTTGTGTGTAACTCTATGTTGCTTGTATTGTTCTTATGCTACTTTTTAAATGGATGTCTATTTGTTAACATGTTTTCCTTCTTTAAATTTAAAAATCACAGCTGATTTGACTTTGAGAGAATGTCATAACTCTTGCAATGCCCATGTCTGTATTTTCCCTAAACAACAAATTCCAGGCCCCCATGGTTGCCCTCTGTAGGCATACATATCCTCCAAATTTAAGCATAAATTCTAGCTCAAAGCAAAAGAAACAGGAATCTACTCCAGGTGCACAGCAACACAGTGCTGAGTCAGCTGTTGTTTGCAATATGCCTAAAGAGTCCCAAGTTCTAATGATGAAATTTGCTGCCATGTAGGACAAGCCTCACTCATATGTATAGTCAGTCTTTTTCTTTGCTATCTTTTTTACTCTCCATTACTTTACCTGTTATTATTCTAGAGTCATATACTACAATTTATGTTAATGTGCAACGTACTCTGTCCCAATTTGGACAAGCAGCCATGTGTATAAAAAAGATTGATTTGAACCTACTGATTCTCTTATTATATTTCATATGTTGTTAGTTGTTACATCATGACTTGAATTTTTCTTAAAAACAATCCCACAATAAAGACACTGATCATTATATTTATGGTTCACTTTCAGTTTTGAGTCTCACTTAGAAATAGGTCATGGAGGTGTTCTGGTGGCCTTAGCTTGATTATAGTTCTCTTAGGCATTCCATAATCAATTTACCTCTTACTGATTTACCCCTCTCCTTTCTAATTTTCTTCAGCTCACAGAAATGTCACTACTATGCTTGTTTACACTCACAGTATTGTCCAGTACAAGTCCCACGGGGGGTCTGATTGAAATCAGGCCAAATACCAGTGGTACCTTATCTCAAAATATATCTTCTTTCACTCCATTACTGGTTACCTTTGATTCTAGTTTTAGCAAATCTGTAATCCTTGTGATAGAGCTGACTATCAAGCTGAGAGGGTTATTTCTATGATTAAAATTTCATGGTTTCTTACATCTAAGTCATTTGCTAGTGAGAATATCAAATGGCCTCTGAAGGAAAACCTACAGCATAGAAAGTGTTTTTGTAAATTTTACCATTACAAATTCTGTGGAGTTCCCTTTCATTAGTTTTCTCCTGGAGAGTGTAAGGAGCTAGAGATCAGGAATCAGATTTTGACCATTTATTTTTATAATAGTAAAATAACATCTTTGAAACACAGAAAAGGTTTCTATCCAAATTTTTATTGTCGGAATAAGTTAGAAAATGAAATAATTGAAGCAATTAAGACAAGAAGAGGACTTGAAAACTTTAGCCCCACATTGTCAATATCCGTATAGTTTACTGATCCTGCTAACACAATCACGTTATTCCGCATGTTTTTACATAAAGAATAGATGTTGTTTACAATGAAGAATTTAGACAATTTTTATCATCAATTAAATAATACATGTTTATGGATATGGTGTGATAATGTAATACATGAATATAATGAATAATGACTGAAACAAGGTAGTTACTGTTGCCATCTCCATATCACCACTTTGTGTTTACACCCTTTGAGTTCCTCTGTTTTATTAATTTATAAAACATGAGCTATGGCCCTGCCGCTCTCCTGTATGAGAACTTATTACTTTTATTTAATTATGTTTTGGTGTTCATTATCATACTTTCCTCTAGACCTCCATCATTCTACCGTTTTAGCTTGTAGAGATCACATTTACATTCAGAGAGACATTTATTGGCATTCTTACGTAAGAGAGACAATGTGAGTAACTTTTGGTATGACTAGGCTTCATTCTTGCTATAAAAGATCATTTTTATGACTGATTAATATCACATTGCATATATATATATATTTAATCACACTTTCTTGATACGTTAATCTAGGCTGATTCTATATCTTAGCTATCGTAAATACTGCAACAATAAACATGGGTGTGCAGGCATCTCTGTGGTACATTTACATGGGTTCCTTTTGAAATAGCCCAGAAGAGAACTAGCTGGATCACATGGTAGATCTATTTCCATGTTTTGAGGCACCTCCGTGCTGTTCTCTGCAGTGGCTGCACTAATTTAGAATCTTATCTACAGCATGAGTTTTATTCTTTCCTCATCCTAACCAATACTTGTTATTGTTCTATGGTAACAGCCATTCTAACATGGCTAAAATGACACTTTATTGTGGTGGTAACTTACTTTTCCATGACAGCTAATGATACTAAACATTGTCCCATAAATCTGTTGGTGATTTGTCTTCCCTTGAGAATATGAATATTATTATTCATATAATTTTCCCATTTTAATTGGATTTTTGTTATGGATTTTCTTGAGCTCCATTTGATGAATAGTTTACAATTTTTTAAAAATCTTGTAAGTTATTAACTTTGTTAATTGTTTCTTTTGCTATGCATAAATTTTTAGTTTCATATGATTAGTTTGGTATAATTCCTTCTATCCAGTTTTGCTTCTTTTGTCTATGCTTTTGAGATCAGAGCTATTATGGCTTGTAGGTAAATGTCCCCTATAGTGGACTGACAACTGGTGGTCAACTTATAACCCCCAGCTGAACTGAGTAAGCATAATGCTGGTTGTGGGAGGCCCACCTGAGGATTGTTGCCAGCAGCATAAGAAGCAGAAATGGAGAAGGAGATGGAGGCTGTTGGCACTGGTAGAAGCTGTAAGGAGTTGTTGGCTGTTTCAGAGGAGCTTGTCATGTTGGCTTTCCTGATGAACATGGCTGTTCTCATCCTCCGAGGAGCTCAGGGGCTGTTTGGCACTGAGAATAGCTTTGGTTCAATTTGGGAGATCTCTGGTCCTCGCTCTGAGGATTGCTTCCTGGCTCCAGAGGGGAAGAAGGTGCACAGCTCAGTCTCCTGGAGAAGCTTGCTGCGTTGGCTTTCCTGATGGGAACTCAGCTGTCTTCACGACTGGAGGAGCTCAGGACCTCACTGTTGCTGAGGATTGCTTTGGTACCTTTCAGGGGAGCTCTGGTTCTTACTTTGAGCATTTTTTCCTGGCTTCAGGGCAGATCCCTCAGCCTGCTAGCACAGATCCTTCATCCCGCTGGCCCAGACTTCCTAGATTCCACCAGTGACCTTTGGGCCTTTGCAGTGCAGATCCGGGAAACAGGCCTGCATGAGATATTGTTGGATTCCAGTTGGATTCATGGGAAGCATTGTTATGGGCTCTAGGTATTCAGCTGGACTCATGCAGGACATTTCCATGGGGTCCAGGCCCTCAACTAATTTCCTTGGTTTTAGTGTGTGGACAGATTTCCTGCACTGTCTTATATATCATTCTTTAGGTAACTATTATAAATAATCTTATAAAATATGTGTCCTGTATATTATTGTTTTCCCTTGCAAAATATCTCCTAAACCATAACATCCCCAAAAGCCTCATATGACTATAGGTGGAGCTTTTCAGAATTGGGTGGATCTAGGAGGATTGATACTGGAGATGTGATGCTCATACTGCTTCATGGTGTGATGCTAGGATAAAGGTGATACTACCCTGGGTGTGAGTGCTAACAATCCTAAGGTTGGAGAGCTTGGATAGGATGCAAGGAACAGAAGGAGGGTAGTTGCTTGTCACTGTCACTTGTTGATTGCTGCCTTGCTGCCTTCTGCTTGCCAAGAACTATGTTTTCTCTGCAATGCCCCTCTGCCATGCTACTCTGCGTGGAGCCGGTCAGCTATGACCTGAAACCTGTATACACTATGAGTTACAATAAACCTTCCTCCTTTAACTTCAGGTCTTTGGTATTTTGTCTTAGCAATGAGAAAAGTAACTAAGCATTTGGTGTGAGAGAAGTGGGATTGTAGATGAGACTGTACCTGACCATATGGTTCAGGAGCCTTTGGAAATGGCTTGTAGGAAGTTTGGAATGGTTTGGAGATGCCAGCTGAAAAAGAAGCCCTGGAATGCCTTAAAATGTACTTGATGAGAAATTCTGGTCATAGCTCACAATTTCCAGAATCCTGATAGAAATGCTGCTGGTAAAAATAAGGATAAAAAGGTTTCTATTGGGAAGAAGGACTGCATTGGCTGTTGGACTCCAGAGCATGTGTGTTATGCTCTAGCAGAAAGTTTGTCTGCATTTTGGTTGTGTCTACAGAGTTTACCTGAGACTAAGACTAAAGGCGGATGTCTAATTAATCTCACAGAAGAAATCTCAAGGCAATCTAATGTTAAGGTGGTGGCATGGCTACTGTTGGGGCATTTAGCCAGATTTATGCACGAAGAGACCAGCAGAATGATTTAAAGTGTTTTCAGTTTTACCAGAAAGGAAGCTCCAGTAAAGTTGCAGACTGTAAGGATGGAGAAGAGGAGAATTTGGTTGCTGAGAAGGAATAAAAAAACAGAAAATATGGTCTGAGACATTATAAGAAGCAGGCTTTGTGACCTCAACATTGCCAGTGTGAAAGGCTGCTTTGAGAGTCCCAGAGCATCATGCTCCAGAATGGCAGTGGCCTAGGTAAGGTTTTCTCCAGGAGTGGGTTCAGAGTGCTCAGTGATCCAGATTCCTAAGGCCAAGAGAGAAGGAAGCCTGATTACTTGTGGCTTGTCACTTGTTACTTGCGGCTGCTGCCTTACTACCTTCTCCCTACCATGGACTGTTTGTCCTTGGTAATGCCTCTCTGCCATGACACCCTGCATTGCAGCCAGACAACCATGAACTTAAAGCTCTGCCAACTATGAGCTACAGCAAACCTTTTCTCCTTTAACTCTAGCTCTCAGGTATTTTATCTCAGCAATGAAAAAAGTAACTAAGACATTAACCAAAAAACAATTGCCTGTCCTGGTGTCTGATAATGTTTCTCCTACATTTTCGTTTGGTAGTTTGGGGTCTTACATTTAGATCTTTTATTTGGCTTGAGTTGATTTTTATAGAGAGTGTGAGAAAGGTTGTAGACTTCAGTTTTCTAAACATGTGAATATCCAGTTTTCCTTATACCATTTATAGACAAAGTTGTCCTATGTATTTGGTGACTTTGTCAAGAATTAGTTAGCTATAAATGCTTGAAATTATTTCTGGGCATTCTATTTTGTCTTATTTTACATCAAATACCATACTGCTTTGATTATTATAGTTTTCTTGTATATATGTAGTCAGGTGATGTGACCTTTGTTACTATTGCTTAAGACTTTAATCTTCCTTTGAATTTTAGCATTGTTTTTCTAGTTTAGTAGGGAACATCACTGATAGTTTAGTGGGAAATTCATTGAAACTGTAAATCACTTTAAGTATTATGGACATTTTAACAATACTAATTCTTTCCATTCTTCATATTTCTTCAACTTCTTTATTAGATTTTATTTATTTTGGGGTGACTTTTACTTCCTCAGTTAAATTTATTTCTGAGCATCTTAATTTATTACTGTTTTGTGGCTATTGTGAATGATATTGGTTTTTATTTCTTTCACAGAAGTATCAGTATTGGTGTAAACAAATGTTACTGATTTTTGGCTATTGATTTTATATATTACAAATTTACTGAATGTATTAGTATTAATTTTCTAGTGGACTCAGAGTTTTCTTTACAGATATGATCTATGAACAGACAATATTAATTCCTCTTTTCCTCTATGTGCACTTTTTCTTTGTCTTTCCTAATTGCTGTAAGATTTCTACCACTTTGTTGAATACAAATGATAGGTGTGAGCATCCTTGTTTCACTACAGATATTAGAAGAAAGCGTATAGCTTTTAGCCTTTCCACATTCAGTATGATGTTAACTATAGGTTTGCCATATATACCTTTTATTATGTTGAGGTATATATGTGTAACTTCTATAACTGTTTCAGAGTTTTTATCCAGAAGAGATATTGAGAGCTTTTTCTGCATCTATTGAGATAATTATATTTTATCTTTCATTTTTGTGATATAATGTATCACCTTTTTTGAATTACATATGTTGCACCATCCTTACAATCCTTGATGTATATCCCACTTCATCATGATGGAGCTTTTGATGTGCAGTTGAATTTTATTCACCAATATTTTATTGAGTATTTTGCAAAAATGTTCCTTAGGGATATTGGTCTATAGTTTTCTTACTGTTTAGTTGTCCACTTTTTATATCAAGTTAAGGATGCTGCTATACATTGAGTTTGGGAGAAGCCATCCCTTATAAGATTTTGGAATAATTTGAGTAGAATTAGTATTAGCTCCTCCTTAAAAAGTTATGTGGAATTCAGTATTCAAGCCATTCAGTCCAGAGCTTTTCTTTTATGAGGGAAATTTTTATTATTGATTCAATCATATTATTCATTCTTGTATTTTTTAGGTTCTCAGATCTTCATGACTAATTTTGGTAGTTTATATAGGTCCAGAAATGTATCCATTCTAGTTCTTCAATATGTTTTCATATCATGGCTTATAATAGTCACTAATCATTTTTTTGTGTTTGTCATATCAATTGTAATATCCCCCTTGTGTCTCTAATTTAATTTATTTGGGTCATTTTTTCCTCTCCTTTTTCTCTTGGCTGGTTTTTGGTGAACTTTTCAAAAAATCAACTTTTCATTAGTAATTCTTATTGATATTTTAATTTCTGTTTTATCTATTTATCCTCTGATCTTTGCTTTTTTCCATCTATTGATTTTTATATTTTTCCTTGTTTTTTTTTTTTTTTTCAGTAGAAGCTTGGTTAGTTTCCATAAAAGGGTGTATAAAATCTCTACTTCTGGGGAAGTAGATCCTTTTCTAGTGCTAAAATTTCACTGGACCAATTCACCATAATATGAACAGTGCCATCCTACAGCAGCACATTCATATTTCCTGCTATTCATAGAAATGGACAGCACTGCTGAAGTGACTTATAGCTAGTGAAGCAGACCATGCTCAATAGTGTTCAGTTTTGCCACATGGATAAATCCAGCTGTAGCTCCGGAAATTACTTTGATTTTATTTCAGTAATAAGGTAAATGGTAGGGTCATTTTGTGATTCATAACACAAAGATGAAATGTTCTCAGCCAGATAATAAGATACAGTTGTACATGTGACCAAGACTGCTCTCAAGTGCCAGAATCTGAAACACATTTATGTTGGAGCATAACACTAGCATGATTTGGTGAAATGTATGACAGGCAAAAATTACCATCTGACACTGATGTTATCTGCATATAGCAGGCATCAGATTTCAAGGCACTGCACCGTGTTTTGAAATTCTGTATCACTTTTATTCTTCTCTCTGCTGTTTTGTTTATGTATTTGTTTTTGTTATTTTGGATTTTTTTCTTTCTCTTTAAAATGACAAACAAAATTTATATGTATATACAAGGATGGCTAGGATAGGTGTATTGCTGATGTCTGTGGTTTATCAACAAGAACAATTGATGCTTAAAATTTTCTTTTTTCATGACCAATTTTGCAGGCTTGAATCTGGTAATCAGAATGACTGACCTGAAAACAACAACATGCAGTAAAAGAACCATTGTTCAACTTCTAACGTCTTGTATGGTGAAGCTCTGCATCATTTCTAAGGTTTTTTATTACTTGTTACTGTCTTTGATTGTTTGATCAATCTTGCATTCTTACGTCTGGTGGACCAAGCAACTTTGTTGAAGAAAATAGTATGTAATGTAGCAACCATTGTTAATTCCAATTGTTTTGTCTTGAGATCATGTATCGTTTTGGGATTGTTTTGATTTTGTCTTCATTTTTGTATTGTTAGTTTTTTAATCTTTAAAATAAGTAAATATTAAATAAAAATATTACATATCCAATATCTTCTAGGCAGTCAGGAAATTTTTTTACATTGAAATACTTTCCATATTAAATAAACATGCAACTTGTTTACTTTTTACAAAAACTCAGAAACTATGGCTCTGTCTTTACAATGCACATGAGAAAGAAAATGGAAAAAGAGACACGGAGAGGCATAAAGAGGATGGAGCTGGGCTATGCAGGTTACAAAGAAGTAAACAGAATAATATGACTGAGGGAAAGAGACTGGGCTAGAGCTCTTCTCCAGAATTAAATCCTTGGCATGAGGGACTAACTGAGTCTGTTTTGTCCCCTAATTCATATGTTGAGGCCCTAACTCTCAATGTCGTATTTGAAGACAGAGCCTTCAAAAGGATATAACCGAGGTTAAAGGAGGTCGTAGAGTAAGACCATAATCTTACAGGGCTGAGGTCTCCATAAGAAGCAGGAAGGACATCAGAAATCCCTCACTGTGGCAAGCACACTGGTACATGTTACCCTGCTCAGTGCAGGATAACAAAATATCACCCACTAAGTAGCCTAAACAACAGATTTTTATTTTCTCATGGTTATAGGGGCTGAAGACCAAGGTGTGAACAGATGAGTGTTAGGCTTCTCCTCCAGGTGTGCACAGAGGAAAGGTCATTTGAGGACCAGAGCAAAGGTGGCTACCCGCACTCCAGGAGGAGCCTGGGCTGAGCAGGCTAACATGCTCAGTACCCCTGTAAAGTTACAGTGTGCTTGGCAGAATGGAAAGTGCTGTCTGTAGTGGGGAAAATACACACAACAGACAGAAAGGAAGAGAACAGTACCTAGGGAGAGGGCATGGAAGACAGCCAGGAGGGTGGTATCATAACCCTCTCCTCCCCCTATATTGTAATTCGCAGGAAGAACCTGGAGTTTCAGGATGGGAAGCAAAGCTTGGAAGTTAAAATGTGTCTCCTCCATCATACTGGGAAGTTTTGCTTTAACCTACTGTTATGGTTGATATATTGTGTCAACTTGGGGAGTCTAGAGGTTTAAGTAACTCAGCAGTTAAAAATCTTGGGGTAAACAGGATATGCCCTTACCCTTGTGGGATGTTGTTTATGTTAATTTGGGAAGCTTTAAAGGTTAACTGTGTGATTCAGGAGGAAGCCAGGGTGCTTACTTTGTAAGCATCCTGAGCCTGTAGAAGAGGAGGGCATGGAGGTTATGTGAGAGGTACGGGTGGGGGTAGGCTGTTTACAATGTAGGAGAGAAAAGGAGGCTGCTTGCAGCCATTCCGCCCCTTTTGCTTGCGGTTTTTGCTGTGCTCTGCTGCCGTAAACAGTTCGCCCTCTGCATGTGCCATTCTGCCTCAGAACCAGCCAAGTAAGGACTAAAACCTCCACAAACTGTAAGCTAAATAAACCTTTCCTTCCTTCATTTTTGGTGTTGGGCATTTTGTCTCAGCAACGAGAAAAAAGTAACCAAGACACCTGCTATACATCCATAAAATACAGAGAGAAAAACGTCATCATACAATCTCTGGACACCAAACTTGGAACTGAGAGCTCTGCACACACATTCACACATGGCTCTGCATCCTGGGCCCCCTTCCTCTTCTCAGTCTGAGTCACACTGCCGAAGGGCACAGGGCCCATGGCCTGGTGGGAGAGGTGGGCAGCCGTAGAGTCCAGTGGAGTCAACTCTGGGGCCACTAGCCAGATTTGCCAGGTCCAAAGTGTTGAGAAACCAACAAAATTCCTGTTTGCTTTGTAAGATTTGATATCTTTATAGCATTAGAAAGGATAATGTAACCAAGCTCAGAAGCCTTCTAAGATTATAAGTGTAATATTAGTTAACAGTCCCATGTTTTAAGTCTCTTTTTGTTGCATGGACTCCAGCAGACCAATGTAAGGCTTAGGAATTGCCTTAGGGATCTCTTCATGTGGTTGCCAGGCCATAGACTGTGCAAGGGCTCCTTTGGCCCATAAGTTTTGACTTGGGGACTTTGAAGACTTTTAGGGGCACCGCTGCTTCTCTGACAGTGACTCTCCACTGCAAAGTTAAAATAGAAGTTTCCAGTGAGAGTGAGAACTCACGGCAGCCACTAACCTCATAGATTTCCACAGGTCCGAAGACTGGGAATGAAGAGGAATGGGGAGAAGTCGGGACAAGGCAAGTGAGCCAGGGACCCGCTTCCACGGAGGGACACCCACGTCTGCACATGCCCAGTCTGTCCAGCACAAAATAAACGACCTGTGGCCAACCTGAGCTCAGTTTCCTACAACCTTCTTTATCAGCAAAGTCCCCCAAACAGCGCCCAGATCTGTGAAAGGGAGCTGAATCATCTCCTGTCAATATTTGTGTGCTCCCAAAGCAAAGTAAAACCACAAATATAAAATTAAAAAAAAAAAACCACTATCTTCCTATATTCCTTGCTTGCCCACACGAAGCAGCCAATGAGAAAAGCCGACATTATCCTTTAATAGCCTAACCACTTTCTCTCTTCTACAGCTGACTGAGGGTCCCAGGTTGGTTTGTGTCTGAGTTTGAGGTGATATCACACTTGAGTTGCTGTCAATTTTTCTAGAATAATGGAAATGTATTAGGCCATCTAGCAGATGGAAAAAGTCTGGAGCTGCATCCCCACCCACAGCAGGTACAGTGACTTATTATATTCAGTTCTATCATGTCTCTAATCCCCATCTCTCCTTTTACCCTGGGATACAACCATGGGACACAAGTGAGCCAGTAATAGTTGAAATACATCCTAGAGGGTCCAGGCAGTGTTACAGCATAGGCCGGCATTACTCCTGTGGTGTGACACTCTCTTTAGAGTTGTTTATGCCCTAAAGGGGGCGCTGTTATGGTAGGAATGTAGCTGTTGGGAGCTAGCTCCTTAGGGTAGAAGTGGGAGAAGGGAAGTTTTGCATTCTCCTACTGCTAGACCTGTGGAAAAAACGTTCCCTCAGAATGATCTTTGCCTTTAAAATCTGTACTGACATTGTTCTGGTTTGTGTTCAGATGTCTCCCAAACTCCATGCAGTGATAGGTGGGGATTTTCAGAGGTAGCTGGATCTAGGGTGAGTGATGCTGGGATTGATTTCTGCTGCAATGCTAGGTCACAGGTGCTGGGATTCAGCGTGTGAGTGCTGGCCTCCCTAAGGGTGCATAGCCTCAGTAAGATATTAGGGACAGAAAGAGGGCCCTTGCTTGTTGCTTTTTTCTGGCAGTGCTTCTCTTATGTGATGCCCCTCTGCCATGCCACCCTGTCTCGGAACCAGCTGATTATGGATGGCAACCTCTACAAACTGTGATTCAAAATAAACCTTTCCTCCTTTAACTTTGGGTGTTGGGTATTTTGTCTCAGCCACAAGAAAAGTAAGTAACACACACATTAACACAATTCTTCTGTGATGGGCCTGATCATCCTAGCTCAGGAGCCGCCATCCAGCCTATAGGAACCTGCTCCAGTCTCATTGGAACTGAAGCAAAGTTTTGCCTCTGTCTGTCTCAGTCCACTCCCTGCCACATTAAGCACAGGCCCTGCAGGGTCAGAAGGCAACCCGGTTGTACTGTTGTATTTCATTCCAGAAAAAATGAAGGTAGAAAATCTACCTGCTTTTGATTGTGGACAGCAGAAGCATAAAGGTATAGAAAAGTTCAACTCCAAGGAGGAAAGAAGAAAGGCAACAAAATTGGTAATACCTAAAATTACCCTACTGCTATGCTAATCATGCCACTGGCTGCATGCATGTAGCTTATAAACTATTATGAACTCTAATTTCCAGCTCTTTAAGGAGGAGTTTAGGAGACCCATGGCTAATAGGGCTGACTTTACACATCTCACACAGATTTCAACCACAGAAAAAGAAGTATAGCTGGCTTTCTCTATCCACAGGTTTGAATCTGTGCATTCCACAAACAGTGGACTGGAAATTATTTTGGAAAATATTGCATCTGTGTTGAATATGTACTACCATTTTTCTTGTCATTATTTTCTAAGTGATATAACAACTATTTGTGTAGAGATTACATAAATAGCATTAGGGATTACATAAATAGCATTAGGCATTATCAGTAATCTAGAGATGATTTAAAGTCTACAAAAGTGTGCCAAAAGGTTATGTACAAACATGACATCATTTTATAAATTGAGCACACTGATACTGATGTCCTTAGAACTCCTGGAACAAATCCCCATAGATACTAAGGACTATAACATCATTAGATCATTGACTGTCAGCAAGAATGACATTGCTACTGAGATGTTCTTAGTAGTCAGAGTTGTATCTCATTTCAGGAAATGGATGCAGGATGCCAGCTGTTCTGTGCAAGAAGGATAGGAATAGTGTCTCGCATGATTTTTATTTCTTATACTGACACATAAACATTTCTGTACTCATGGTATAATGCGATATCTTGATATACATGGGTTGTAGAATACTTTAGTGAAGCTAATTAGCAAGTACAACACCTCACATACTTATGTTGTGGTGAGAACACAAAATCTCTCAGTAATTTTCACGCATAGAATTTATTATCTTTAACTATACATGGCATGAGGTACAACCCATCTCTTAAGTTGATTTTTCCTAACTGAAAATTTATTTTATTGGAATTCAGGGAATGAAATGCTAAAATACAGTTCTGAGGCTTGCTTCAGATTGAAGGACACTGGGAATGTTTCCACCACAGTCTCATCTTCTGCTCACCTTCCTCCTTCAATGTAGATCAGAGAAACTAGAATTCTTTTTCTCAGGGTGGATATTTTGTTCTGATCTTCCCTCTGCCTTTCTTACAAGAGCTGGTCATGAATTCTCTGACCTAGCTTTTTCAAGAGTAGAGGTCATGAATTCTCTGACCTAGCTTTTTCAAGAGTAGATTGTAAGACTCTCCACAAGGGGTTCTGCCCTATCCCTTCAAGGAAGGCAGGGCAGGCAGATGAGCAAGAAGAATCCCTACAGATGATCCTGACTGGCTATTCTTCTCGGTCTTGTATCATTAGGTCATACTTTTTTAAGATTTATTTTTATTAGTCCACACTTGCAGCGTGTGATGTTTGCACTCCTTGTGTGGAGCTGGTGCATGGACACGATGCATTCTTACTCCCCTTCATCCCCTGTCCCCCTACTTCTAACCCCTCTCTCCACCTCTTGATCCCCTGCCTATCTGAAAAAGATCTGTTTCTTACTTCCCATTATCTAGAGCTCATTTTTCTCTTTATGGGTGATTTGGATTTCTCATAAGGGATATTATACAATATGTAAACTTGGGTGTCTGATGTATTTCACTTAATACAACGGTCTCAAGGTGCATCCATTTTCCTACAAATGATGCAAATTTATTATTTTTCTTTGTGGGTATTTTCACTCCATTGGGTGTAAATACTGCATTAGCTTTATTGGTACAGTTTTTCCAATCACATTTTGTGACTGATTATTCTACATTGAATCTGAACCCAACATAGTTTTCTCTGCATCTCTGAGCTTCATCTCTGAGTCATGTAAAAGTTTGATCCAAGAAACCTGTCACACGTTTCCCTTATTCATTTGTCTTTATCCTACGACAAAAGTTGTGATTGCTGTGACTGTGAAGACAGGAGAAAGAAGACGCCACTCCTTTCTGTTTCTGCAGGACTCTGGGCCCGATGTCTGTCCCGGTCCCCAATCCCACTCTGATAACCACTGCTTTACTTCCTGCTTCTGTGAGCACAGTGACTGGAGACTACACAGAGCCCTGAGATCTGGCAGCATTGTCTTTCTGAGCTGGGCTCCTTTTATTTAGTATAATCAAGGTTCACTCATGTTTTTAGGAAAATGACAACATTTTCCTGTTTTAAAAGGCACTAGCTCATTGCACATATGTGCTACATTTTCTTTAATCTTATTTTTTATGGTAAAGATAAAAGAACAAAAACATATGAACAAACACACATACATTTACAAAATAACCCCCAAATAAAACAAGCAATATAGAATTTCAGACAAGGTGATAAGGAAATTAACAACGGTTGTTGTATTACATACATATTGATATCTTCAAATTGGTTACTCAGGTAAACAAATATAGACAGGCAAGATTGATCAAACAATTAAACACTAACTATTCCTTTCAATTAAGCAATAGAAATTAGTAGTACAACTATGTTAGCCATCCTGTGTATACATATATACATATTTTCCCTTTCTTTCTTTCTTTTATCTTTTCCCTCATCCCAGTTCTTTTCTTCTGAGCAGTTTCCTTCCCTTTCATCTCTTGTTTGACAATTAGGTTGTTTCAGTGTCTGGGGTGTCGTTCATAATGTAGTATGGGAATTTAACTGTATCTTTAAGAAACTAATTCATTTGTAGTATACTTCAACAAAGCTAGTGCGTGCACCACCTCACACACATGGATAGGTAACCATTAGTGAAATTGAATATGTAAACTCTATTTTAAATTTTTTGAGGACCTCCCATACTCTTTTCTATATAGCAAATTTGCACTTGTACAGATTTGCATTTCTGTCAGCAGTTCTCCATATCTTCTGGAGCACTTATTATACATTTTTGATAGTAGCACTTCTAAATCTTTAGAGTTTTATACATACAAGTAAATATGGTTTCTTTCTCTCTCTCTCTCTCTTTCTCTCAAAATAATATGATCCCTATATGATATGATAAAATGAGATGAGGCTGGGCTTGGTGACACACTCCTGTAACTCTAGCACTTGGGAGGCTGAGGCAGGAGGATTGCAGGGATTTCCAGGCCAGCCTGTTGTATACAGTAAATTCAAGGCCAATCTGACCTACTTAGTGAGATCCTTTCTCAAAAAATAAAAAAAGTGCAATAAAACAAGATGAAATACCTAGGCACTATAAGGTAGTGTATTCTGCTATGTTCTAGTTGTTGGAGCCCAAGTACTGTGATAATCTGATAGTGGATCTGGTAACAAAAGACAGCTAGTCAGGGACTTGTGGAAGGTAGCACATACAGTGTGAATACGCTGAGCAGAAAGGTAATTTATATGCCAGGTAGTATAGGGTTGGGGTAGTGTGAGGTTTCCTTGTGCTTCTCAGAATGACATGCAATTCAAAACTCATGACTTGGAAGTAGCCTGGCCTGGGGGCTCCATCAAGCAGCTGTTTGAGCTGAACTCTTCTCAGGTGAGGCCTGCACCCATGTTCCGCCCTGTGGGACTTTCAGGCAGGGAAACAGCCCGGCCTAGAGGCGGCATCTGAGCAAGAGTTTGAGCAGAATTCTGGTCAGGTGAGGCCTGTGTGTGCTCTCAGCCCTGCCCCTTCTGGCAGGGAAGGAGCTTGGACTGGGAGGGCCTGTCCCTTTTGGTGGGTGAGTCCTGCAGTGTGGAAACAGCCTCAGGCTCTGTGGTCTGCTAGGTTGAGAGGAGAGGCCTGTTCTCCCCTGACCAGCTATGTGAGGATCCCAGAGCAGCGGCCCCTGCCTAGCCACCATCAGCTGCAAGGCTAAGGCTTGCAAGCTTCCTGTCCATAGCCTGGAGACCCTGGTACCAAAGGATAGCATGCCCTACCATTGCACGTGTGGTCTGAGCCATACACCTCAGGAATTGCCTGGGGTTCCTGGGCCCAGTGGTCCACGGTCTGCTAGCATCCTGGGATAAGTTTGATATTCAGTTAAACGAGGGTCCCTAGAGTCCTTCGTGAGCTGCATGAGTAGCTTGTAGCTCAGCACTTTTCATCTGACATCCAAAATTACAAATTGTATGAACAAAATGCAGTCTCAGAACTCAACTCTAAGCAGAACAAATAGAGGAGACAATGACATAGGAGAACTAGGAAGCCACATACGTGAGATTTCTGAAATGATCACATCTAAAGAAACAACTCCATCAGGCCATAGAACAGATCAAATGAGAAATAATCTCTCAGGCAAAAACAGAAATGAAAACAATAATGGAAGAAATGCTCCACACATATAGAGAAGAAACAGATAAAAAATAGAAGAAAATAGGCAAGAAATGGAAATGTTACATGAGGACTTTAAGAATGAATTAAAATGCATGAAACAGACTCAGAGAGATTTCCAGGAAATAAAAACTTCCACTGAAAGCTTGCAAAACTGCTTGAATGAAGCTGAAGATAGAATTTCAGATCTTGAAGACAGGATGGCGGCTAGCGATTGTGAAAGGAAGGATCTCTTAAAGTCATCAAAGATCCAGGAAAAATCAATCGAACAACTACAAGACAAGGCAAAGAGAAATAATGTCCAAGTCATAGGAGTCAGTGAAACAGCAGGAGGCAACACAAATGACATAAAAAGAATATTTGCAGAAATAATAGCAGAAAATTTTCCCAGCATAGTGAAGGATTCTAATGCGCAGTTAAACGAGGCATATAGAATTCCAATGAACCATGACCCAAATAAAGCCACACCCAGACATATAATAGTCAAGATGCCAGACATCCAGCAAAAGAACACAATATTAAAAGCTGCTAGAGAAAAGAAACAGATCATCTATAAAGGAAAGCCCATTAGAATCACAGCAGACTTCTCAACAGAAACCATAAAATCAAGACCTTGTAATGATGTATTACAGATTCTGAGACAAAACAGCTTCCAACTCAACCTGATGTATCTTATAAAACTATTCTTCAAATTCAATGAGAAATAAAATATTTCCATGAAAAAGAACAAATGAAGAATTTCATGAGTGCCAAACCAACATTACAAAAAGTACTAAGGTATTCTAGACAGAGAAAAAAGAGACCACAATCTCAGGAACAATAATATAAAGGAACTCTCAAGCAGAACAAGCAATTAAAGAGATAGCAAATGTAGGAACAACAAGCAAATAGCATGACAAGAATAAGCCAACATATAATAGTAATGTAATGACCTCAATTCACCAGCCAAAAGAAATGGACTGGCAGAGTAGATTAAAAAACAAAATCCCACAGTATGCTGTATACAGGAAAAACACTTGACTCCAAAGGAAATCCACAGACTGAAAGTCAAAGGATGGAAAACAATTCTCCATGCAACAGGTTCCCAGAAAAAAGCAGGGGTAGCTATTATGTTTGTGGACAATGTAAACTTCAAACTGAAAATAATCAAAAGAGATAAAGAAGGCCACTACATACTAGTTAGGGGAAAACTTCAAGAGGAAGAGATAACAATCCTAAACATGTATGTACCAAATAATGGAGCACCAAACTATATAAGTCAAATCTCAACAGACATGAAAAACCAAATAACAGCACTATTGTAATAGGGGACCTAAACACTCCTTTGATGAAAAGAGACAGGTCAACTGGACAAAAACTCAGGAAAGAAATATAGACCTGAACCAAATATGTGAACAAGTGGACTTAGTAGATGTATACAGAGTGTTCCACCTCACGACATCAGAATGTATATTTTTCTCAGCTGTAAATGGGACTTTCTCTAAAATAGACCACATTCTAGCCCATAGAGCATATCTACCTAAATGCAAAAGAATCGCAATAATCCCATGCATACTATCTGACCACAGTGCAATGGAGTTGCAGATTAATGACAAAGAGAACACCAAATACTCTACAAACACTTGGAAATTAGGCAACAACCTCCTGAACAACCAATGGGTCACACAAGAAATTAACGAGGAAATTAAAAAATACAAGCAAATGAAAACGCAAATGCAGCTTACTGGAATCCGTGGGATGCAATGAAAGCAGTTCTCGGAGGGAAATTTAGAGTAATAAACTCACACATAAAGAAAACAGAAAGAGAGCAAATAAATAGCCTAATTCTGCACCTCAAACTTTTAAAAAAGAAGAATAAGTTAAGCCCAAAGCTCAAAGATGAGAGATTATAAAGCTCAGGGCAGAAATTAATGCAACTGAGATCAAGAAAACACTAACAAAAATAAGTGAATAACAGAGTTGGTTCTTTGAAAGAATAAATAAAATTTATAAACCCCTAGCCACCCTTATCAAAAAAAGAAAGGGAAGAACTCAAATTCATGCAATAAGGAATGTAAAGGATGAAATCACTACAGATGGTACAGAAATTCAAAAGATCATTGATACCTTCTTTGAAAATCTTTACTTCCATAGGATAGAAAACTCAGAAGAAATGGACAGATTCCTAGAAATGTACAAATTACCAAAGTTGAATCAGGAAGATATAAAAATCCTGAACAACACAATATCAAATAAAGAGATTGAAAATGTCATTAAAAACTTACCAACAAAGAAAAGCCCAGGCCTTGATGGAGTCACAGCAGGATTCTATAAAACATTCAGAGAAGATTTAATGCCAACACTCCTCAAACTCTTCAATGAAATTGAAAAGGAAGCAATTTTCCCAAACTCATTTCTGGAGACAAATATTATACTGATGCCAAAACCTGACAAAGACCCAACCAAGAAAGAGAATTAGAGGGCAATCTCCCTAAAGAACACACATGCAAAGATACTCAATAGAATACTAGCAAATAGAATGCAGCAAATCACAAGGAATATTATATACCATGACCAGGTTTGATTCATTCCAGGAATGCAGAGATGGTTCAATATTTGAAAATCAATTAATGTAATGCACCATATCAGTAGAACCAAAGACAAAAACCACATGATCATCTTGACAGATTTGGAAAAAGCTTTCAACAAAGTCCAACATGCATTCATGTTAAAAACCCTAGAAAAAATAGGAATAGATGGCATTTACTTCAATCTGATAAAAGCCATCTAAGCCAACATCATACTAAATGGACAAAAACTGAAGGGTTTCACTTTAAAGTGAGGAACAAGACAAGGATGTCCAGTGTCACCACTCCTATTCAACATAGTTCTGGAAGCATTAGCCAGAGCAATTAGACAAGAGAAATAAAAGGAATAAAGATAGGAAAGGAAGAAGTAAAACTATCTCTATTTGCAGATGACATGATACCTTGGAAGACTCCAAAAACTCCACAGGAAGACTCCTTGAATTAATTGAGAAATTCAGCTGGATACAAAGTAGCTGGATACAAAGTCAACACCCAAAAATCAATAGCATTCTTATACACAAACAACAAACGGACTGAGAGAGAAATTAAGGAAACCATCTATCACAATAGCATCCAAGAAACTGAAATATTTAAGAACCAATCTAAGAAAAGAAGTAAAAGATCTATTCAATGAAAATGACAGTACTCTGAGGAAAGTGATCAAAGAGAATTGCAATAAATGGAAAAACATTCCCTATTCATGGATAGGAAGAACCAACATTTTGAAAATGGCTATATTACCAAAAATGTTGTACAGATTCAATGCAATTCCCATTAAACTATCATCAGCATACCTCACAGATCTAGAGAAAACATGCTTTAAATTTATATGGAACTGGAAGAGACCCAGAATAGCAAAGGCAATCCTGTGCAACAAGAACAAATCAGGTGGAATCACAATCCCTGACCTGAAATTATGCTACAAAGCTACTATAATAAAATCAACTTTGTACTGGCTAAAAAACAGACCTGAGGATCAATGGAATAGACTGGAAGATGCAGCCACAACCACAAACACACTCAGCCACCTAATATCTGACAAAGGGGCCAAACAAGTTCACTGGAAGAAAAAGAGCTTCTTTAATAAATGGCGCTGGAAAAACTGGCTTGCCTCTTGCTGAAGACTGAAAATAGACCCAAGTACTATCACCATGCACCAAACTGAAGTCAAAATGCGTCACAGATTTCAATACTAAAACAGAAACACTAAATCTATTGAAAGAGAAGGTAGGTTAAATCTTGAAGACATAGGACTAGGCAGAGAATTCATGAACAAAAATCAAACTGCAAGGGAAACACTTCAAAGAATCAACAACTGCGACCTCATCTTACTGAAAAGTTTTTGCACATCTATAGAAATCACCAATAGAGTAAAAAGAAAACCCACAAATCAGGAAAATTCCTAGTTGGTTGTCCCTTGGACAAAGGTCTTCTATCTAGAACATACAAAGAATTAAAAAACATGAACGTCTCCAAATTCAAACCTCTCCAAATTCCTAATCCAAAAATGGGCATCTGAATTGAAGACACACTTCTCAGATAAAGAAATACAAATGACAAATAAATACATGAGAAAATGTTGTACATCTTTAGTCATTCCAGAAATGCAAATTAAAACAACATTGAGTTTTCATCTCACCCCACTAAGAATGGCTATCATTAAGAAATCAACCAATAACAAATATTGGCGAGGCTGTGGAGAAATAGGAACTCTTCTCCACTGCTGGTGGGAATGCAGACTGGTGAAACCACTGTGGAAATCAGTTTGAAGATTCCTCACAAAATTAGGTCTAGATGTCCCGTTCAACCCAGCTAGTCCCCTTCTGGATATTTTCACAGAAGATCTGAAATCATGGTATCACAGCAATATATGTGCACCCGTGTTTATAGAAGCACAATTTGTAATTGCTAAATTGTGGAAGCAACCCAAATGTCCATCCACTGATGACTGGATAAAGAAACTGTGGCATTTTTATATAATGGAATATTACTCAGCTATAAAGAAAGACAAACTTGAGGTTTTTACAGGCAAATGGTCACAATTAGAGACCATACTTATAAGTGAAATAAATCAGATGTACATGTGCAAGCAATGTATTATATCACTAGTGTAAGAATCTCAAAGTGGGAATATAAATTAAGAGATATGAAAGGAAACTGCACAAAAGTAAAGAGCAGCTGGGATGAGGGGAAGGAGAAAATGAAGAAAGGGTGTTATATATGTATATGCAGGATGGCTAACATGGTTGTACTACTGACTTATGTTGCTTTATGGTAAGGAACAGTTAATGATTGGTTGTTTGATCAAGATTGTATGTCTGTATGTGTTTTCCTGAGCATACGCTTTGAAGTTAGCAATATGTAATAGAACAACCATCGTTAATTCCGTCACCTTGTGTGAAATTCAGTTTTGATTGTACTGTTCTTGTGCTACTTTGTGTCTGTTTGTTAATGTTTTTGTTCTTGTACTTTTAAAATAAAAAAACCCCAAAATTTGTGACTTATTTGTAGACTTTTCCACTTAATATTTTTAAGCCATGATTGACTCTTCTATGAGGGGACACTATGATGGAGACACTTTAAGTTCTTCCTTTGATATTTTCTTTCTTTCCCCTGTCTAATTGCTGTGGCAAGATCATCCAGTAGTACACAGAACAGTACTGCTGGAAGTAAGGCATCCTTGCCTTCATCTTGTTCCTGATCTTAGAAAGAATACTTTCATGTTTTTAATGTGGAGTGTACTCTTATCTGTGGGCTTCTCATACGTGGCTTTTGTTGTATTGTGGTACATTACTGCAACACTTAATTTGTTGAGAGTTTTTGCCAAGATATTGTATTGTGTAAAAATTCATTTTGCACATGTGTTGAGATTACCATATGGTTTTAGTGCTTTATTTTGTTTATGTGGTATGTCAGATTTATTGATTTGTGTGTTCTGAGCTATTATCTCAGGCATAAATTCCACTGATCATGGTGAATGATTCCTTCTGTAAGCTGGTTAATTTGGCTTGCTCATATTTTGTTGAGGATGTTGGTGTCTAAATTCAGCCGAATATTTGCCTGCTTTTATTTTCCCCTGTAGTATCCTTGTCTGATTTGGTATTAGAGTCATTCTAGCCTTGAAAAATGAGCTTCTTTGAATTTTTTAAACAGTTTGAGAATTGATTTACTTCTATATGATTATCCCAATATACAAAGTGAATCTCATCATTCCATATTACTAATATGTAGTAATAAAATGAAACAAAATAGAGAAGATACAAAAAATTAGTAAAATTCAGCCATGAAACCATCAGATTCATGCTTTCTTTGATAGAAAATATTTGATTACTCATTTTACATACTTACTCATTGTTATGTTTAGTTTCCTATTTGTTTTTAACTCAGTCTTGGTATGTTGTATGTTTCTAGGAATTTATCTATTTTTTAGGAGGTACAGTTTTGGGCAAATAGGCAGTGACCTTTAATTCATCAAGAACACCTCCATGTAGATGAAAATCTATTCATAATTATTTGAACCTAGAATTTATCTTTAAATGAAAGCAGAGAGTATCTTTGGCATTGTGTCAAGATACATTAAATTCTGGACATAGTGCTATTGATAGAAAAGTATACTTTTCATTATTTTGAAATTTGCTAAGAGTTGTTACCCCATGTGGAAAATCATACTTTTCGGGGTAATTTCTTCCAATTCATTTAGGCATAACTTCAAGCCTCTGAGTATTTCATTATACTTTTCCATCATGCCCAATAATTCTGTATTTACAAGGTAGTAATTTTATTATAAATAACCTCTCATTTATGTGTACTTCTATATGAGCAATGGTGTCATATGGATTTTTATAATAATGTGTTTCAAAGGTTTAGATAATATCCATGTAGTAGGGGGTCTGTCCTCAAGGCTACTTTCAGGTTCAATATGAAGCTAATAGGACAAACATTCAAAAAGCTGCAATATTCTACAGTTACAGTTAATTATGGAACAGGATGCAAATTAAAATTAGTAAATGCTTAGGTGCATAGGGTAGAGTCTAGACAGACCAGATGCTGGTTTCCAATTATCCTACCCAGCACAGTCAGATGGGCAGCACTGAATTCTCCCAGGAATAATGTGTGACAACAATATGAAGCAAGGCCATCCAGGGAAGCTCACTTGAGCCACAGTGTCCAGGACTCCACCTGAAGGTTGCTCATGTAGCCATAAATGGTCCATGTGGCTGCCTATGGCTTCAATGTTTCTGTGCCTCCCCAATTTATGTTGAAGCTTAGCGATCTGGAACAACAGGTCAGTTTAGGAGTGAATATCTGGCTGGAGCTTTTATGGTGCCCCTTGCCTGGAAAATCTCAGAGTACCAGCTTAACGTAACACTCTCCATGACAACTTAGCAGCCATCTAACTGTGAACTCAGAAAAGTTTTGCTCCCCAGAGTGAACAGATACCATTATGCAAGGAGGTTCTACAGTCATTGCTTTCATAACATCGGTACAACTTGAGTACATCAGTGATTCATTTAGCCAAAATGGGTGGCATAAATTGACTTTTATCAAAAACTACTTGAAGGGAACATTAACGGAAGACTTTATATGTCAGTTGAAGTCTCCATTTATGGTAGAAATACATACGACTTTTTTCCTAAAGTTAAAGATCATGAGGTAGCAGAAAAGGAAGACACATACTTTACATTGGAGAGCATGATTTCCGGATCGATCCTGGGGTGCAGGGGAGATCTGTGGGAATCAATGACTCATGCCCCCAACCCTGACGCAAAGCTATTAAAGTTTCTCTCCTTTTTCAGAGAGTTAAAGTATGATTGAGCCTGCTGCATAGTGTAATTTAATAAAAGATAAGCTCCTCAGGAACTTCCTATAGCTGTCAGTTCTACTGACCAAGAAGCTTGACTTCTTATCCTATCCGAAAGCATCAGCCTCTTTCTGGACTGCAGCACCCTGGGGACTGACAGCCCAGTCATGGAAACTATGAGGGTGAGCTCTGCTGCTTGGCGTTCCTGCTGGCCTCAGATCCTCTCACCATCCAACCGTGCCCAAGCGTGCGTACTCACCACACTCCGAGCTTCTCTCTATGGATCCTCATTCCCGCCCCCCCCCAGTACTGAGAATTGAACCCAGGACAATCACACTAACCTACACTCTCAGCTCTCTTTTTACATATTTTTTAAAATTTTATTTTGAGTCTGGGTCTGACTAAGTCATTAAATTTCTCAGGCTGGACTCAAGTTTGGAATCCTCCTGCCTCAGCTTCCCAGAGTGCTGGCCACACTCCTTTTATACTCCCCTCAACTCTTTCACTGTGCTATTTAGGGTTCCTAATTTCCTTTCTAAAGTTGTTTTACTAGTCCATGTTCATAGTACATAATGGGGAGTTAGTTGGTGCGTGCGTGTACATAACACGTTTTCCTTTCCTTTGTGTCCCGTAGCCTTCCCCTTCCCCGCTACCTCCAAGTCTTCGTCTCCTTTCCATGCGCAAAGGCTCCAGTTCCATTCTTGTTATCTTCGATTTCTTTTCTTCTACCCCCTTTCCCTCCAGTCTTATAGGCTGAGCTGCTACCAGGTCTTTGCCTTAACCAAGCCTCCTCCTATAGCTTCTCTCCAGCAGAGGTTGCTCACCCGCTCACACCCCACTGCTCTCTAGGTGGACCGTGGAAGTAGCAGGTGATTAGTACCTGGACAACCTGCCTCAGGCGATGTTCTCCCATGCACGTGAGTCTCACTTGCTTGAGTGCATCTTGCCCCTTTTGGCATCTAAAGCTTTTCTGCCTTAAAGTCCCCACTGCCAACATTTCGTTGGAAGTCTGCATCCACATGTTTCTTAATTTCTTTGTTTTTAGGCTTCAGCTTTTCTGTATCAACCTGAACTCATTAGATTTCTCATATCTGTCTCCAAATTTGCCAGTCTATCTTCAGTGTCCCAATCCCTGTATACTCACTTACTCTTAGCAAGTGGTTTGGACTTTAATATCTATTTGCTTGATACAGTCACTGAGATGTCTTAGTAATTCGAACTCAGTGTGTTGGGAATCTTTTCTGAGCCCCTCTCCTTTATCAGAAGGTTCCTCCTCCTGTGTGCTCTTTGTTTCACTTTTGCTCATCTCAAATTTAAAATTGTAAATTAAAAAAAGAGAATGGAAGAAAAACAATGGAAGCAAAACTTCTGTAAATGGGGAGGAGAAGAAGGGGCGAAAGGAGTGCAGTGGGAAAAAAGCAAAGAATGAAGATATATGATATATATTTACAAATTCCCTATGACGCACGTGATCATTACATACTATAAGTATGTACTTATTTCAGAAAATAAATTTAAAAATTTTAAAATCAAATTTAAAACCATTCAATATTTAAAGTTATAAATGTGAAGTTCTCTTTGCCCCTATGACAAAAGCCAAGTGCGTAGTAGCTGTGCTACTTCGTGGTCTGGATCCTACCTAGCTATTTCTCTAGCCTCATCTTGTGCTGTTCCTCCTTCTGCTAGTGTTTTTGTTCTACACGCAAACAGCACCTTTCACTACTGTATAGTACTCAGAATCTTTGCACAGGCAGTTAGCTTTCACAGTTTGCCTTATACCCTTCAATTAATTTATAGCTTTCTTTCTTCATGTCTCAGCTAAGATACTCTTACTTCTGATGACTAGCGTAGATAGCTCTTCCTGATATATAATATACTAAAAAGCCGCACATTTCAGTTAGAATGATTAATATCTCCTTCCTATCCTCAAAGTAAACTTCAGAATGGTAGGATCTGGGTCAGTAGTGTTCACCCATCTAGTTTTCCAATAACAGTTAATGGAAAAAAGAAATGACTTCACTTACTCTGGTATGTTTCACACACTGTAGTCATTACTTCTTCATTGTGACTCAGTGGTATGATTTCTGGTTTCACAGAATGTAGAAATAATTGCAACTTCTGGATCATCTCAATTTCATACACTCTATTGTTGGTCTTATCTATCTAGCTCACTTCCACTTTTACTTCTGTTCCACCAAAACTTTGTGTTGTATCCTTGAAGTTGAGAATAACTAGAGATGAAATACAACCACACTGACTGTTCAGACCTTAACTTAATGGCACCAAGCCAAAAAGTAGGCTTTTAATTCTGCCAAGCAATCACAGAATTTTTCATAGGCTCTTTACTTTCTCACACTGCTGAGAGATTTTCATACCTCTCCCTCCATCATACTTGAAAATCTTTGTGGCCATTTGTCTCAATGGACACCTTGTTTTCTTTTCCACTGAGGATACTGAAGTGGATAGACAGGAGAGAGAATTAAGATGGGAAAAATACTATACATGTGTGCCACTGAGAATCAACATAACAAGGAAAAAAGATACAAGAAAGATGCAGAATTTCTAGAGCAATGAGTTTTTATATGGGTGAGCACAAAAGCATATTTTTCCCACCGTAATTTCTCTTTAAATATATAAACAAAATTTTAAGAGTAATTAAATATGATTCTGAAACATGAGTTAAGAGTAAAATTTGTTGTACATTCGTTGTGCACACGTTATGTGATACACATAGGTAGTAAATGGTTATGATAAAAAGTAAACTAACATGTCTCACATGACTTAGTTCCTTCTTAACAGTAATAGGAACTGAAATTAATTTATTTAGCAAAAATAATGTGATACAATGTTAACTGTAGTGTTCATGTCATGTTTTGCATCTCAAGATATGTTCATTGTGCTCATCTACTTTGTATCCTATGACTTGCATCTCATTTCCTCCACTCCATGCTTTGTCCCAAGAAACGACTGTTTTGTTGTTACAGTTTGTGTCTAGCTGTCCCCCAAACCCTCATGCAGTCACAGGTGCGGCTTTCACAGAGGTGGCTGGATCTAGAGTGTGTGACACTGAAATTAAGGATGTGTGGTAATTAAGTCAGTGTGTTGATTGGTTTGGCACCAGCCCTATGTTTGGTAGCCTAGATAGAATACAAAAGGGGCTGAAAGAAGCTGTAAAGTCACCAGAACTTTCTGCTTGCTGCCTTCTACCTTCCCTGCTTTGCCATGGACTGTTTCTCCTCTGCAGTACCCTTCTTCTGAGACCCTCTGCCTTAGAGCCGGCTGACTGAGAACTGAAACATTTGTGAACCATGAGCCAAACAATAACTGATGCAGGGGAACTGCATCTCCTTTAACTTTGGGTGTCAGGTACTTTTGTCTCAGCAATGAGAAAAGTAACTAAGACACTTGTTATCCCTTGTTGGGTTTGGGCTTCCTGTCCTTAAGGTTGCACATATAAGTGAGATTGTGTGATTTTGTTTTGTTCTGTTTCTGCCTTATTTTGCTTGGCACACTGTCCTCCAGTTCTGCTCATGCTGTGGCAAAGAGCAGGGTCTCATTCTTCTTGAAGGCTAGAGTTATGGTTGTGAAAATGTCCATCCTACTCAGAGCAATATTCAGATTAAATAGAATATCAAAATTTCTCTGAAATATAAAACCCCAAGAAATCATATGGAATGAATATATTGAAAAACCTTAAATTTTGGCCCAAAAGGCACCATGTGTGAAGTTGGGGCCAAAAGATATGCGGTTGCTAAAGGAATTAGTTCCATTAAAATGAAGTCAGTACTTTGTACAGGAACATGAAGAAGATGCTTTGGGGGCATCTCAGAAATCAGCAGGGCTCCACCCACCATGGCTTCAAGGCTGAATAGATATCAGCCTTTCATTTTAGATGCAAGTCCTCAGGGTTCCTACTGAGGAAAGGTCTCAAAAGGAATCAGTTCTCTAGGATTCATTTCACTGTGCTCAGCAAGCACTCAGTGGTTTCTGCAGCCATAGTACAAGGGATCCTAGATGCTACTACTACTGACAGGGGACCTTGATGTCATCGACATGATGCTGACTTTACTGGCATGCAGAATTTAAGAGTTGTGGTGTCAGGGAGACTTCCACTCAGATTGCAAAGGAGGCCTAGAAAGCCATCAGCGAGCCCCTGAGGAAGTACTGTATGAGGCTGTGGGAAGTAGGCCAAAAGTGTAGTGGAGACCCCAGGAATTTAGACATGCTGGGAACATGGAACATGTACTGGCCATGAATGCAGCCAACACTAAAGAGAGGACATGTGAGCTGCATACAGGAAAGCCATAAGGGTACATGTCTGCCTAAGCCCTCCAGAAGTCATACCTTAGTGTCAAGTGTTCCAGGTGCCAGATATGGAGCTATAGGACTGGAGTTTGCCTTATTGGGTATTGGTCTTACTTTGCTTCAGTTCTTTTCTATCTTCTAGTACTTCCTTTTGGAATCAGGACATTTACTCTGTGGAATTGTACCTTGGGATCATGTAACTTGCTTTTTATTTTTGTTTCAGAAGAGACTTGGATAAAGTCTTTTGAAAGATGCTGAAACTCTTGAGACTTTGGAGAAGGGATTATTGCATTTTTGGTTGTATGCAAGAGAGCTATAATGTGTTAGATAGAATTATGAATTTGTATTTACTTAGGGGTTGGATATGATTTAAAGAGATGTATTTGGTTACCAAGTTAAGAAAGGATGGTATGTGATGGTTAAGCTTATTTGAGTCAACTTCATTGGCTTGGAAACTGCCAAGGGATTAGTATAGTGCACTTCTGCAGGTATCTAGGTGTGACCTTGGGATTCTATCTAGTTCCTCTCCCCTTCCTCTCTAGTACTACTCCCAAGTGCCAGGATCTAAGCACTTTTGTTCCGTTTTATCTTTCTGCCATGATATTCCTGCCTTGGGACCAGTTAACCATGGACTGAATCCCAGAAGCAATAATGCAAATTGAACCTCTTTAGGTTGTGGGTATTGGATGTTGTGTCACAGTGATGGGAAAGCTGACTAACACAGGAACCAGAAGGATGCAGTAGGGATAGTACAACCTCTTCAATAACTATGCAGGGGAACTGGATTTCCCCATGTAACAACCAAATCGAACACTTACTGTGTACCATACACTAAATCACTTCAAAATTAATAAAACCTGAATATACTCCTGAAACTATAAAACCAGATGGGAACAAAAGGGAAAAACCCCTTCATATTAGCTTTTTAAACTACTTTTTGGACTTCATACCAAAAGCTAAGGCTATAAAAGGACAATGAATAAATGGGACTACATCAAACGAACAATCTTCTAAATGGCAAAGGAAACAATAGACTGAGAAAACAACTTGAGAACTGGGGAAACATTTGCAAACCATACATCTGAAAAAGTTTAATTATAAAAGATTCTTAAAGATCAGTAGCTGAAACCTAAATAACTCAATTTAAAATGGGCAAAGGACCTGAAGAGCTATTTCCTCAAAGAAGATACAAAGTTGGACCATAACTCTAAATGCTTAACCTCACTAATTGTGCTAGTCAGCTTATTGTTAATGTAACAAATGCCCAATAGAGTCACCTAATAAGCGGAAAGGCACATCTTGCTCATGTTTTCCATCCATGGTCATTTGGCCCTGTTGCTTTGGGCCAGTGGTGGCACAATACATCTCACTGGCAGTGTACGGTAGAGAGCAGTCCACATCATGGGGCCAGAAAGCAAAGAATAAAATAAAGCAGATGGATTTCTGATAGGTCCTTCAAGGCCACACTACAGGGACCTGGTTTCCTTCTGGTAGGTTCTACCTCCTGAGTGTTCCATTGCCTCCATGACTCAGGACTAACTCAGTAATATGTGGGCTTTGGGAGACATTTCAGATCCTTAGTACTGGTCATCAAGGAAATGCAAGTTAAAGCCACTATGGGATATTGTCCTACCCACTGGGATGGCTAATATTAAAAAGCCAAGAGAGAAATATTGGGGAAGGTGTGGGGAAAGAGAACCTTAGTCCACAGTTGGTGGGAATATGTTTGGGTGCAGCCATTCTGGGAAAAGAGCATGGGAGTTCCTAAAGAAATTTTAAAAATCACATTTTGTCATATACCACATTTCTTTTATCTGCTTGTCAATAGGCATGTGTCATTTTCATAGCATGGTTATTGTGAAAAATCTGCAATGAATGAATGAAGATATCTTTATGTGGTCATGGCTTAATTTCTTTTGAGTATATACCCAAAGGAGGATTATCTATAATTTTCTGAAATACAGTATGTCATAACTTATTTTACCAAAGTCCTATTGCTGAATATTTGCTATTTATTTGATAGTATTTGCTATAAATTTGAGCTTTTCTACTGAGCTAATATTTGAGATTATGTTTTCATATATGCATAATTTAATATTTTTGATAGTTTCTTGTTTTTCTTTTGCCTTATTCTATTCTGTGCTACATAGGCTACCTTGTTCTTTCCTTTATTAATTTAGCTGGTGTATATACTATGCTTCATTATAGTTCTATTTTCACGTACATGTAACATAACTATTACTTTTCTTGAATATTATCTATTACAGACTTTCATGTATGACAAATACATTTAACTTTTTAGTTTTCTTCCACACCTTCCACTATTTTATTTCGAGTTTTGTTGGTGAGATATGAAACTTAAGCCTATTCTATCATTTCACATTTTACACTGTGCTTTCTCTCTCAAGATGTTTTATACTATATTTTCCTGTAATGAATTAAAATTTATTAAAGCAATTTTTTAAAGTTTAAAAGTAAAAGCACAAAAACATTAACAAACAGACACAAAATAGCATAAGAAATAGTACAATCAAAACGGATTTACAGACAATGTGACATTGACTCAACAATGGCTGTTGCTTTACCTATTGATATCTTCGAAGTGCATATTCATGAACACAGATACAGACATGCCAAATTGGTCAAACAATTAATCATCTCAACAACAGAAAAAAAAAAGGAAAAGAAAAAAAAAAGAGACGGAAAAGCATTAACAAAGAGGCACAAAGTAGTACAATAACAGTAAGATCAGAATTGAATTATAGACAAAGCATCAGAAAACCAACAGTAGTTCCTGCTTTGCAAATTGATATCTTCAAACTGTGTGCTCAGGATAACACATACAGACATACAAGATTGAGTGAATAACCTGTCATCAACTATTCCTTAGCATTAAGTGATATAATACAATAGTAGAACCATGTTAGCCCTCCTGCACATGCGTATATACATATATACATACATACATTTTTGCCTCTTTCTTTTCTCCTTTCCCTCGTCCCATCTGTTCTTTGCTTTTCAACGGATTTCCTTCATGTCTCTTAGTTTATATTCCCACCCTCAGGTTCTTACACCAGTGATACAATACGTTGCCTGCACATGTACCGCTGATTTATTTCACTTACGAGTATGGACTCCAGTTTTGACCACTTGCCTACAAAGTCCCCAAAACTGTCTTTCTTTATAGCTGAATAATATTCCATTATATAAAAATGCCACATTTTTAAAATCCAGTCTTCTGTGGATGGACACTAGGGTTGCTTCCACATTTTAGCTATTACAAATTACACTGCTATAAACATGGGTGCACATATATCAGAGTGATATGATGTTTTCAGATCTTCTGGGAAAATACCCAGAAGGGGAATAGCTGGTTTGAATGGAACTTCTAGACCTAGTTTGCTGAGAAATCTCCAAACTGCTCTCCATAGTGGTTGCACCAGTCTGCATTCACACCAGCAGTGTAACAGAGTCCCTATTTCTCCACAGCCTCGCCAGCATTTGTTATTGGATGATTTTTTGATACTGGCCAGTCTTACTGGAGTGAGATGAAATCTCGATGTTTTTATTTGCATTTCTCAAATGACTAAGGGTGTGGAACATTTTCTCATATATTTATTTGCCATTTGTATTTCTTTATCTGAGAAGTGTGTATTCATCTCAGCTGCCCATTTCAGTATTGGGTCTTTGAATTTGGACAGGTACATGTTTTTTAATTCTTTGTATGTTCTAGATAGCAGTCCTTTGTCTGAGGAACAGCCATCTAGGATTTTTTCGCAATTTGTGGGTGTTCTTTTTACTTTGCTGGTGATTTCTTTAGATGTACAAAAACTTTTCAGAAGGATGAGGTCCCAATTATTGATTCTTTGAAGTGTTTCCCTTGCAGTTTCATTTTTGTTCATGAACTCTCTGTCTACTCCAATGTCTTCAAGATTTTTACCTATTTTCTCTTCCAATAGATTTAGAGTTTCTGTTTTAATGTTGAGGTGTGTGATCCATTTTGACCTGAGTTTGGTGCATGGTGATAGACTGGGGTCTATTTTCAGTTTTCAGCAAGAGGCAAGACAGTTTTTCCAGCACCATTTATTAAACAGGCCTTCTTTTTTCCAGTGAGTTTGGTTGACCCCTTTGTCAAATATTAGGTAGCTGAGTGGGTTTTTTGTTATGGTTCCATCTTCCCCTCTGTTCCATTGATCCTCAGGTCTGTTTTTTAGCCAGTACCAGGTTGATTTTATTGCAGTTGCTTTGTAGTATAATTTCAGGTCAGGCATTGTGATTCCACCTGAGTTGTCCTTATTGCCCAGGATTGCTTTTCCTATTCTGGGTCTCTTCTGGTTCCAGATGAATTTGAGGCATATTTTCTCTAGATCTGTGAGGTATGCTAATGGTAGTTCAATGGAATTGCACTGAATCTGTAAAACAGTTTTGGTAGTATGGCCTATTTTACAATGTTAGTTCTTCCTAACCATAAGCAGGGTATGTTTTTCCACTTATTGAAATCCTCTTCGATCACTTTTTTCAGAGTACTGTAGTTTTCACTGAATAAATCTTTCACATTCTTTGTTACATTGATTCCTAAGTATTTCAATTTCTTGGTTGCTATTGTAAAAGGTATGGTTTCCTCAATTTCTCTCACTCTGTCGTTCGTGTATAGGAATGCTATTGATTTTTGGGTGTTGACTTTGAATCCAGCTACGCTGCTGAATTTGTTAATTCCAGGAGTTTTCTTGTGGAGTTTTTGGGGTACTCCATGTATAGTATCATGTTATCTGCAAATAGTGATAGCTTGACTTCTTCCTTTCCTATCCTTATTCCTTTTATTTCTCTCTCTTGTCTAATTGCTCGGCTAATGCTTCCAGAACTATGTTGAATAGGAGTGGTGACAATGGACATCCTTGTCTTGGTCCTCACATTAAAGTGAAAGCTTTTAGTTTATTTCCATTTAGTATGATGTTGGCTGTTGGTTTATTAGAGATGGCTTTCATCAGATTGAGGCAGAGGCCATCTATTCCTATTTTTTCTAAGGTTTTTAACGTGAATGTATGTTGGACTTTATCGAAAGCCTTTTCTGCATCTATTGCGATGATCATGTGGTTTTTGTCTTTGACTATATTAATATAGTGTATTACATTTATTGATTTGCGAATATTGAACCATCCCTGCGTTCCTGGAATGAATCCTACCTGGTCATGGTGTATAATTTTCCTTATGATTCGGTGTAATCTATTTGTCAATATTTTGTTGAGTACCTTTGCATCAATGTTCATTAGAGAGGTTGGCCTGTAGCTCTCTTTCTTGGTTGAGTCCTTTTCTGGTTTTGGTATCAGTATAATACTTGCTTCCAGAAATGTGTTGGGGGAGTTGCTTCCTTTTCGATTTAATTGAAGACTTTGAGGAGTGTTGGCATTAGATCTTCTCTGAATGTTTTATAGAATTCTGCTGTGAATCCATCAGGGCCTGGGCTTTTCTTTGTTGGTAAGTTTTTAACAATGTTTTCAATCTCATTAATTGATATTGGGTTGTTCAGGATTTTTACATATTCCTGATTCAATTTTGGTAATTTGTACCTTTCTAGGAATCTGTCCATTTCTTCTGTATTTTCTATCCTATGTGAATGCAGATTTTCGAAGTAGGTATTAATGATCTTTTGGATTTCTGTGGGATCTGTGGTGACTTCATCCTTTCCATTCCTTATTTCATGAATTGGAGATCTTTCCCTTCTTTTTTTCATAAGGTTGTCTAGGGGTTTATCAATTTTATTTGTTCTTTCAAAGAACCAACTCTTTGATTCACTACTTTTTGTAGAGTTTTCTTCATCTCAATTGCATTAATTTCTGACCTGAGTTTTATAATCTCCTCCCTTCTTTGGGCTCTTGGTTTGGCTTGTTGCTCTTTTTCTAAGAGTTTGAGGTGTATCATTAGGTTATTTATTTGCTCTCTTTCTGTGTTCTTTGTATATGAGTTCATTGCTATAAATTTCCCTCTGAGGACTCCTTTCATTGCATCCCACAGGTTCCGGTAGGTTGTACTTGCATTTTCATTTATTTGTAGGTATTTTTAAATTTCTTCTTTAACTTCTTGTGTGACTCACTGGTTATTCAGGAGGTTGTTGTCTAATTTCCAAGTGTTTATGTGCTTTTTGGAGTTCTCTTTGTCATTAATTTCCAATTTCATTGCACTGTAATCCAATAATATGCATGGGATTATTGTGATTCTTTTGCATTTAGGTAGATATGCTCTATGGGCTAGAATGTCGTCTATTTTAAAGTCCCATGTGCAGGTGAGAAAAATGTGTATTCTGATGTTGTGGGGTGGAACACTCTTTATACATCTACTAAGTCCATTTGTTCACATTTTTGTTTCAGGCCTGTTATTTCTTTGCTGAGTTTGTGTCCAATTGACCTGTCTCTTTGCGTCAGAGGGGTGTTTAGGTCCCCTATTACAATAGTGTTACTAGTTATTTGATTTTTCACGTCTGTTAAGATTTGACTTGTAATGTTAGGTGCTCCATTGTTTGGTGCATAAATGTTTAGGATTGTTACCTCTTCCTCTTGCAGGTTTCCACTAACTAGTATATAATGGCCTTCTTTATCTCTTTTGATTGTTTTTGGTTTGAAGTTTACATTCATTGCAAAGATATTAGCTACCCCTGCTTTTTTCTGGGGACCTGTTGCACGGAGAATTATTTTCCAACCTTTAACTTTCAACCTGTGGATTTCCTTTTGAGTAAAATGTGTTTCCTGTATACAGCATATCATTGGGTTGTGTTCCTTAATCCACTCTTCCAATCTTTTCCTTTTGACTTCTGAATTGAGGGCATTTACATTAATGGTTATAATGGTTATATGTTGGGTTATTCTAGTCATGTTATTTACTTGTTGTTGTTTTCCTTCTTTTGCTGACTGTTTACTTACTTGTTCTGTTTAGGGAGTTATTTCTATCATTGTTCTTCGGATTGTGGTCTATTTTTTCTCTGTCTAGAATATCTTTTAGTGCTTTTTGTAATGCTGGTTTGGCACTCATGAATTTCTCACTTGTTCTTTGTCGTGGAAATATTTTATTTCTCCACTGAATTTGAGTGATAGTTTTGCAGGATACATTAGTCTGGGTTGGAAGTTGTTTTGTCTCAGAATCTGTAATATCTCACTCCAAGCTCTTCGTGATTTCATGGTTTCCATTGAGAAGTCTGCTGTGATTCTGATGGGCTTTCCTTTGTAGGTGATCTGTTTCATTTCTCTAGCAGCTTTTATTATTGTGTTCTTTTGCTGGATATCTGGGATCTTGACTATTATATGTCTGTGTGTGTTTTTCTTTGGATTATGGATCATTGGGGCTCTATATGCCTCGATTAACTGAACTTTAGTATCTTTTACCTTGTTTGGGAAATTTTCTGTTATTATTTCAGCAAATATTCTTTTTATATCGATTGTGTGGTCTCCTGCTGTTTCACTGACTCCTGTTACTCAAATATTATTTCGTTTTGCCTCATCTTGCAGCTGTTGGACTGATTTTTTTGTGTGTCTTTGATAATTTTGTGAGATCCTTCCTTTCACGCTCATAAACTGCCATGCTGTGTTCAAGGTCTGAAATTCTATCTTCGGTTTCATTTAAGCAGTTTTGCAAGCTTTCCGTGGAAGTTTTCAAATCCTGGCAATCTCTTTGGACCTGTTTCATTCTTGGTAATTCATTCCTAAATTGCTCTTTTAATGTTTCCATTTGTTTCCTATTTTTTTCTAATCTTTTATCTATTTCTTCTCTATGTGTATGGAACATTTCTTCCATTATAGTTTTCAGTTCATTTTTTGTCTGAGAGATCATTGCAGGTATGTGTCTTATTTCTGCTTTAATCTCTTTTATGGCCTGTTGGAGTTGTTTCATTTCGGATGCAATCATTTCATAACTTGCAGGTATGTGGCTTCCTGGTTCCCCTGTATCCTCGCATTCAGGATTTGTTCTGGGTGGGGCTGAGTTCTGAGACTGCGTTTTGTTCTTCTGTCTTCCCATTTTTGGGTATCAGATTCAAAATATTGAGCAATAAATTACCCAGGCATTTCACCAGGCAAAGGTCTGCTGCAGAGGCTGCTCCAATGACTCCTTCTCTTTGCGAGAATGTCCCTTAAGCTTTCTGCTGAGAGTTCCGCTTAAAAGGCTGTTCAGGTGCTGGTTTCTCGGGTGAGCTACTCCCTACTGGAAGACCTGGGTGGGGCGTGTAAATCCGCTCCCCCGCCCTCCCAGGGTTACCTGCATGTATAGGGACGGATCTCCTCCCCCACTCCATGATCTGGTCGCGAGCGCAGGTAGCTCACCAGTTTTTGGAGTCCCTGCTGGAAGGAAGGTTCCAAAGTGCCAGTTTTTTGTGCTATGCTCGCGATCCGCTGCTCCCCGCCACTTCTGTTTCCTCACGCTCTCTGGGTCTGGGGGAGGGAGTGGGATGCTCCGCTCCCCTGTGTTCCTCGCTCCTCCTGGGCCACGTGCTGCAGGCCACTGAGGGCCTTGGCTGCGTAGTCTGCCCGATGCGCATGAGATCGGAGACTGCCCCGCATTGCCTCTGCTAAAGAGTCGATTTCTGAAGGGAGTCTCTGGAGAGCTGTGCCGGTTCAGGAGGTGGGATGGATCAAGCTGGCTCTGCCCCCAGGGCACTTGGACCCAGCCAAGCCCCCTCCCCGTGCGGAGCGTCTCTGGCTCCCATCTTCTGGGGCTTTCCCGCGTCTCGCCACGGCCATTTGGGCCACCCTACCGCGTCTCCCCCGGTAGCTCAGAGAAACACGTTCAGTTTGAACTTCCCAGCCGAGGTCCCAGTATTTACGCTTGCCAAGTCTGCCTCGAGCTGATGGTGTTTATCAAGGGGGATCACTCCTTTGCTGCTCACCTGGTCGCCATCTTCCCGGAAGTCCCCTAAAGCAATTTCTTATTCAGTAAATTAATTTTTGGAGATTATTCTTTCATACTATGGCTTCTCTTTTTGAAAATCTTTGATTTTTGACTCTTATTTTGTTAAAATCTTCAAATATTTTATACTGTGTATACATATATATACTTTCTAAACAAATGCATATTAAAATACTTTTTCTGGGCTATGTTTTTGAATACAAATTTAGTCTTCTAAATAATTTTTGTTATAATTTTGTTTTCCTGCAAGACCCAGTGAGTATTGTTTTACTTTCTAATCTCAAGAATAAGATCAGTGCAGCTTGGAGTCTAATGTGCCCTGCACCAGCTCCACAACTTGAGGGAGGAGAATGTGCAAGGATTAAAATGTGGTAAATTTTTCAAAAGTGCAAGTAATAAGTGATACAAAAGAAAAATCATGCTTCTCTTTCCTTTGTGACAAGGTAAGTGCTATAGTATTTTCAGTCAGAAAGTAAATTCAAAGAATGTAATGATACGAGCACTTGAGTCTGTTTCCTGTGTCCTACCTGCTGCTTCTCAGGCTCATACTGCCCACTGCTTCCTAGGAAACATGGAAGGCAACTTCGGTGGAAAGGAAAATCACAACACAAACGTTTACTTCAACCTAGTTGGGAAGGAGATGCAGAGGCCTCTTTCTCAAATCTATGTCTTGCCTTCTGAAGATGTACGAGGGCATGTATTGAAATAAAGAAGGGAGGAGCACAATGAGACAGTGGCCATGGTGTCTTCCTGGAGTTTTTATCTCTGGGCACTCTCAGTTCTGCCTCCTTCCCTTCTCTGTGGAAACTAAACCTGATCCTAACCTCCTGGGGTCAGTACTACACATTGTTTTTAGAGGGATAAGCTAGTTCTCTGACAGCTAGTTTCTTGTCTATTTGTCTGAGCTGAGGAAAGGAGGGAGGGGGGTAGCTTATTCCTTCAATAAGAGGAAGGTTAGAGAAGCAGCTCATATCTAAAAGAAAAAAAATTAAAGATGCATTTCACTCACTTGGTCACGTGGCTACTCAAATATATTTGCTGACTTCCATTGACTTTGTACAACACTACCATTCAAGACACAAAATCTTCTAAATTCTAGCTGCTATTGGATATCGTTTATTTGTTACCTGTGAAGACTTTTAAACTGGGCAAAATAAAATACTGGTATTTTATAACTAATGTTTTCCAATTCTATGCATTTAACACATATGTGAAGTATACAAAACAACCAAATGTTTTATTATTATAAAGCAGTTTCTGTGTGGTGCCAATATAAGAGAATATACTGTGATTAGATCCAAAATTATAATAATCCCCATGGTTTGAAAGTGAAGAAAATAGGGAAGAAATTATATTAATCCAAATGCAGCTTTAAAGCAAAAAACTATATCAACTGAAATTCACCTTTAAAGCAAGTTTTAAACTTGAGTTTTAGACTATCTTGGTTCAGGTTTTTCTCATTATTTTATATTGAGGTAGCATTCCATTATTTATTTGTTCTAACAATAAAAATTTACTCATAAAGAATGACTATTTATGATTTAAAAATTACAATTTAAACAATATAAAGCACTAAATATGCTTGAGATCAATTTAATTAAGAAGTGATTACAAATTTTATGGCAAAACTGTTGCTGATATTCAAAATGCATAATTTCAATTATAATTTTCTAGCCACATAGACATTACAAACAGATTGAATGCACCTTAAATTCACAGGACATTATATTTATCTAGACTGCCATGTCTATATTTAATGCATAATTTGTATTATTGGAAATAGAGTTCATAAAAGCTATTTTAATTTGTTAGTTAAGATGGTGGTGTTTTTATAAAATTTTGCAGGTTAAAAATAGAATCCTAAAATTAGAATGCATGACACTGGTAGCTGAATCCTTTTGGGCTTATGTAGTTGTTTTGGATGGAAAAATTGATATACAGCTAAATGACAGCTGTCAGAAGAGCAAGAGCAAAATAGTCCACTCCAAACATATTTCGGGGGGTATATTTTGAGTTGGTTATTTAGAGAAACTGCAGACTTCTGTAGACACATAAATGACCCCCAAAAACTACCTTTTGTAGGGAGATATTTGCATTTATCTGCATTAGTAAATAGCAGGTGCAGATGGAAGGTTTTCCATCTGATAGCCCTTCCTTTCCCTTTTGGCACAGGAAAGATCTTTTCACAGGAAAAGAGATGGTAGCTGTTACCCGGGATACTTCATGTGCAGTGACAAACAGCCTTGCTCACTGTACACATTTTTACACCAGCTCCTCACACCTGTGCCACATCTCTTCTCTCTGGAACCCCTCCGCCCCCTTTGGTATGTATAAATCCACGCCCTTTGCCCACGTCTCGTCCCTCTCTCAGACTTGTACTGAATGTGTGTGGCTTTTATGTGTAGGCATTCTTTTTCCTGTTACCTGTCTACTGTCCATTTATTTTATAGATGAGAATGCTCAAGACCTTAGAGAAGAGTAAATGTAAGTTCCCTAAAGCTCATGCAATGTAGCTGGAGTCAGTATCAAATTTAATTTTAAAGGGCTTCTTAAATTTTATTATAGTTGAAAACACAAATGGAAATGACATATACACTTCTTATAATGAATCTTAACTAAATCAATATTGATTTGAGTAAAATTTGTGCCTTATAATTAGCATATTTATATAAATTTGAATCTTAGAGAAAATGTAGAATATCTACCTTTAAGATTGAACCATGGCACGGCTTGGTAAGGAAGAAGGCAATTCTGAAAGTTCCAAGCTTTTAAATTTTTATGATGCTATGCATCTGAAATACAAGACATTTGGTTTCCTAAAATATCTGTGAAGAAGAAAAATGTGTAACAAGTAGGAAATTACTGTATTGATTGAAAATACACTGAACTGTAAATATCATGGATTATCTGGAACAAGATTTCCAAAATGCGCCTTGCCTAAGGATTGGAATGACATGCTACAAGTAGCATCCTGGGTTGAATTTTCCTTTTCCCTTAAAGTTGCTACATCACGTTGTCACTGGGAAGCTGGGCATGAAGCTGCCAGGAAGTGGCCTTTAGGAGCTTCCTTGATTCCTTCATGGCCCAGTGAAAGACTTCGGTCATGACACATAGGCGGACATGCAGAGATACAGGTAAAATCTGCTGTAAAACGCATATAGAGAGTCACACCTTCCAGTGGGAAGGCAGGCCAGGCCGGAAGGCATCTGTCCTGAGCGTGAGTCTGGACCCGTTTTCAGGCCCACTAGTGCTACTTCTGGGGTTGCGGGGTGGCGCAATTATGAGGCTCATCCACACTTCTCTGAGAAGTTACTGTGAAATTGCAAAATCTCTTCCAAGGGACGTAATCATGTGAAAACAAAAAATTTATAAAACATAAAGTTGTCGTGTAAACCATGTCCTGGCCCAAGGTAGGAGAACAATTAACAAACATTTCCTTTGCTGAAATCACTGAGGCATCCTCTCTGACAGCCACAAATGCTCTCAGCCTGCTTCTTCTGGAACCACGCCGTGTGAAGGCAAAAAGGTGCAGTTGAGAGTAACTGGGAAAGTAGGTGTGATCTATTACTCCTAGGATGCATATGTGAAACAGTGCTCAAAGCCCTGAGCGCACGTGGTGAAAACTTCAGCAGGTTTTGGATAGGAGGACCTGGATTGAAGTCAACGTGCAAAAATAAAAGAGGGAGAGTTGTTAAGAATTTGTCCTCGAGCCTCTTCATGACGGCCCACCCTGCATGGTAAGGTGTATTTTTTTTTCTTTCTTTCTACTTTTACTTGGCTCAAACTTGCTCTGCAGAGTCTGTTTCCTCCTACCTTTAATAAACATAAAATGTTACGCCTCTTTATGCTTGCTTCCATCAATTCTTTGTTCAGGACAGAAAGAACCTAAAATTCACCTCTAGTAGAAGGAGACTCCAGAATGCCATAGCCCCATAACACTGTGCCTTTGGGTCTGCAACCTAATATATAATTACGAATTTTTATTCAGTGAGATCTTTCTTTCTTGATTGCGCTATAACTGGCAAAGCATACTACTTTGAATTCCCTTCATCTCTCAGGCCCGTTCATATTGAACTACCCACCTAAGCACATGTTAAAGATTAAGGATTTTGATCTAAGGATGTAAAAGTAAACATAGCATCTTTCTCCTTCCTGACTCCTTTCTTTTCAAAAGTATGTAGAAACATGGAAGAGAAACGAAGCACTTCAGAGAGTCCTTAACCAGCTCTACCACATTCACCACAGGAACAGGGTCAGGAGAAGAGGCTCCCCAACGAGGACATGGAGATTTAACTTACCTGACTCGTGGCATAGCTGCAGGTGAGTCAACTTCTGTCAGAAAATAAAATTCAAGATGCAGCAGTGAGAGACACAGAGCGTTTAGCAGGCAGAGTTAAAGAGGTGCACACTCAGAGATGGAGTGGGGGCCCTCAGGAGATAGGTCCTTGGGGCTGGGGGTTCGGTGTTTTCTGGGTTCTTACAGTGTCCTGAAGACTGCCAGCTAGAGTGTGTATTCTCAGTAGCTGTCATGACCCTGCTCTGTGCTCTGCTGGGTCGCGAATCTTTTCCACGTGTTTGATGTTTCGTGATCTCCTACTCACTTCATAGAGCTGTTTCCTTGAACATGGAGATCTGGGGATTTGCAGATCTATAGTATCCAAGAAAGAGTGCTGGCTCCACTTGCAGGTTTATTGTATCTTGAAGACTTAGGATTGTTTGGAGTGAGTTTCTGAAATGGGGGAGTGGGGGGCGATGGGCTTCAGGATTAAGAAAAGCTTTATGACCTTGGGTAACTTTGACCTGAAGCTGCAGTGTTCTTAAGGGTACAGTTTGAGAATTATGATTTTCGTGACTCCTGTCTACCTATCTTTTTTTGTTGTATCCCATTTTCCAGGTTGTACAGTCTCCCACAGTCTGTGTGATGTCTGAGACTCTGGTAAATTGAAGTGAGCAGACTGACCCACCAGGGAAATGGCCATGGGGAAGACTGAGACCGTGAGGACATGGACACGGGCACAGTTCGCCTTACTTCTGCTGGACGGGGACTTTAAAGAGGCTCACAGGACTGATCATTGCATTTATCATTTTAAGTGATAAAATTAATGTCTTGCTCTGTCTAATCCACTCAGTAACAATTGATTTGTTAATTCAATTTTGTGACAGGGAATGTGATACATAAAATAGAACAGAGTATATGTTAATCAGTTATTTTTAAGTAGATCTCAATAGCCCCAAATTGTATTAATAATAATTTTTGTTTTGTAGACAAATTATCTTCATTGATCTATGCAAAGTCCAGTTTTACTTTATGTGTATAGCTTGGGCATAGGTGCATGTATTAATATACAGAGCACCCATGACTCAATCAAGAGCTGGACCATTTCTTGTGATTTCTCTCTCTGTGTCTGTCTTTCTGTCTCTCTCTGTCTTTCATCTATTCTCTATCTTCTATTTACTTTTTGGTTTGAGACAGCTATGCATGCAGGCTGCCCTGAACTCACTTTGTAGCCCAGGTTGGCCTCGAATGTGCAGTGATCCTCCTGCCTCAGCTTCCTGAGTGCTGGGATTACAAGCCTTTGTCACCATGCCTGGCTTACATGTATATATTAGTCACCTTCATTCTATCTCTTTAGTTCCCATCTCTAGATTGACCTTATTTCTTTATCCTTTTTTAACAGTAGCTTGAGATGAAATTCATATATCAAGTAACCCACCCATTTTCTTGGTTATGTCCTTTCAAGTGCAGAAGTTTTATATTTTGATGATGTCTAGCTTATCCAGCACTATTATATCCTGAAATTGTTATCAAATCCAAGGTCACCGAAAATTTCCCCTATGTTGTCTAAGAAAGTTGTCATTTTACATTTAGGTCCCTGAATTTTTATACATAGTGTGAGGTAGAGGTACAACTTCTTCCCCCTTTTTTTTGCATATTTCATTGTTCCCACACTAATTGTTGAAAATAATGTTTCTCAATTGAATTGTTTGTGCATTCTTGTCAAAAATCAGTTTATCATAAATGTGAGGGTTTATTTCAAAACCCTCAATTCTGTTTCATGGACATTCACACACATACATATATCTAGCTTTGTTCAATAGTGAGTCTTTGTCTTATACTTTTAAATTAATTTTATGTAGCTTTTGGTAATTATGTACTATTCCTTAGAGATTTTTAAAATTTATATAAAGCTGTGATCAGACATATTCTTTAGGGACCTGGTGATTTCAAGAAACATTTTTTATGGTTAAGATTTTTAATTACAAAGATTCATCTATGATGACATTAATAATTCAGTTATTTGAATACTGTGTATTTTGTTAATATACTACTGGGTTTTAAAAATTCTATCATTCATTCTATAGACACATCGGTCATTTCCTGGTCTTTCTCCCAATTTAGAAAGTTTTATATAAAAATTATGTCTGCATCTCTTAATCTGCACCATACAGTTTTCTCTGTATATATACTTAAGGTTGAAATAGCTCTATCCCTGCTTTGTGAATGCTTAATAGATACTCCCATATTACTCTTAAAATATTACCCTGCTGTCAAAAATCTATTGGAAATTTTAGTTCATTAAACCACCTCTTTGGTAAATAATGTGAGATTTTTGTGTTAGTTAAACTGATATATTATTTAAAACCTTTGTTTACATTTCCTTTATTAGTAATAAGGCAGAACATCTGTGTATGTTTTTTTCCCTCCATACACATTTTCTCTTCTGTAAAAGCTCTTTCAGGTCTTTGTCCATTTTTAATATGGTTATTTAAGCTCTTAACGATTTTAAAGATCTATTTATAACTGGATACTAAGTCTTTGTTTGTTGTATGTCTTGTAAATATCTTGTCTTCAATTTGTAGTTTGGTTTTTCCCTTTTTCAAGGTGTGTTTCGATAATGGTAAGTCGTTTAATGTAATATAATTTATTGATCTTTTTAAACAGAGCACATTTTGTACCTTAAGAAAAAATTCCCTCTAAGTTACTTATACTGTACAACATAATATTTAAAGGTTTTATTTGACACTGAATGTCATTTGAAATTAAATTTAGTAAGTGGACTAAAAAGAGGATTTATACTTACATTTACTTTATGAATAATCGTTTTATAGCTGTAGTTATGAAATAGTTCAATTTTCTCCCACAACATATACAACCCCTGCTATATACCTCATTTCTGTAGTTTTTCAAAACACCTTTAGTTTTTAAAATCATCTTATCTATCATCAAACTTGGTTATTATAGATTCAGAACAAGACATGATTTTGTTAGTTTCAGTCTTACTTCATCTTCTTGCCTGTTTAGCAGAACACCTATCCATAGACCTTTGCTTTCCCACACTGTACATTTAAGAACCTTCTTAAATTCCATTACAAGAGGGAAGCAAAAATATTGGAGTTTTGACTGTCATTGCCTTGAAGTTCTCAGTTGCCTTAAGATAAATTTGGAGACCATTTAAATCTTTGCATTTGCAGGACTTGCTGTAATTAGCCTGGGTCATTTCTAAGAAACTAGAAACTGTCAGCCAGATGTGCCCACTCCAAAAGCACAAACATATCTTGCTTGAGCTTCCAGAAGATTAACAATTTTAAGATTTTAAGTTTTAAAGTTTTATGTACGAGATGTGTACAAAACATATGATGAATATTTAAGAAAAATATTATTACAGTAAAAGCCACTTTGCCAGTCTTCTCCTTGCTTCGAATACACTTCTCCAATCTCACCACTTTCTGGGGCAGTTCTGAATGTTCTCTTCTCTGACTGTCTTTAGCTGAGCCAGCGTGGCTGCCTCTATGTTCTGAACTGATTCAGAACTGGTTGGCATTCAGCAAATACATTCTTTGTGTTTCTGATCATTCCTTGTAAAGACACTAAAGAAAGAGGACGTTCTGAAGAGCTTCAGAAAATTGCAAGAATGGTGGGATAAGTGCTTGAAGCAATTGGGAGGTACTGACGGGAATTAATGGCAATATGTATTAACTGCGATTTTTTTTTAATTAAACATTCACTGCATTTTTGATTAGCCTTTGTACACAAAATTAATTTCTACATGTGATATTCGACAGGGATCAAGTCTTATTCTGTTAGAGTGTAGCGATCTTACAAACCAATTATCAGGATTTATAAAATGCAAAGAAGAGTTGGGGCAGCCAAAATTTGGTAGTGCTGAGAGGAAAATAATGTGAAAAAAGGTGAAATATGATTAACAGAAGTCACTAGGGCCTGAGCAGAGGGAACACACTCTTCCCTAATCATCACTGCTCTTCCACTCTGCTTGACGTTGTTCAGATCAGCGCCGTCTTGACATCTGCTCTCACCTTGGCCACGTGATCGAAACAGATAACCACTTTACGGTTTTTATAAATATTTACCCTCTCCATGAGTTCCAGTTATTGATGTGGGGTCTCTGCCCTAAAAGCTAGTATCACCCTGTTTTCATAGTCTTTTTCATAGACCACAAAAATGGCAAATCCATGAAGTATTGCAGATCAGGCAAGTATAACCGATTGGTAATTTATAAATGAGTAAATGTCAAAGAGGTTTTTATATATTTCCTCTTGATGATTTATCTACAAAGGCAAAACATGGCGTGTTCTCTTTTGTTTCATCGTAGGTGGAGTGTGTTCCACTAAAAACAGATCATATACTGTGCATGTTGGCAAACATTTAAATCTGCTGACTATCTGCTGCATGGCAGCAGACTTTTACTTTACATCTCCTAACCTCAGCTACTATTTCCGTTTAACAGGGATGAGGAACTCCACATGCCTTGTGGTAAGAATTAAGAAAAGGACATGTGAAAGTATTTTCAATTTGAAGTTCCTGATTTACAAGAACATAAGCTCAGACTTTGAATAAAGTCCATGTACACAGTTGTGCTCTCGCTTTCACTACCTACTTACCTACTTAATTGATTTGAACCTCAGTATTTACATCTTTAAAATGGCCACAATAATACCTGATAGAGATTTTGCAGAGATCAGCGATACAGTATGTAATGAGCAGCATGTTTGGTTATAAGTAATGTGATCAACTGAAAAAGTCTGGCCTTCAATTCCTGACTCTAGCTTCAAGTTATAGTTTCTGGTTAAGGTAACCAGAACTCTATAGCTTTACTGCTGATGCCTTATTTATGAATTTAAGATGGTTGGGTTTGTGCACTGCTGGTGGCAACATTTACACAGATATAGTGAGATACTTCCTGGAGTATTACAGTTTGATGACCTATGTATGTCTTGTGCTTTAAATACGATACCTACTTGGTAGCAGTTCACTTTCTGGTTTGAGTCCCCGTCACTGCCTCAAGCCTAGGCTCCCATTAAAGGTAACTGTTTTAGTCATGTATATCTGGATATTTACTTTTTAAAAACCCACTTCCTCATGAAATTGGTCATAATCTAATGTTATAGTCTCTAAATGCATTCATAAAGGCATTGGTTTCTCTTCACACGGATGACCTTTTGTTTTAAAGTTGGAGAAAAGTAGATTTAAAAAAAAAGTTAATGCAGCCATTGAAAATGGAAACTGCAAAATGCCCTACTTGTGATTTCTCTTCAGAGTTTTGGTTTTTGTCTCTGTGGACCTTAATGGCTACCACTTCTTGTTGTTCTGCATCATTTTATAAGTGAATAGAATCAAAACTGTTCAAATGTGGCACAAAATGGGACTGTAAGCAATAGCATAAAGTGGATTATCCACAAAAGGGATTATTTCTATTTATTTCAGACACGACACACAGTGGTTACAGACCAAAATCATACTAGAAATTGTCAAGATACAGCTCACACTTTCCAAGAGTAAAACGTTTGCTTGTATTTTTCCTTATACTTACTCATGGCTACATTATGCCTTCTGCTTTGCAGAATAGAGATACTTTTTAGATAAGGTCACATAAGAGGATTTAGCTCCATCAAAAAAATAAATAAGTAAAAAAGGAACCAACACCTTTCTAGAGGTATTTGTAAGTAGTGAGGAGATCTCCACATAAGAATGGAAAAAATTTCAACAATGAAATCCAAATTGCCAATCAATATGTAAAAGATGATTACTTCCCATTAGGAGAGAAAAAGGAATAGAAATTAAAACACCAGCATCACTGTTATTGGACTCAACAACACAACGAATCAAATAGTAGTGTCCGTGTTCACTGGGGCTGCTGGGAAGTGTACTGCATTGTTAGTGGGAATATAAATTTTAAACTAGTGTGAATATAAATATAAATCCTTCCCAGGGATAAACTTAGAAAAGGTCAGACCTTTAAGAACATCTTAAAAAGTAGCAATTGGACTGCTTTTTAAAGAAGCAACTTAGATTTCACTTGGGTTCCTCACACTTTTAGAATATAAGGACCTAGCAAAGCCAGATAGGTTTGATCACTGACTTTTATCCTGAACTTTAGTTAGGGGCATAGATTTACTAACTTGCTTCTGCTTATAGGCTGTACTTTTGCCTCGTATCTAAGGCATATATACAACATCTGACTGGCCAACAGTGAGGAATCTCTTTGAGCCAGTGCTCTGCTGATTGCTTAAAACTGGTTGTCTCTATATTGGTCAGGAAAAGGTGCTGGAGAATCCAAGCCAAATATAAGTCACCATCAAGCTAACTAACAGGTATACCTGGACTCCCGATCACCTGCTCAGGTATTCCTAGGGGCTTGGAACTTTTTCTGCAGTAAAACAAGTTTAGCCAGTACATGTAAATGACATTTACCTCTTTTAACACATGACTCATTATTTGTCAATGGAAATGATTTAGAAACTAAAGCTTTATAATTTTGTGATAGAAATGGTGTTACAGTTCAGAAAGCAACCTCCGAAGTCTGCCTTATTGGCCTGCTTGAGTACACTGAACTGTGGACCCTGGGAAGGGTCTCTTCCCTGTCTTTCCTCTAGCTTCCTTTTCTCTTCAAAGCAAGCCATGGAATCTTGAACTCTTCTCCCCTATAGCTTGCGATAAAACCTGAAATGTTACTCCTCTTTCTTTGTAAGAGTTGGTCTTCGAGAAATTTCCGACCTACCTTGTCGAACAGTAGATCATAAGACCCTTACTCTAGAAAGGGTCATACCAGGTACCCAGGACAAAGAAATAGCTCACAGAGTCTAAGAGACAGAACTTTCCGGGTTTCCCCTGCCAGCCCGCCACTATTAGATCAGAGCCTTCCTGTCCAGTCACACTGGTACACAGTAGTGCATTGTTCATTGAATGCAAAGACAAAAGTAGTCAGCTTTCTGGGTCTCAGAGTCTTTATATCTAAAGGCCCCCACGTCTGTGAAAACCCCCTTTTTTTTTGCAGTGCTAGAGAATTCAACCCAGAATCTCACACATGCTAGCCATGTGCTGTGCTGCATTACTGCCACAATCCCATATAACTTTGATTAAATACATTTGCTATGCTTTTCTCTTGTTAACGTGTCTTCAGTTACAGACGACCTTAAGGTGTGGCAGAAATTGAGCCAATTAAAGAAGGGCTTTAAACAGTATTCAGTCCTCAAGTTATTGAATTATTGTTGAATGAATGACCATACTACCGAGTGCCCAAAATGATGTCTGTTAAAGAAAAACTTAAAAAGCACAGAAGTATCAAAATTAAATCTGGTAAAGATATTTTCTCCAAAGACAGACAAAAATAATTTATAATCACTTTATTTCTTTTTCAAAATACATATGAAACAGTAAAATTATATTTCAAGTGCTCTTCCATTTTCTTTTACAAAAGTAATCATAAACTATACTTCATAACAGCTTTGAGGTTTCATTGTTACGTAATTCATCTGAACCTGACAAATATGTTCACACATCCTAAAGAAGATATTGTAAAAATACTGCAGTGTGTAGTATCTTCTAAAGGTGGCTGCAGAACATTTGTTCTAAGTGGTACAATTATAGCTGTCAAGTTTCACAAATGGCTGGTTACCACATACAAAAGCCAGAAACATGAACTTCAAAAGATTTTAAAATTTCTTTTCTATGATATGGAAGTCAAAGATACTGATCTGAACAATGGCTAAGTACGAAATCACAAACTTTTTGAGCTATTCTTTTTTTTTTTTTTTTTCGGTACTGGGGATCAAACTCAGGACCCTGCGCTTGCTAGGCAAACGCTTATTCCACTGAGCTATATCCCCAACATGAAATCACAAACTTTTAAAAAAGTCACCTTATGAACAAGGACTGAAGGGTACAAAGAAAGATCAAATACATTGGACCCAAAATATTTGATGCCATGCACGAAATGAATTTTTGCAGTTCATGACAGTTCAGAATAACTGGCAAATATCTATTTGTGGGGGATCAGCAGCCATTGCATGCACAATGGGAAGCAGTTCCTATCTTTTGACTTTGTTATTCTTCCTTCTAAAAGGAAGATTTCACTTGTGTTCTGTAATTTCTCTGTGTTTGTAGACTAATCTAATCATGTCTCTCAGTTAGAATGGTCAACATTTTTCTTTTCTTTTTTTTTTTTTTTGCCTTTTTGAGACAGGGTCTCACTCTGCAGTTCAGGCTGGCCTTGAGCTCACTTCGTAGCCCAGGCTGGTCTTGAACTTGCAATGATGATCCTCCTGCCTCAGCCTCCCGAGTGCTGGGATTATAGGCGTGCACCACCACGCCTGGCCAGCAACAAATGTCTGCTGATGACAAAACGTGGCTGTTGCACTTTATGAAAGGAACGACTGCACGTATTGGAGCTGTTCTACTTCCTTCCTATGTATGCAATGGTCGGGTCTACGAAGCTCCACACTGGAGGCTGCGGCGTTCTTTAAACGGGAAGCTTAAAGGACATCTTAAAGGACAAAAAACTAGAAGTATTAACGAAATCCATGAGATGATTTACATAAACACAAACAGAAGAAACCATGCAGTTTTTATAAACAATGAATGTTTTGTCAGTTTGTACACAATCTTAGAGATTATAGCTATTTTGGGGTCTGCACACTATATCCTACAGTGACACTATACCAAATATAATTCTCAGTATTGATGTTCAGATGCAGAGAATGAAGAATCTTTTGAAGGAGATGACAAAAAGAAACAGCCAATAAGCTTCCAACACTGCAACTTACTTCTTTTAGTAATTAATGTCTCACATCTATAATACACACTGATATTAAAAAATTTTGTTTGTGGTACTGTGGATCAGACTGAGGGGCCATCTACCACTGAGCAAGAACCCCAACCTTTTTCATTTCTTAAAATTTTGAGACAAGAGTATCATTAGGATGTCTAGGTGGGCAGGCTGCAGACTCAGATCCTCTTGCCTCAGCCTCCTACATAGCTGGGATGACAGACATGAACCATCATGCTCTGCAATAAATTTTGAGGAAACAAAAACCATGAAGTGAAATCACTGAAATTCACCATACAGTAAATAGGGCAGTTCCTGCACAGCAGATGCGTGGCAACAGAACTTCAGAATAAAATGGCTTACTTTCACCCACTGGTGCTGAGATGGGACACACTTTTACTCTTTGGAGAGCATTTTCAAAGTCCAGGTGAGATTCCAGAGGGATTTATTGGAGATTGGGATTTAAGTGTTCCATGTAAATATATCTATGAATAGGAAACTCTTTGTAGTGTCTCAGAGGGGTGAAAATAGAATTAACCTAATCAATCCTTCCTGACAAGAGTATATGTAAATCATCTCTGGTATAGAGAAGCCCACCCTTTCTCTTAAATATTTTAGCTTATTCTTTCAATCAGTGTTTCTTGTATTCAGAACATTTGCGTTCAATAAATCATTAAGCCTGTCTCAGCCTTTAATTTTGTGTTTTCTCCTCCAAGTCTCCACAGCATGTTTTCATGCTACCAAATCAAACCCGGGTTTCCTATTTTCCTGCTGAATGTGGTGAAAATGAACATTTTTGCTTTGATGAGAATACACTTGAACCGAATATCTAGTGCCAATGTTCAAATACGCATCTTTTTTTGTTTAAATGTTAGTGGCAAATAACAAATAATTCTCAACACACCTTTTATTAAATTACCACTCATTTTAACAGAATATTTAGTACATATAGAAGTCTTATGATAAAATTCTTACCTAAAAGGGTATCACTGAATAACATATTGGAAACAATGTTTTGTTTAATTACTTCTGTTTCCCATGTACAATACAAATTCATTTTCTTTTAAATAATAAGTCCTTAAAGCAGGTTCAGATGAATTATATCCTGAGCCATGTCACTGAGTAACTGTTAAATGCTGCATCACAGAGATTTTTGGAACAATGTTAGGGATGTACTGCTCACTAAAAGTTAAAATACAAAGGGATTTTTTTTTATTTTGCATCTCAACATTATTATTTTCAAATACTATAACATCTTTGCTTATATCAACAATTAGGTTGATTCTTTACATCACATTACTTTCTATTCTTTTGCATCATTTAATGACAATACAGTTTTAGCCTAAAGATTATAATTAGGAACAATTAAAGTGCCCTAGAACAACTTGAGTTGATTTAAAATCAACTGTGAAAGATGCAGATTTCCATATTTTTTTAGATTTGTAGAGGCTGAAGACTTTCTTAAATCCTTATCAACCTCAGTTTTCTTTCTTACTTATCAGATAATCAAATTACCTGGTTGTAATAACAATGAATGTGACAAAAAAATAAATCAGATCACTCCATCTTACGAACATAGATATTCTTAATTAAAGCAAGTAGTCCTTTCAAAAAGGTAAATAAATTGCCGTGTGTTCACTATTAAGATTTTGTGTCCCTTTACTTGTAACTATGTTTGCTTATCTTTTTAACTTATTCTGAAATGAGCCACATTTTGACTTATCGAGAAAAAAGTTGAGATAGGAGTGGAAGTTTGACTTCATTTTCCAAGTAATTGTTAAATGAAAGTTCTTTATTGGGTGCAAAAATCTTAACATATGGGAAACCTTGTAGGAGTGTAAGTATAGTTGTAAGTGTCAATTAAATATCACAACCAAAGAAGTTGAAATATATTTGCTTTAATATAAAACCTGAGTCAGTATTGATCAGCCGTGATTTCCCTGCAGTAACTAGAATGTGCACCCCCCCAAAAAAAACTGTCCCAGAAAGTTTGTGGCTCTGCTTCCACAGCACTATATCCTGGCACTACTTAATGATATTTGCCACTGGACTGGGAATGTATTAACACTGTGAACTTTACGTGTACAGTAAAGTACCAGGAATATAGATGGCTGGACTAAGAAAGTTAAAATTGTCAAGAAAAATATCATTAGGAAACTAGTGAGAAAAAGAATGAATTGTTGAGTTTTGTGTAAAGATTATATAAAGGTAAGAACAACAACAGAACGCAAAGTTCTCATGAATATCGGTGTTGTTATGCTAATGAATCAACACTTGATCTTTTACATACACTTATCTCATTGAAGTCCCTGAATTAGTCCCTGAAATTAGGTATTTATTACATACCTAAACTACAACTTCACAACGTGTTAATACGGTCATTAAAATGGGAGAGCCCACGTAAATTAGTTGAGGATATTTCTACCATCAAACTTTATTTTAAACAATGAAAATATTTCCTCTTCCATCACAAGTATAAAGATAACTCATGTGTTTATGTACATGTAGAATGAGAGTGTGTTGTGTTAGATGCAATAGGGTGATGACATTTTCATAATGCCTGCTGCCCTTTGAATGATCATACCTGATGGATCTGAGAGGAAACATCCTTCACATAGAACATGAAAGATGAGTTGTGAATTTCTTCTCTTTAATCTTTTTGACAGGATTAACAAGAACTTTGACACCATGAGTCTATTCTAATCCCCAAGAAAAGTTTTCAAAAATATTTTTAAAACTTATCTAAATCTATAATCCTCACGTGAAAGTCATTTCTTCATCACAAACATTGGCTCTTTCTCCTTATGAAGCAAAGAAAAGCGTAAGCTTTTAAGGATGAATAAAAAGTCCTTAAAAAGAAAGACATCCTTGAAATATGTTTTGGGGTGTAAATATATATTATACTCACACAGGAAATGAAGCTACTAATTTACTTTAGGCTGTAGTTATATCTATTAATAAAGCAATTGTCTCCAGAAAACGTCAGAGTATAAGTTTTGTCTTCATTGGACAATTTTTCCCCATTAAAATAAAGAGTTCAAAAATCTTCAGTCACTGTGTTCATGTAGCAAATGGTCCTTTTCAGCTTGCTAAGGTAGCCAAGTATTTTCAAGCAGGTTTCTCCTATTATTTTCAATGAGAAACCATTAGTTATGAAGAGTTGCTTTCACTGAGATAGTGTAAGTTTTTTGGAAAAATTTTAGGCAGAACTATGTTTGCCTTTCAAATGTTAATGAGCAAAATATTTACATCTTAACAGTGATTGCATCCTTATGAAGAATGCCAGGAAACAAAATTTCAAGGCTTCAAAGCTTTCATTTTTTATAAGAATAAGGGATTTATACAAATAAAATTTTCACAATTGACAATACAGTGTCCTCATCCAGATGAATTTGTTTTCATATTCCAGGTACAAAAGTTCCTACTTTTTCTAAAATTCTTGTTTTGGAATAAGGTTGAAATATGCGCCATCCACAGTGTACATCTCCAAAGGAAGTTTAGGGAAATACGATACAGAGAACTTCCAATCAGACCAGAAAATCAGACATTAAAAAGTTGACCCGATTTAAAAGAAAGTATGTGCTGTAAAAACTTTTGCATAGTTTTTACATCTAGTGGTAGGATCCTCTATCCTTATGAAGGAAAATGCCTTTCATGAAAGAACTGGTGGTCTGGACCTTTAAAACTAACTTGTTTATTTTTATTAAATTTTGTGGAAACAATTTATGGTGTACTCTATAGTTTGCTGGAAAATAAGTCACACTTTGCTTGGGAAAATCCCCAATTTCAGTGATAAGCTTCTGATTGGTTTTGAGTCACCATTACTGCATATTCTCTAAGTGACAGTGGACACAGACCGTTCTGTCGTGCCTTTGGTGTCTGTTACTATGATCTGGCAGAAATAGAAGATATGTGTGGTAGTGTCACTTCACAAATACCTATCACAAACTTGAGTACCTTACAACTACCTACAGAATGAATTTCTGATTCTATTCATTTAGGAATACCAAGACTTCACATAAGATTATGATTATCAGAAATTTTAAAACATCAGTTAACAGTGCAACAGATGTTTGAACTAATGTGACAGATAGTATAAAACGACTGCCAGAAGGGCTCAAACTCCATTTTCCAACTTCTAAATATTACTTAAATTTTGACTTAATATGATTCTTTAAATTTACAGACTTATCTGTATTTTTTATGGTGCCTTCCCTTTTTTTTTTTTTTGGTACCGAGAATCGAACTCAGGACCTTGCACTTGCCAGGCAGGCGCTTATGCCACTGAGCCATATCCCCAGCCCTATCTGTATTTTTTAAAGCACAAAGTTGAGAGTCGAAGTTTTGAGTTTGGCAGACCCTAACCTCACCAAGAAAAGATTATACTGAGAAGGAAAATAAAACTATTATCAGAGAAGCGACATCAGTGTGAATGCGCAAGGACTTAGCGCTCTGTATGTGGTTTAAAATGTCCATTACATTTTATATGGAACCATGGGCACAACTGCAAGTAGATAAATTATGACAAAAGCAAAACCACACATATGTGATATACTACTTTATACAATAGCAGCATAAACTACGTTTAATTTAAAATGTGTATTGATTCCTCTCTTTTTAAAAAAAAAAACCTTGTTTCTTTGCTTATGCAAACAATTATATTTTCACACTCTCTTTGTGCTAGTAGGCATATGACATGAGGGATAAAATGCCTTATGTAACTAAGGACTATTCGTATTCAAGTAAAAAGTATTAAGATGTTCAAAGTTTAAAAACAGAGGAAAAGATAAACGAAAAACATTGCACATCAGGTTTGTTCATTTCTATGAGTACATTTTAAATGAGAAAATCAAACCTTCCACTTATTTTCCCCCGATCCAAGGAGCACATCGTCCTAGGTCTTTACTACAGGGTGTTATGTTGGAGGCATTATGGTGTGGAAGGTGGTTTTGGAGAGGAACAGGATCCTTGACTGTCAAAACTGGTCGCCCGGCCAGGTAACTGAAAGACAGTAATTTGCATAAGGTATTATCTAGTGCATAAAAGTAACATGGTGGATAATTGTGGTTCCCTTATGATACAGAATATTTACCCACTACATACAAGTCTGAAGAGATGTATGTAACTCCCCACCCTTGAGGACTTACCTTTCCGGGTTGACTGGGAGGACACAGATGGTCAGGGGTGTACGCCGAGCATGGTACATGGATGGTACGTGGAGCAGCACTCTACAGCAGTTATGTATGACAACAGAATAACTTCACACTTTATGAAAGAGTTTGAATGCTTTTGATAAAATAATGGCTTAGTATAGTGAAGACAGTTGCTAAGTAAGAACAAGAGGTTTTACACACACAACATTGCATTGCATCTGTTGCAAAGCAGGAGGTGAGTTTTTCTTCAACAATGAGGATTGAACCCAGGTCCTGTCAAGCTTGACTGCCAGCAGGCTTTAACTTTTAAGTTTTGAGACAGGGTCTCATTCAATTGTCCAGGCTGGGATCAAACTTGTGATCCTCCCGATGCCACCTCCTGAGGAACTGGGGTTACAGGCATGGGCCACCATGCCTGGTGCATGAGGCAATTTTAAATGCGGCGATGAATGTGATGAGGAGTCAGTTTGGGGAAGTGAGACCCAAGAATGAGGAAGTATAATTCCTCATGATCCTTAAATATTTGTGGGCACTTAAAAAGCTTAATCAAGAGAATAAATTTTCAATTATCTAGGTAACAGTAATCAGATCTAAATGACAGTTCAGTCTGCCTCACTGTTACCCAGCTCTTTTTTTTTTTTTTTTTTTTTTTTGGTTTTTTTGAGACAGGGTCTCGCTATGCAGTTCCATCTGGCCTTGAGCTCACTTTGTAGCCCAAGCTGCTCTCAAACTTGCAACGATCCTCCTGCCTCAGCCTCCTGAGGGCTGGGATTACAGACGTGGGCCACCACACCAGGCTACCCAGCTCTTGAATAATTGTCCTTTCCTCCAATTTATTGCTCCTTTGGTAAGAATGCACAATGACATACTGATTTTTCCCATAATGAGAAAACAAGCCGGTTAACACATTTGACCAATGAATGTGGGAGTAGGGTTGGCAGAAAGGAGATATTTGCTGCACAAAGTGCAGTTATACAGTCCTGCAGTCCCACTGGTTTGCTGATACTCAGTTGTCAGAAAAACACCTGGCATCTTTCTGGGATGCTCACATTGGCGCTTGCTTGTCTCCCTGAACATCCCCGGATGACTGCAAAGCGCTCGTGTTCTCTGATGCAAACGTGTGTTCCATCGCTCCTGCTCATCAGACATGTGTAGCTGCTCAGTAAGGGGTCGTCAGAGGTTCAGCATGCTTCAGGCTCTGTAGCACCTTGCCCCACAGCTGGTAAAAGTCTTGCTTCCATGATCTCATTTCTCCCTGCCCCATCCCACAAAGCCCACGGGGACGGTGACCTGTCCAGAAGGACAGGGGCTGTGTTCTTTGCAGGCTGCTGCCTGACCAAGATTTAATTCTCCTGTCTCAATCCTCAGGATTAATTTTCACTTTTCTAACATAAGAAACAACAACAGCAGCAAAAAGAGAAGAGAACCAGAGAAAAGACAGTAATGGAATAACAAGCAGTAGAGAATATTTTACACAATTCCACTGCTGACGTGAAACACACTTGTCAAAACTTACTAAGCTCTTCAGAGACTACGGCTGACTCTACTTAGGAAACACTCTAGGGGGAAACTCTTTGTGATTGGGCACTCCCTCCCTCCCTCTCTCTCTCCCCCTTTCCTCTTCTCCCCTCTCTCCTTACATTAAACTATGAAGTCAGATAAAGGCTTGGGCATTCACAGGTACACAGATATCAGTGGTGACAGTTCACCTGACTTCATAGTTTAATGTGTTCATCACATTTCATCTACGTTGTCTTTAGTAGCACAGCCAAAGGCACATTTTTGTGACTAGGCTGAAATTAAAACCTGCTCCTACTGCTCTGTAGTCAAACATGGTGCACAGTCTCTCCTTTTCTTCACACCAGTGTCCAGTGCCAAAAGAAGAAGCAGAATCTTATCCCCGGGGAGATGGCGAAAGTGTCATTCAATCACTTACTATGTTATATTCCTGTGTTGGTGACACATACAAAATCCTTTACCTGATACTGAGCCTTTTGTGAACCTGCATTATCTCTTAATGCATCAGATCTTATAAATTATTCGCACTGTTGCTCTTCAGGAGGGTCTAGATCTTATCCTTGAGAAAGAAAACCATTCACCCTTGTAACATTCATTGGATCCTATAAACTGACAACTAACTTCATGACTAAAATTCCTGGTAGAAAGTGGGTCCTCTCCTTCCTCTAGCTAATACTCCTAATAATTATAATAACGGCTAATGCTGCACCAGTTCCAGTGCTAAGCACTTAGCATTCAGCATTTGTTGAGCTTTACTCTGAATTTTCTAATATCACAGTATCCTAGCAGAAGCTTAGAGAAGTAGAGCAACTTTACCAAGATTCTGCAATAGTCACATAGTAGAGCCAGGTCTTGAATCAGGTAAGCTTGTCCCTTGGTGTGCCTAAAGTCTGCTGGCCCTTTCTGACCAAAGTTAGAGCAGAAGGGGACAAATATGTCCCCATACAAAGAAACACTGTGTTAGGTGACAGTACCTCTCTCTAAGGATTCTTAAATGGAAGCCACTTTAGGTAAGGTGACTGTACAAAAGAAAGGCACTAAAATTTTGTTTCCACTTAGCAATAAACATGAGGTTGCTTCACTAGTCAGTGGTGGAAGTTTCCTAGTTGCTTGAACAAAATGATGTACTTACAGTGTTTATGATCTACTGTCCAAAAATTTGGAAGCCCACGCTGAATGTGCTGACATTTCTAGTCATTGTAAATATTCTGGAGTTGAAGGCAGGAGATTTACAACTTTGAGCCCAGCCTGGACAATTTAGTGAGAAACTGTCTTGCTATAAATTTAGAAAGGGCTAGAGAGGTAACCCAGAGCTATGTGCCTGTGCAGGTTCAATCCTCAGGACCACACACATGAAAAAAAAAAAAAAGAAAAGAAAAGAAATAGAGAAATTTGAAGCCTAGAACATATAGTGGTTTTAAAAACTCATGATACGTACAAAACTTTGCCTAGCACAAGCAGTGTTTTAACAGGTGAATGCATAAAATGCCAGGGAAAGGTTAGCAGATAAGCAACATTGAAGCAAAAGAGGTAATACAGAGAGTGGAGGTGAGGAGGTCAAGCACTCACCTCCAGCAAGGGGTGCCAATGTGTGATGGGCTTCCGGTGGTAGGCCAGCATCTCATTCCAGTGGTCGCGCCCAAGGCCCTCAGCGTCTATCCCCGTTCTGCACACTCCTATGACCTCATTGTGTCCCACCCTAGGGTTTGTAGAATATCATGGTTTCACTTCCAATATTTAAGATAAATAGAACCTCACATGTGTCAGTAGAATTTTGAGCACATCATTAAAACACTAGCTTTTTTGATTGTGTAGATTACAGTATCCCAGCCCAGCATCTGTGGTTCTACTTTGTGCAGTTTTAAACAGCTACTGTCAATTATGACTCAAAAATATGAAGTGGAAAATTCCAGAAGTAATTCATAACTTTAAAATATCTTTTAATATAGTAAGCTGTTGTGATTTTTCTATTTTATTATTAGTTGTCAATCTTGTACTTTGCTTAATTTATAAATTAAATTTTATCCTGGGCATATAAACACAGAAAAAACCACAGTACACACAGGGAGGGATGACTATATCCTACAACTGGTCAAATGAAAACTCTTAATGAGAATTACTAAACAGTATCAACATTCAAAAGTGAATATAAGAAGCTCACACAAATTGTCTCTATACTTTGCAACTCGAGCACATTTCACAACTACAAACAGTGTCAATGCCAAATAACCTGTAAGTCCTTACCTATAGGATGCATTTCTTTCTTGGAAGCAGGCCTGCTACATGTATGTGAAGTCAATCAAATCCTGTTCTTTCTACCTGGCTTAATGTATTTTAACAGTCTTTGGACTTTACACCGAGAACACTGTTCCCTCTTTCTTGCACAGAAGAGCATGTAGTTATCTCTAAATGCTATGTCAGTTTATGTAACTGCTGTACTACAGCTAAACAGGGCAAGGTTATGTTCCATTTGCTTTATTGCAAAACAGTATTATCAGGACCACATTCCTATTTTCTGTTCATGTCCTGCTTTTGCAGTAACAAATCAACAACTCTAACAGGTAATGTGTTTGAGAGCTTACTACGTACAAGACAGCATCTAAGAAGTTTGAATGTACCGCCCTCCATGGCTATGGCCATCACTGGTGTTACCCCATTAGGTAAATCAGCTAAATCTTCTGCAGTGGAGCACACTGCACCAAGATGAAGTCAGGCACTGACCTCACCTTACACACCTGAGAGGGGGGAAAGTCAGGAGCTGAATCAGGGCAGCAGACTCAAGGATGTGTGCATTAGGCTGCTTCTCATGCGCAGAATGCAATTTAAAGGAATTGCTAGAGAGTTATTTGACTGACATCTCTAGAGAGACTTTTGACATGATTTCAGAGCTTCTTTATTACTTTCTTATCTTTGATGTAGATTTATGCTTAGTATAATTTCCCTCAATATGAAATTTCCCAAGCAGGTATACTTTAGGAGTAATTTTTTATCAGCCTATTTTATATGTTACCAGGGTCCATTTACTCAAAATTGCTTGGGTGCCAAATACTTAATTGTACCCACCTTCACATACTGCTGTGAAAAGTCAGAAAGTGTAACTGATAAAGCAAAACTGATGAAAATATTTACGTTCTTAGAGTTTGACATATGAACTAATTTGAAATCATTATAAAATAGTTTTTCTTTGATGCTAATTTAAACAGATTGTGCAGATCACATTATGCTCAGTCTTCTATTAGCTCTGAGCTAGAGAGTGGCCCCATAGTTTCCCTGGGTAACAGGGTCATGGGTATGGCCATGTTCCAAGAGAATAATCCAGAAACTCTTACGCATGTGGATGCACTGTACCAGGTGTTCCCTTAAGAGACAAAATGTGGCTCTGTTTATGTGCTAAGAATTTTGTACGTAAAAGATACAGCAGTCCTTTACAAAAAATGTACAAAAAGCAAAATAATAAAGAGGAGCACACAGTAGGGCTCAGTAAGAGATAGGAATCGTTAGTGCGCCAAAGATCAGAGGCAGGGGCAGCTGAAACCCAAGAAGTGCACAGTGCTATCCCAAGCTGCATGGTGAAGTGGGGCGCATGAGGAGCAGGGTAGGGGCCACTGCACATGAGGAAGAGTGGGGGCAGAGCTCGGAGTTGCAGCAGGAAGACCTTCCCAGCTGCACTGGGGGGCCTGCAATGCACTGTATGAAAGAGGAAGTAACTGGAAGCATGTGAGCTGGAAACCATTGTCAAAACAATGTTTTAAGACTGATGTGAGCCAGCACAGCTGTCTCCCTACGGCCAAGCTTCCCCTTCCACTCTTCATAGAAATCACTGCACACAGAAACCAGGACACTATCGCTGCTCTGCAACATGCTGTTCTTTCACAAATGGGAAGAGTGAACCCCAGAGGACAGAACAGTGTTCTCACACAGCTGGTGAATGATTCAGCTTGCTAAGCAACACGACCCTCGTGTCTCAGCCTCACTGCGATAACAAAGTGTGACTGTTATGGTTTGCGTCTGGATGTCTCTCCCAAGCCTCACGCAGTCATGGCGGGCTTCTAGAGTTTGTGATTGACTCACGGTCCAATGGAATTATGGGTATGAGTGCTATACCCACCCTACACTGAATGTAGCAGAGGAGGTAGCCTGCATAAAACATAAGGGAGAGAAAGAGGCTTGCTACTTTTGCTATTTTACACTGCCATGAACTGTTGCCCTCTGCCATGTGCCACCCTGCCTTGCAGCCAGCTGATTATGGACTGAAACTTCCACAAACTCTGAGCTAAATAAACCTTAATTTTGGTCATCAGGTATTTTGTTTCAGCAATGAGAGAAAAGTAGCCAAGACAGTGACTGTAACCTGTTATTACTGTAACAAGACCTCACAGTGTTTTCCACAGTGTGTTCCACTCTACCTGTGGACCTCATCTCACACTGCCCCAAGTGAACTGACTTCTTTTGGAAGAAAAAAAATAAAAGAAACCCCCAAACTATAACAAAACCATGAACTACAAATGTGTATTTTCCTGACTCCCATATAAATTGAAATGGGTGGAGTAGCCAATAACCTGAAAAGCTGAACCCCACCTGCATCTACTAAATATGGCTGCTCCTCCGCAGGCAGAGAGACCCCGTACCTGTCGTAATCCATGACAGCGATGGAGAGGCTGACCTGGTCCACATTCTCTGGGGGGATGTCAAAAATAATGGCCTCATTGTACACAGGGTTGAGAGTGTTCTTCTTTATGGTTGTTTTCCTTTTCTTTAGTCTTCTTCCCTCACACATGAGAGACACTTTGACATAAGGATCTAGGAATGGGAAAATAATTTTGTTAAAATGAAAACATCTGTACATAGCATAAATAAAACTAGCAGTAAGTGCTTTAGGAGTACTAGTTTTAAATTGAAATGGTTCAATTGGGGGCAATAGATTCTCTAGGACTTATCTCAAAGGTAATCAATTAATTCTGAATAAACAAAGGTTAGTTTGATCACACTGTTTTTAATACAGGAGAGGAAACTACCGAGTTTGTGAAGAGCTAGTCCTGAATTGTCTATTACATCTTTTGGCCATAACCACTTGAGGAGCCATTTTGTGAGAAGTGATTTACAGGGGATATAATCCTAATGAATAATAATGACATTCAGGTTACTTTCCTTTCAGATGATTTAAGACGAGAAGCTTGTGAAAGATGGTATGTAGACAAGTATTTTTAATCTCAGTGAGTAGAAATTAAAAAGGAAAGACTAAATTACACCTGGAACTTTCTTCTATTGATAAATAAGGTGTTATAATTAGATGCACTTTCATCATCCTCAGTGAGGCATTTGGATTGCTTGATAAGGAGTTTGGGCTGAAGAAATGATCACTGCAAAAAATGCAGTAAATACGCTGCAATAGGTGATACCAAAGGTAGTATTGGTTTCATGATGCTCAGAAGGATGGCTCTGCCATGACATTATCTAGGTGTCAATTGGACAGAAAAAATTATAACTGACTATACATCTATGTGCCCAAGGCATCAAGGAATTGTAACAGGTTCTTCCCCAACTCACTTGGCTTCTACCTCCTTACCCTTCCTATCTTCCATTTTAAGAAGAAAAGAAGTTACAATGTTATAGAAGATTTGCAATAGTTTCTAAGCCACTTATGGCCATAGGAGCATACCACAGAGTTAGAATAATCAGTTCTCCCCCAAACCACTTCTCCCTGCCTTCATCTTCCCACCCTCCCACTGTTGCTGGGCCATCTCCTTTCTCTATTTCAGTAGTAACATATTTTATAAGTTTGTTGGTTTTAAACTTGAGAAAAATGTACCTATATATTTCAAGAGCATTTCCATCAAGGCATCAAAGATATCAGACACCTGCCAATAGTGTTTGTAAGAATAAGGTAAGAGAGCAATGCTCAGGTCTGTTTATCACTCATTTCTAATTTTTTAAGTGGTAGGAAGTGTGCACCAAGTAAAGGGTTCAGTTGGTGACAGAGTTCTGTGGATGAGCCTGCAGGTCTCTTAACAATGGGAATGAGGCACAGTTTGTCCTCTGCTACCCCCATCATGTCTCTGGCTGGGTTTCTCTGCTTCTGACAAGGATAATTTGCTGGCTTCTTTGTTGATTCACAAGCCTGTTGTGAGGATTAATGAGGTGGTACTCGCAAGCACAGGCTCCTCCACCGAAAAGCTTCATATTAAAAAAAAAAGCAATCTTGCACTTAATTACAACTTTCATGTTGTTTACTTGTCTTAAAATTTGATCTCCTTTGATACATGGGAAAAAGAGTAGAATAAAAACAATAATTTACAGAGTACACTGTTTATCTTAAGTTCTTCACCACTTACCCCAAAATTTTCATCAAAATAAGTGCTGAACTTACTGGGTGTTCTACATGTATCAATACTATACGTTATATAAAATTTTAAAAAATGGGTACATGATGACATAGTTCAGACATTAAGATGTTAGAGAAAGATGTATGACAGGAAGTCTGTCCCCTGTCTGCTCCCATTCTTCCTCGCCCTTAGGTGCTGTGTATTGTTCCTTCATTTCTTTATGCAAATCCTGGCAATACGAACGTAAGCTTTAAAAGCCTTGATTCCTACCCAGACATGAGCAGGGTACCAACACTTACTTTTGTGCCTTGTGTATCTTAGAGCTCTTTTCATATCAGAACTTAGAGATCTTGCTTTTCATAATGTCAACATGGCTTCTTTTGTTATGAAGAAGCACAAAATTATAGATGTTCCACCCTGTTGCCACGCTTTACCAGACCCCCACTATTATTGCTTTATTTCTTATTTCTTCAACTCAACAAATACCTACTATTTCCCTCCCTTGTCCCTTTCCATTTTTCTTCCACAACATCATGCCGATGCTCCCGTAGTAAGTTATAAATAATTTTCCACAGTGGTAGGGGGTCAAATGATGGATATGGGACATGACATGGCTTTACCTCTTATTACAGTATAAGTTCCCTCAAGGGTTCCTTGAAGAACTTCGAGAAGCATTACTTTAGTTTACTATTTCTTGCAGTCCCTATAAATGTCAAATTTCGAGTGGAAAAGTGGGCAAGAGAGCCAGTGCCAATGGCGGCCTTGGAGCATGGTTATTCCTCTGCAGATGAGGGAAAGACAGGTAATCTAAACATGTTCCCTTATGGACTTCTAAGTCCACAGCTTAGAGTCTAAGGACCCTCTTTTACAAATATCTGACTCACCGATAGTGAGGAAGGAGACTGTAAATTATGTATGTCTGAAGTAGAATTAGGTCAGTACAGAAAGAAGAACAAACATTCAGTTCACTTCTCTAACAGTGGTGTTGAATGCTTTTTTCATGTGCTTTTTGGTCATTTGTACCTCCTTTGCCTATATTAGTAAACATGAAAATTAAAAAAGGAATTATAGTTCAAGGTCAACCTATTTCATAATAACTTAAAATTTTGGAAAGATTATATGTATGGAATAGGTGAGTTGGCACATTTTAATTTGTAGTCTTCTTTTCTACTTTTATTGCATCCCACTGCAGATGAATAATGCTGCCATGTACAACTGTAGGCCCACGCAATAGATATTTAGAAATGTGCCCTGACCCTGTGGCCAGCCACGTACGCACCTGACGAGCCCGTGATGTCCATCGCCTTCAGATTCCTGCACTTAATGACTGTCAATGTCATACGTCCAGCAGTTGGCAAGTAACACAGGGAAAACATGATTTCACCCAGATCTATACTTTCCTAGGAAGACAAGTGGTCATATCAGCAATTCACGCACCAAATGGTGAAAACAGAATGAAACGGAAGATGACAAGTGAAAAAATTGCTTTCGTGGAATAGTCGAATGCCATTTTTATTAGTTTTATGGAAGATGCACATAACATCATAAGAAAGCTGCTCTGAAGGGAGTAAGAAGAAAGTATTGCAGCTGCTTATTTGCTATCTACACGCCTACGTGTAACAGGAATCCCAAACTTACCACAAAGCCAGACTGCTAATTACACACATTCTCCACCATCCCCACAGACCAATTCATCAATCTTTCCATTCAGCAGCAAATGGCACCATCATTTACCCACAGCCCTGAGCCAGAAGACACGCAGACAAGCAGCCGCTTTTCTTCTCTTTCCCTCCCCTCTGATGCAGGGGTGGGTCTTGTTAACGCTATCTACAAATACATCATTGATCAAGGACTTTCTTTCTGTCTTTGTTTCTACCACACAAGCTACCATCACCTCTTGGCAGGATTACTTTAACCGCCTCTGAAATCCCCTTCTAAGAGTTCCTCTTCAATGGCTGTCCAAGAGGCCGTGTATAAAATGTAAATCAGATTATACCACTCTCTCGCTTAAACTGTACTGGAATAAAATTCAAACTCCTCAGCCTGGTGCATAAGTGGAATGAAGGCCCTTGTGTGCTGCCTGGGAAGTTTCTGACTTACCCTGCTGCACTGGTGTGATTGTTCAGCACCTCGTTCTCCACTCTGCTATGTGTCTCGGTGTGGACAACCCTAAGTCACACCCACAGGATCATGTCGTCTGGACCTAACCCATCTCCCCAGCTCACCAATTCTGAGACACACACAAAAGCCTTTCTCCTGTGATATAATTGAACGGAGTTTGCTCCTGCTCCTGGGCTTTCACGTTTCTTTTAAGAACTTTTCTTCTCCTAAATAGTCTGGCTGACTTCTCACTGTGTAGGTCTTTGCTCTCCCTCTCTTCGATGAGGCCTTTCCCTGCTGTTTCGTCTGAGGCAGTGCCCTTCCTACCTACACCCACCTGCTCCCAGATCCTTCACATATTTTTCCTAACATTCACCACTCCCCGCAATAATCATCTTGGAGCTTTTCTTTTTTGCATTTCCTGACTTTCACACACAACGTCCAAGACAGAAGAGCCCCTGGCTATCTTCCATAACCTATGGAAAGGCATGGTCTCTAGCTGGTACTGAGCCACTGTGTTCTGAAGAAATGGCTAAGTTATTTTATCTGAGTAAAGGCTGAGTTACAAAGCAGAATTGTCCACAGCAGCTTGATGCAGATTTATACACTCTCTGCATTGCAAAGATGTTTGTATTGTACAGAAAAATGAAAATGGATGTGGATGGTTGACAATTTAAGTTGCCTTTCAAAGAGTTATTTAGAGGATTTAATCAAATATTACTGGTGTGACAATTTGAGGTAGGTTTGTTTTGGGAGAAAAGATGTTGCTATGGACCGGGAGTTTGGGTCTTACAATTTTTCCATGCTGTACTATTAATCAGCCTTACTATTACATCTCAGGTTCTGATGGATGTAATTTATATTCCTTTATTTATAGTCTAGAAATAGGAAAAACTTTGGATATAAACTTCAGCAGTAGTTAAGCTGGGGTTTGACTCGCCGTTTTCTACTTCCTGGCTGTGAGCTCCTAGGAACCTTAATTAAGCTTTGAATCTCCAAAGTGTCATTTTCAATTTGAATATAGTACCCACTTCACAAGGCTAAGAATTAAATGAGCTAATATAGCATGAGACATTGAACACAGTGTCCAGTGTATGGGCTCCCAAAGTTTCAGATGGTTCACTCTTCTACTGCTAACACATATCAAGTGCTCAGTAGGTACCACACAAAGGAAAAAAGCTAACAAATGGAAGCACTTATTTTTAAGGAAAACTAATACAATAAGTATTGTGGAACAAAGTCTCATATTTACAAATGCATCTTCCTTGGGCTGCTGGGTTGCTGCAGACTGTGGGTAGTAAGCAGGGTCTCCTAGGAAATGGCTGAGGGAAGATAGGAGGAGCCCCTGCTAAGGAGGAGGCGGACTCTGCTCAGTACCCGAAAATGATTGTGCTTTAGTCACTAGACACAGTGGAAGCTGCTGCAGAAGCAAAGATGAACATGGATGCATCTGCTCTAGAAGACCTCAGTTGAGAAGGAAGAGTACAGGCTACAGAGGGCTAAGGAGACAAATCTAAATCCCATTTAGTCTATTCTTTCTCTCTTACTTTCCTGAAGTATTTCTCTAGACTTGGGCCATTCGGCTGACGTTTTTCTGTCAAGAGCTGCCTTTTTTCTCTCACTGGATACTTCTCCATTCAGTGTCTGTCAATAAACACAGCCATATTTTGTTGCCAGCTGATCAAATGAAGGGATGTCTGAATGTAGAACATGAGATCAAATTCCACCAAGAAACATGGTGGGTGTGGTGATGGAGAAGTCAGGGCAGAAACAGGAGTCTGGTCTTAGGCATGAAAGCTCAGGTCCAACAGGCCAGGCACCATACAAAAAACAGAAAACAGTACACAGACTCACCAGAAGGAATTAGCAAGTAAGACACATTCACATGTCCAGCTGATATTTTATTTCTACACATTAAACAATCTTGGAAAATAATTATTTAATTGTCTACATAAATTACAGACTCATTGGCTGGGATAAAGAATGTTCAACATGTTTGAACCATCTCTCAAAGATCTTTTCTAAGGATGTTAGTGTAACATAATGTTGAGCATCTGTTATTGACAGATACTGATAAACATACAGCAGAGAAATTGAATTGACCACGGCGCTCTAGCCAGATAAGGAGAACGTAAAAAGCACAGTTAAATGGCACCTGCCAGTAGCTCTGTATTACAAGCTTGTTGGTCTCGTGCCTAATGTAGTGGTAAGAATTTGAATTAAATATGTATATTCCACGCAGATGTGAGTTTTAAGGAAACTGGAATGAACTGGATATTTAAAAACAAAAATGCAGCATGCAAGCTTATAATTGGGCAATACTTTAATGTTTCATTAGGCTGAATTTTTCTTTCAGGAAGCATGAATGCAAAGTGAAGAGGCTGCCTCAATCCTGAAAAGGGCAGAGCACTCTCTAAGGCAAAGACCGGTATTCTTCAACTTTTAAAACTGCAAAGCCATCTAAGATAGTCAAGAGAAGATGATACTAATGAAGGTAAGTGGCTGCGTGACTTCACAGACTGAGTAGTCCCAGACCTCCACGCCTTCCGGAGGGTGTGAGGGATGGATGGCCCGACCTTAGCGAGCAGGGAGATTCTCGGGCTGCCTCTTTGTGGTCTGCCCTACACTGCTGTGGTTTATAAGGCCATGCTGAGCCAACAGTCCAAATTTTCTGGTACCATATAAAGAACCTAGAAACAAGTTGAAGGTCTCTAGAGATATAGCATAGATATAAGAAAATTATAAACCAAAGCTCTTTTATGTAAGGAGATTACATAATTTCTTATTCACTGCTCACTTACTAGTATTTTAGACAAAATTCTAACAAGCATGTTTACATATTATATGTATATGTAGCAGATGAAAACACATAGGCAATGAAGAGACGGGGAGATTAATAGTAGCAATAAATAACAAAACAAAGACAACAGAGATAAAAAGAAATGAATATTCTAAAATTAGTGACAATCGAGGCTTATTCTGCAGTAAGAGGAAGTAACCTTTATTGAGACTTAGTAGTTACAACTCTTACCATTTTAGTAGAAACTTGAATAGAAATTAATATTAAACATATTGGCCTGAGACATTAAGGAAATATAACCTGTGTTTTCTGGTTAAGGTAGAGAAATAGCTGGGCATGATGATGCATGTCAGTAACTCCAGTACTCTGGGAGCCTGAGGCAGGAGGATCTAAAGATTGAGTTCTACCTGGGAAATCTAGCAATTTAGCAAGGCCCTGTCTCAAAAACAAACAGAAAGGAAAGATTTACAAAAACTTGGGGGTGTAGCTTAATACAAAGGGCCTGAGTTCCACTTTGGGTGTGAAAAAAGTAAAGAACTGTATACTATACTTCTACATTATTTTTCATCCAAGTTGCTTAAAATGATTAAAGAGCTCATTTCTGCTTAAAATGTGAAAGGTTCTGAAGATCTAAAAATTTTATTTTTCTGCAACCTTAGTTTCTACTGTGTTTTACAGTCATGAGTTTTGCATACAGTCCTTTGAAAAAGTCTTATATCTCTGAGCAAATAGCCATTTGAATGCCTGCTATAAAATCTAGGACCTAGTGTTCCCTAAGTTTTTTTCAGATAAGAAGATATTTATTCCCTTCTCATACACATGGATTTATTCACTAGCGCTCAGCATGGACCACTCGTTTTCTGCCTCTGTACTTGGAAGGGGGCGTACAGAGGAAGGAGAGCGCTGAGCGTGGGCTGGGAGCTGCACAGCCGGTTTCTTTATTCCGGCCTCACCAACAAGGAGTTCCCTTTCTGATGATGGGCTACAGTCAAGCTCTCGGACTCATTCATGTATACAGTGTTTTACCCCTGCACTCTCTTCCCAAAATAGAAGTAGAAATCCATGGAAATGTAAGTTGATGCATACACATTTATATTGTGTATCCTATTTTAGGATGGAGTGAATTAGTAGTAAAGTCAAGCTATAGTAACTGAGCATAAGAGATAGATTTAAAGGTTTGGGAGCCAGAGGGTAATACTAAAAGGAGTTTCCTGGAGGGACAGAACCACCACATTGGAGTCTAACGTCAGAGGGGACTTCACAAAGAACATGAGGAACAGTGTCATATGTGAGCATTGTGACAAATGCTCAGAAATGAGAATGGGCAATGTGTGTTGTGTTGGAAAATACAGACTTTGATGGCATGTTGGAGGGGGTTTAGTCTAGAGATTAGTCTGTGAGCAAGAAGGAGCCCAAGACTCTGGGAATGGCATGGTGGAGGGAACAGAGATACCTGGGTTAGAAATGTCAGAGCTAAAATTCTGAAATTTCTAATATTAGTTCCCAGGTCGTGGGAAAAACGTTTGGTCTCTGTGAAGAGGAGTTTAATCACAAGTAAGACAGGAATGCTGATGTTCACCTCATCAGGTAGGTACCAAACAAGTAAAGTACCTGCTAGAAACAGACATTCAAAAAATAACAATGCTTGTCATGAAGATAAGCTTTGAAGAACATCTCTTTCTCCTGGATGGGCTGGACTGAGAGGACCAAATACAAAAGACAAGAGAGAAGCTGACGAAGTGGAAGAGGTATCAGAGGAGTTGAAGCAGCAAGGACGGAATTCAGGCACATACTGAAAAAAGATGATAAAGACTTATTAAAAAAAAACTTTAAACAATTAGTTGCTATGGTGACAGAAGTTATCACATCTGCTTAATACCCTGAGCGCAGCCTGCCTTTCACATTTTCGTGAGGGTGAAAAAACAGATAAAATTTTCCACCCTGCTAGCAGCTAGATGTATTATTATGTTACTATATCAAATGAACCTCATAAGGTTAGGAGTTCATCCACTGTCCACACAATGAAGCTATGGTGAAGGGCAGACTCCCAGTGAGTCTATGGACTGAGGCTACCAGCAATCATTTAATTCTGTCTGGCCCATACCTCTCATTCAGCTGAGTAAATTGGGGACTTTGATTTTGAGCAATCTTGCTTTTTCACCTCGCTTGACCTCGGTATCCTTACATAAGAGGATAGTGTTCAAAGAGATTAATTTGTGTCCCAGCTCTGAGACTTGGTAACTCTAAACATGAGTACAAAATGAGGAACTATGTGGAACATACAGCACAGGCATGTTCAAGAATGTAGACAGGCCCCAGCTGGCGTATTTGTAATAGGACTGGCAGGGCCTCATAGAAAAGACCGCAAAGGATGAATTGGTGCTGATACCCCCCATTTCAATATCAAGAGCATGTGGTTACAAAAAATAGCTATCATTTAAAATTCTAGAAAGTGTGCTAGGTCAGAAAGGTTCTAATCCTCACAGCACAGAATTACAGTTGACTTAGGGACTCATGAGGAAAGACCATAACAACTAATGGAAGTATAACACCACGTATGCTGACCTTGGGTCACTAGAAGTCCCACAAGGATTCCCTGATATGTGTTGGACAGACAGGTCTTACTATGCAACTCCTCAACATGACACATGTGGCCCCAGTCCCGCAATTCTTTTCTACCTTCATTCTACAAATCTTCTGTTATGCTCCCACAACCTCAGGTAACTACACAACAGCCACGGCAAATGCATCATCAGTGTCTTACTATGTGTTCCCTCATTAGCGTGCTCATATTCATAGGCCTCCCAAATGCCAGGTACTGTTCCAGTCATCTGGAGAACACTCGTGCCCGAGTCAAACTTATTCTCCTCCTTGTTCTCACAGGTGATACTGGAGAAGGTACCTAACCTTTCAGGACATCACACAACAAGGGAAGGAGAAGCTGGAAAAAAGAAATAAGTATGCATATATACATTTCTAAAGTCTATCAGTTTTTAACCCAGCATTCACAGTAAGCTTTGGAGGAACCCTTCAGATCCAGTTATAGGAATGGTGATGAAAGGTAACTGATTCTTTCCATGACTCTCACCTTCAGTAGTGAATGGCAAATAATCTGAACCTCAAAGAAGAAAAGCAGAGAAAGCGGCATCTACAGCAGCTACAAGAGGAGGCCTGGTGAGTCCGATAATAACCAGAAGGTCAGAACAGACCTCTGCTGTTCGTACCTGAGAGTAGCGTAATTGGAACGCGGCGGCCTCAGTCTCACGGCCCCTCACAGGAGTACTTACCCATATCCCCTCTGATTTTCCCCACTGTCAGCATGAGCTCCTTTTTTGTGGCTAATAAAAATGACGTGGAGGGGTGAATGTAACAGTCTCAACATGCAAAGATAATATATGTCACAGGCCTAGTTTGCAGTCTGATATATAATAGGTGCTAGAAAAGAAAATGCAACTTCCGTTTCCTCGCTCCTAATTTTTCTGGGGTCCATTATTGGTGTAAGCTGGGTGCTCACTGAGGAGCAACTGAGTGGGCAAGGAGTGAATAAACCCACTGTGCATCAGGTCTGGTCACCACTTCACCTGCAGCAAGGACAGGCACTGCTGGAAGGGAGGGAGCGCCACTCAGAAGGCAGGGAACAAGACAGCGAGGAGACATCTGGGTGCTGTGGGCTTTGTGACTGACCTCCGACAACTGCCCAAGGTTTGGCCAAACATGTGGCCCTGGGGATACGATAAAGTAAAAGTCAGGGCAGTTCTGAGCCATTTAAAGACACATGTATGGTCTGGGAAGCTGCAGTTAGAGGATGGTTATCTATTAGTTTTATTGGACTTTGTTTTGCTACAGGTCTCTCTAGGCCAGTGTGGCCTGCGATTATGTCTGCCGTGATTCCACAGTGCACAGAAATACATCCTTAACGTCTATAAATTACTTTTCCCTTTGCATATCTGACCATCCCTGTAAGTGACAAGCAGAAGCAGTCTGGCAACATTAGCTGGCAAGTGAGATGGAGGACGAAGCTGTGTGACAGAAGACAATTACCAGTTTCCAGCCCACTCCCCCACTTTTCAGAGAACCATAATTTTTCAAACAGCACTTTCTGTTGCAGGCTGGCTTTTCCACTTCCCAGTGATTTGAAAGGAGACTTCATTATGTTCAGTTGGGTGGGGGAGCGGGGAGAGGAAGCTCCTGCCACAGACCTAGTCAGGTCCTCACCTTGCACTCCTGCCACGGACCTAGTTAGGTCCTGACCTTGCGCTCCTGCCACTGATTCTCTCCTGCCTTCTCCACTTGAAGACAGCCAGTGGCCACCAGATCAGATGCCCCTTAGCAAGACCTCCTCTACTTCTGCATGCAGCAAAGAATGAAGTTTGCATTAAGCACATAATCTTTGTTTTTTGTCCTCTTACAACTTTTTTATCTTTTAAAAGTAAATTTAAAAATACTGTATGTATCTGAGTTTATACCATGACATCATGGGAATCATACACCACAAACCGAGGCAAAGTTCTCAGCTAAAGTCAAGGCACAAAAGAGGACAGTGAACAGGGCAGTGTTCAAGTGCAGGAGATCACCAACCCCCTGGCACTCCACGGTTAATACGGGTACACCCCAGGGAGCTCTGTTGCCAGGGCTGCTGTTTATCAGTGCCCACGCTCCTGCTCAGTCCCCAGTCCAAGTGGGAAATAACTCGGTCTGCGAAGAGTGTTTAGCTCTTCTGTAGCACATCCGTGGAATTTAGCTTCCAGAGCTACAGATTGCCCAGTTATACAGACAGAGCTCAGGCCTCAAACTGGATTTAGCGTCATAACTCCTTGTGTAATAAGGACGCTGGAGCAAAGATGAAGTAGTTCAACTCACACAAGCGCAACTCAGGGTACAAAAGTAGGATACAGTTTGACACAGAGCTCTTCTCTCATCAGATTGGCTAAGGATATTTGCTTCCCAGCACCACAAGAGCGGGGTGGGATTCAAAATATGAGACAGCGAGCTTCTTGATGAAAGAAACTGGGAGAAAAAAAAGAAACTGGAGACTCTCAAACATTACTCATTATTTATAGATAGCGATGCAGAAATGTGTGCAATGAAGCAGTTCTGTAAATTGTAATCAACTTGCATACTTTGCAGAATATTTTACAAATATTTTGCACACTTTTACAAAATTCCTAATTAAGGGAAGTTCATGAGCGTTGTATGTGGACACCTGGACTTGATGAACTTGGCTTCACTATTTTAGAGTCTATCTTAAATTGGTTTACATGGTTCCACTTTTGCCTGGCAAAGCTTATTCTCTAAGTAGTGCCCAGAGACCTTACTGATGGTGAATAAAACATGTCTTCCTCCTCAACAAAACCCATCGATACTCTCATATGTCACTCAGAATAAAAGCCAAAGCTCTTCCCACACCCTATAGGCTCTAGAAGATCTGTCCTCGAGCTGTCTCTCTGACCTTGACTCATTAAAGGGCCTCATTCCAAGCTGGGTAGGCTGTGCAGCACCTCTAAGGAATGGCCACCACACATATCTCAGTGATAGTATTTGTGGCTCAGAAGCAAGATGATTGTGTTATCCTAACTTCATTATATCTACACATTTTTGGTTTAAACTCCCAAATCGTTTTCCTTGTGAAGATTATAATTGCTATGCAGCTGTCCCATTGTCCTTAGGAATACTTCTCCATAGTCATGTAGGCAGGATAGCTTACACTGTCCATTTTTTAGTCAGGGTATGGCATCAATGTTGGATTGAGTCTAAGACAAATTTAAATTTCAGATTTGCATCAAGTTTGCTTTCTTTGTTCTGTGAATCAATGATGTAATCAATATTAGAGGAAGCTAATATTTAAACTGCTAGTAAAAACTCATGTCATTGTTGTGGGCTGCTTCATGGCCAATTTCTTTCCAAGTTTTCCATGAAGTTTAAAGGTGGTAAGAACAGACTGATAGGACAGTGTTCTCAAAGTACACCTAGATGTGATCCAACTTAAAAATAATAACAAACTATGGTGAGTAACTGAATAAGAAGTATGTATGAGTCAGAACTATTTTTAACATCTGCCTGAGCTGAGAGCCAGAACCATGCTTTGAGAACTCTTGTAGTTGTGTAATACTCTATGATAGATTTTCTCCATGTAAACTTAACTTAAATTTAAAATAATTTTATCTTGCAACATAGCTGTTTGCCAGCTCAAAATGACTAAAGACCTCAGAGATCGGTTTGCGGGATTTACTTGCATCGTTTGACTTCATCAATAATGAATTCATGGCGGTCCATGGGCAGGTATCTATGCATGTTGTGGCATCCTGTGCTCCAGGTTTACTGCAGAGATGATATATGAACTGTGCATAGAGGAGCACATGTGGGTTCATCAACCCAATGACATATGGGTACAATGCTGCCTGTTACACCTTGAGAGAGGCAGTTAGGTAGCCCCCCCCTGAGAAGGTCCCCTCCCCGTAACCCTTACTTCCTACACTTTTCTGCTTAGTGAGGTGGGAATTGTGTCACTCTTTAAAATGTAACTAACCTATTATTTTACAGTTAAACTTTTGAAAAGAACTTGCTGATAGTGAAATGCAAAAATATACAGCATTATCCTCATCCTGTGAGAGATCATGTACAGTTGTAAGTCAAACTTTAAAATAGCACTAGAAATAACACATATTAAAGAAAATGTAGTATGTGTAATAAAATACATTCCTTCAAAACAAAGCTTAGCAGGACCATGTAGTACCCTGAAAGGTTGAAACAGTGAACACGGTTCCCTTGTGTGTTACATTTGGGCCAACTTTTTCTTTGCATATTTTTTTTTTAAAGAAAATAAAAAACAATAAAATAACAACATAGACAAAACTAAAACAACACAAAAACAAAAACAAAAAAAGATACAGAGTTTCAAAATAAAACAATAGGAATTAACAAGTGTTTGTTACATTACATATTGTTATCTTCAACAAGGTTGCTCAGACTACCAGACATAACAGTTCAAGATTGATCAAACCATTAAAGATAATAAAAAAAAATAGAAATGATACAGAACTTTCTCTAAACAAGATGGTAGGAATTTACTAATGGTTGCTATATTGCATATTGTTGTCCTCAAATTAGTGGTTCAGATTATCAGATATAAGCATCCAGAACTGGTAAAAAAATTTAAGCATTTCCTTTCAATAAATCAATAGTACAATTACCCCAGGTACCTATCTATCTATCTATCTATCTATCTATCTATCTATCTATCCTTTCCCTTTCTTCTTTCTTCTTTTTCTCCTTTCCGTCATCCCAGTTGTTCCTTCCTTTTGAGCAATTTCTTTCCCTTTCTCTTGGGTTTTATTTATTCTTTCAGGTTCTTACACTAAGGATACAATATGATATTTACACATATGAGTCTGATTTATTTCACTTATGAGTATGGTCTCTAGTTACATCTGTTTACCTGTAAGTCTCAAGTTTACCTCTTTTTATAGCTGAGTAATACTTCACTGTATAAAAATACCACATAGTTTTTATCCATTCCTCAGTGGATGGCATTTGGGCTATTTCCAAGATTTGGCTATGACAACTTGTGCTGCTATAAACACACTTCTGGAGTGGCAGTGACTGTGACCCCACCCCTCCCCCAATGGCCTGGAGCCCAAGCTGAGCCCCAGACAGCTTCAGTACCTCAGGGGACCATGCCCTGCCCTCCAACACCTTCGCAGGAGCTAGGCCAAGTTTTGCAATTACTTGATGAACACTTAGAAAATAATAGGCCTGTAAACTAGGTCAGCGTGGCATGCGCATGCGCCTGTCTTCCTTGGGAGGATTCTTAGGTGTCCAGAGCATGGCTGGTGCTAAAAGGTGTTGATCCATTAGATGAGCATGCAAAACAAAGTTGGTTCTGCTCAAAAAGGGAAATCCTTTACTCATTTACCCCTACTTTGAATGGCTTCTTAAGCATGGGTGGGGAAAACATATTCAAAATATGTTAAGTCTTTGAAGTTATTCAGGGCCAGGGAGATAGCTCAGTGGCACAGCACCTGCCTGGTAAGTACAAGGTCCTGAGTTCAATTCCTGGTAACAAAAAAAGAGAGAAAGATAAAAGTTTGGGCTGGAGGTATAGCTCAGTGGCATTCTACCCTGGACCTTCTATGAAAATGTGATGCATTGTTTATTCAACAAGTACATGTTGATTAGCCACAAAGCACTCACTTAGATATGCTATGAGACATGCAAGAGAGTTACACGATTATTTCTGCCTTCCACAAGCTCACAAACAAATGGCAGACATAAGGCCAATACTTGTAAAACATTTAAATTAGTGCAGTACACAATGCTTCCTTAGCACAGTAGCACCTTTCCATTCTTCCTGTGAACTCCCTGGAATCAGGCTGCAGCTTTTCTCCTGACGTGCTGGAGTCCTAAGGCCCCTCCATGTCACAGCGCACCTTTCCTACACACACAACCAGTGGTCCTATAAGATAGTAGCTGCGGTAATTTCACTCTCCTGACAGAAGCCAAATAAACATAAACCCCTATGTCATCCACGGCCTCCACTTTCTTTTGGAGTGGCCTCCTCCGGGGTGCCCATCCGCTTCCTCATCTCAGACTTGTACTCCATGTGTTCCTCCCAAAATCATTGGTCAGGCTTGATTTATTTCCTGTTCCTCATGCTGTGTTCTCTTCAACGAATAACCAGGTCATCATTTTAGCATTTAAGCCTATGCCAAAGACAATCCTAATTCTACTTTCATACGAGATGGGAAGTGTACGGCAGACTGAGCCTTCTATTTTGTCTCTTCTGTTAGCCTGAAGTCCTTAGTCAAAGCTTATATTTTACTACTATTTCTGTGCACTTTAGAACTGAATATATTTTTGTATGTAGACCGTTCTCAGCAAATATTTATGGGATAAAACCAAAGCTCTCTGAATCAAATGCTGTAGGACAAAAAGTACCTTTACAGAACGAACTATCCTAAGATTAATTTGGATAAGGCCTTGGATAGGACTTTGGACTTACAGAAAGAAGAATGTGCCACAGATTTTCAGATGGAAATTTTCAGGAGTGAGACTCTTAAAAACAATTTTAAAAAGTCTCAAAAGCGAGAAACTCTGATTTTCAGAATCCCATTTTCAACAATTATAAGATATAATTGGCATGAAATAGGAAAAAAAGAGTCGTGACATTTACATCCATGTGCTAGCAAAGTGGGACTTCATGATTCTAAAAAGAGTCATTTAAAACTAAAGACAAAGACAAACCAGCTTTGTCTTTTCAATTGGTCAAAAATACTTTGATTTTCACAGTAAATTTTGGACTAAGTTCATTCGTGTTTATCCAAAAGCACTGTTGAAAATTTGCAAGTGATTATTTCAAACAAGAATCTTAAATTATACTAATCCTTACTGCATGAGAATGTTTGTATTTGTCGTCAGTATCTCTTAAGGAAATGATAGGTAGTCATACAGTTCAACGCAATGGATTATCCAGAACATGTGCTCCTTTATATTTGCATGTTGGCATCACATTGGATGAGTGACAACATACATTACACGTCTATTTCCTTTTCATACTCTTTCTAGAAAATGATAATTTCAATATGAAATTATTTAAAACTAAATATATGTACTAAAAATAAAATTCTCAAGTGAATTTCAATCTGCATCATTTAAACATTTTTTATTAATAGAAAAATATGACATTGTTTAATGATTTCTTAAAGGCTGAAAAAAAGTTTTAACTAAATGTTATATTTAACCACGAGGATGATACTATTGTATACTATGCTATTTGGCTAAATAGAGTAGTGGAGAAATTTATGTCTTTTTACTGGATTCCCACTGGAAAAGCTATAAACAGGATTTTGAATAATGTGTGAGGGTCAATGTTCTAGTTAAGGAGAAAGTCTTCCTACTAGAATAAGTTAAAAATAAATTGTATTTTCTGTCTACTTTTACACTCAGGACACTGATGTGAAGAAGTAGGTGTGGCAGGCAGGAAATAGCTGCCTCTTACTTCTTGGAGTCTATACACATGTCATGTGACACTAGGGTCCTTGTGGATGTGATGAACACCTTAACCCATGAGATGGGGAGATTTTCCTAAGGTTACTCATGGGGTCCAGGCTAAGCCAAGGAATGAACGCCTGTGGTTGGAAAATGGAGGCAAGCAGATCTTTCCACTTGGCTCCAGAAAGCACATCAGACTTTGAGCCAAATGGTGATGTTTTAAGATACTAAATTTGTATATGGAAGGGGTGGGGCTAGAGCACATGTAGGAAGTTGATATGCCAGGCATTCAGCAGAGTTGAAAATGTAAAAGAATTCACTAGCATTTTCAAAGCACAGCTATGTAAGATAGGAACCAAAACTGAAGTTTCCACAAGGAATTAAAATTTTTTTCTAATGACCAGTTTTAAATACAAAAAATTATGACTGAAAACATGTCTGTTAGTCGTATAGGCAGTTCCGTTGAGGCTGAGGGACCACTCCCTCTCCAGGGCCCAACATTCTTCCATTGTTCTAAGGGAAGCAAAAATAAATCACAAAGACCTTGGAAAGCTCTATAGCTCCAGCCTGGAGCATACATGAGTCAGATCTCCTGGCTTGACCTTAGTAATCCTTTCCCCACTCGAACCTTGTTAAAGGTTCATACATATGGACTGCATCTCACTATGTCACTTACTGTCCTGACATGTCTCTGGAAAGACTTCAGATGACTCAGCATCTTGTCAATCATTCCTGTCAATCTTATCCAGTGACTGACCCAGTGAGATGTTCCGGGGCTGAAAGCTTGATTTATACATGTGCTTTTTATTGTCTTGGGATCCTCACACCATTTTTCCTTCCATGGTCTTTCTTGGTTCTGCTGGCCCAGACCTGCCCTGAGCACATTTCCCTTGTCTTCAATAAATGTAGCTGGATTCTTTTCTACCTTTGGATGATAATGCAAGAGCCTGAAACTTATCTGTCAGATCCACACAGCAGTATCCATCTTCTAGAAAGTCATCCTTATTTTCAGATTTCATTTGTGGATTATGTACCTTTGCATCTGAATATATGACTACTTAGAGCTTAACACGCACATAGTAAGCACTCAGTAAATACAGTATTTGTTAAACATATGGAAGCAATAAAAAGACTAGAGTCAAAAGAAACAACCCAGCAATCACTGTCTTCACTTTTAGAATTCTAGAAGCTGTCTCATGTTTTTAAAAGCAGTAAAAATCACTGTTGATCATAATTTCACTGCAGGAGCATAAGTAATACAGAAAAACCAACATGATGTCAAAAGAACCCTAAGGTGCCTTTGAAACATTATCCAGTTGCAGACTTCTTTGTCACAATGGAGACCATGAAATAAAACCTACTACCTGAAAATGTTGTGTGAATACATATAAAACCGACAGTAACAATTTTTAGATTAATTCACCTATAAAATTTATGACAGCATAACCATCCCAAACACTGTCACTGTAATTAGCAAAACATTGACAAAGGAAAATATACAAAAGGAGCTATTTTGAATTTTTAAAATTGTTTTCCTTTTAAAAGCCCTTTATATTCAAAAGTTCAGTGTATTTAAATTTATTTTGGTGAAAACAACTTGATGGGAAAAAGTTAAATGCCTCCATTAAAAAACTAAAAACAACACAATTTAGCAATTTAACCTAAGAGATCATCTAATTCCTGCCTAATTCTATAATGCTGCCCTGGGTGAGTACTCTTCAATTTAAAGTTAAATAAAGAAAAAACAGATTTATGAAAAAAATCAGTTTTTAGGATCAAATTTATCTTAAATGTATACAATAAGAAAATGGTTAGGTAGACAGATGTTTAGTATCATGCAGTAAACAAACACAACACGAAAGAAAATTAGTATGAATGAATTCAAACATAGCATGACCTTAGTTATTTTAATGTATGCATGGCAAAATATTGAGTCTCAATGTGCTTAAATAAATGATAAAATACTTGCATAATTTGTAGCAATGTTGAACATCTTCATTTAATGCTACATGCTTTTACTCTTTTCCAAATTTCCAACTATGCCCTGAAATTGTATAGCTAGCAAAAGCATTTTGTAATGAAGAAGGCCTCTAATGTGAACAACCTCACCCCTGTCATTCAGCATTACATACTTTGTACTCATGTGTATACTGTGAAAGCTTCTGAAGTAATGGTCAAACCAAACAATATGTTAGGTTTATTCTGAAGAACAGATCCCCTTCAGGAATGGAAGTCAATATTAACCAGGAGGAATCTGAGTGCTGGGAATCTGAGTTACATTTAAGTATTTTACAAAAGGAAGGTCCTACTACTTTTGGCAATTTGTAAGTGCTGGCTTGTTATTTAAGCAATCAGTAATGCCATTCATATTGTCTTAAATGTCCAGGTTCTTCTTCTACACCCAAATCCCACCTTTACAGACTTTTAAGATATAAATTCTAAAACTTTGTTGAATATGTTGTGATGATCTATGCAATAGTCTTATATATCACCATAGGTCAAATAAAAAAATATTGATGAAATTATACTTACTGTGGTAGCACAATGGATGTCTTTCCATACTGTGGCCTCCCTGGAGAGATCAGAGACTTCAAACAAATTATCAAGAATCACTTCCCCAATCATGTCATGTCTAGAAAATCTGTCAAAATCATACACACTGAAATGAAGTTTGCGGTTGCTTATTTGATCATATACTACTGGAAACTGAAAAGTTTCATCAAATAGGGGATTTAAAGTCTTTCTGTGCACACGGGTCTGAAATTTCTTTTTCCTGTCTGGAAGAAGATACATCTTCACATATGGATCTGAAGTTCCTGTGAAGTCTTTCGCAGGGAGATCTAAGGCTTTGATAATTTTCACAACTAGAAGTTCATTCTCATAATCATACTGCAGGGTAAAGTTCAGTTTCCCACAGGTTTTGATGTCTTCTGTTCTGTTGCCCTCAGAGTCAACCGATTTCTGTTTGTAGAGCTCTGGTTTTATCCTCCCAATACTGGTTGTTGTTTCTCCTCTTTGTAAAACGGGTTCAGTGCCCATGCTGAAGTCCACGCTGGACACCTGCATTTGTCTTGGTAGGTGTCTCCTGAAGGAGTTGTGTCTGTACACACACACAAAATTATTTAAACATATCACTTTGATAACAGTATTTTAAAATGGCATATAAACTCTCCCCAGCTCCCAGGAAAATGAAAATGTATTGCAGCTATATAGTTGTGCACCTGCGTACACACACACACACAGATCTACTTTAAAAAAACAGAAATTCAATAGTCAAAGAAACCCTCTGAAAACCCTGGAGTCCACACACATGTATCTTATGAGCTTTTGGAATTTTGTATTCTCAGTCATAAGCAAATAATTATGGACTGCTATAGGGAAACATAACTACCAACAAAATTCAATATTGCACAAAAAATGTTATCTGTCCTCTGGGTATATGTAGATGTAAATATCATATTGAGAAAGTCATTTCAATGGCTGGTTGCTTTTTATCTGATTGCGTGGGTCTCATGAAATTCATGTTTTAGTGAGCACTAAATGTGTATAAATAATTAAAATGTGTTGATTATTTGTATTTTTTTGTTTTTTGTCTTTTTGAGACAGGGTCTCGCTATGCAGTTCAGGCTGGCCTTGAGCTCACTTTGTAGCCCAGGCTGCTCTCAAACTCACAACAATGCTCTTGCCTCAGCCTCCTGAGTGCTAGGATTACAGGTGTGTGCCACCACCTCCAGCGATTATTTGTAATTCTTAAACTAAGCAAATATTTACTTTAAAAATCTGCAGTTCTAACAGCCAAAACGAGTACATTTTCCTTTTAGCAACACGGTGTGAGTTTCAGAAATGCTAAGGACAAAAATAAAGGTAGAGTTCGCTCATTTGCGTCTGTAATAACAGTTTTAAATATTCTAACTAATTTCATGCAGTCGCTTTTACTGCTCATCAAGTAAATAGTTCCAGAATTTTAAGAGACACAAATTTACTAGTGTCTTCAAAATATGATTTGCATTAAGAACTGCTTTTTAAAAATGCTATTTCTATGATTTCGGGGGTAGTGATACCAACCTAAATGCCTTGAATAGGCTTAGCTTTGGCACATTTGCTTTCGTCCCTCCTCAGTCTGTCCGTCAGACTAGTCAGGTCTTGGAGTAGTATAATTATTACCTTGACTTGGACGGTTCTGCACATCTGTCTCAGTTACATCAACTTCTAGTCCCATTACTCTAGCTCTTCCATAAAAATGTCTAAATAGGTGGGATTCCACCCAAAACGTTAGCAAACTTATCAATTTCTCCCTTTGCTCTTAAAATAGCTCCCTTTCGCATAGTCTAGTGTTGACATTTTTATGAGTCACTCATACTCGGAAATATGTAGGGTGCTTTCAATCACCTTCCCTTCATCCATGGCATTTACTCAGTTTTGGAAGTCCTGTTATTTCCTGATGAAGATCTCATACAATTAATCTTTCCATTCCATTTCTGTTGCTGTTCATCCCAGACCCTCATTGCCCCTCGCTCTCTCCCTCCAGACTTTAGCCTTTGCCTTCTTATCTGTTCAGCACAGCATCCAGGAACTCCCTCCAAAATCCTTACTCACTTCTGCTGTTTACTGCGTGAAATCCACACCTTTATGGTACTGCATAATTAATATTTGATTCAGCAATGTATACATAAAGATTGACTTCTTAAAGAATAATAAAAGGATTAGTGAATATTCAGAAGTCAAACGTTAAACAAAGGAAGGAGGAAAATTAGGGCACAGGGCAAAGACAGGATTAATCCTGGCTTCTAATGCTGGAAGGATGGCTGAGTGAGAATGTATGGAAGTAGTGGGTAGATAGACTTCAGCTTAATATAAAGGAATGTTTAAAAATACCTAGAGCTATGCAACATGAATTTCCACAAACTGGAAGTGTAAAACAAAGGTTCAGTGCTTAAGAAAAGAATTTTGGCTTCAACTGAGATGCTAGACTGTTGTTTTCTAACCTAAATTGCTGTGAATCTCTATCATGCTATAGTCTTTTGCTGATTTTATTGGCTTAGCCACAGCATCATTGTGACGTGCTCATACAAGGTGTTTGTCAAAATCAGGACCACAGTATGAGGTGCTGCCATGTTCATGCTCTTATGTTTAGCTGACGTATTGCTTGTAAGTGGACTGAAATATAGAACAGTTATTCAAATATTTGCACAGAAATGCTCAGACTGCACTATTGTTTATAGATTTTTTAAAAAGGAAATAATTTACAGTTCAGTATAGACCCTGGATATTAAAAAAGAAACAGCAACTGGTGGATGGGTGCCACAGGTGAAAATATAAAGACAGCATTCTGCTTGGCCTCGCCACAGAATGGCAGACGTCAGTCCCTGCCACAGAGAACTGGTTGGATGAACACAGCGGACTTACAGAAAGGCTCCAGTATCAGACCGGAGGTCTTGAACACAGGAACCAAAATGACAGAAGATAATATATGATGGCAATTTGGGATACAATAAAAGACAAATTAAAACAATAAAAGTAAATATGTATTTACATTTTCACATGCAAAATTAAAATGCACCCCTGTTCTCCACAATTTTTTTCTAATAAGAGCTACTATGGTGTTTACGACATGGCAGGGATGGGTATAAATTCTCCCATGACCCCACGAAGTGCTCACCACTACATTCTCCATCTTACAAACTAGGACACCGAGGCACACAAAGGGAGCTACTCAAAGCGAGGCAGAGAAAGCGAAAATCCGACCGAGGGAGCCACTCTCGACTACCATGCTGAACTGCGATATCCAAGGTAATCCCATCTCCTCAAGTTATTTCACCAATTGTTTTAAGTAAACACATAAAATGATGAACATTACATGGGCTTTTGCACAACTTTTACCACTTAAAAGCTACTTAATTCTGTAAGATCCAAAGATTACGTGGCTGAACTAACTGAAGGTATATTTTTAGAGAGGTTTGTCATTTCCGTGGTTGGTTACCAAGAATTAAAAGACATAGTCAATTTGTAAATAAAATTATAATTAGCAGGCAAAAAGTTCTTAACAAATGTATTGCCATTGTACATTGTACAAGAAATGACATTCTGAAAAATAGCAAAGTCAAATTTCTAATGTATGCTATGCCATATATTCAAGAACAAGCTAAAGTCTGACTATAATTGAAAAATTTTCTGTATAGAGATATATTTAGGAGTACTTACAGCCAAAGGGATTAACTAGTAATTAAAACTAGATTAATTTAGACATCCATATTTCATTTTCTTTAACAGTATGTGTGTGTGTGTGTGTGTGTGTGTGTGTGTGTGTGTGTGTGTGTGTAAAAGCTTTTACCAACTTTAATGACCTGTTTCCTCGGATCTATCTCATTTGAATTCAGTAGCCATGTCATGAAATATATTTTGATCCTGAATTTACCCAGATACAAAGGATCAGGTGCCTAAAATAGATTTAGGGAAAGGTCAGAGAGAATTTCTGAACATAAAAGAAATAAAAACCAAACAGGTTGTATGTATGATTGTGACATAATAAAAAGGATGTAGCATAATCCAATTTGCAGGGCTGGAGGTACAGCTCAGTGGGCTAAGTGCTTGCCACTAAGCACTAGGGCCCTGAGTTCGATCCCCGGTCCCGGAAAAAAAAATAATCCAATTTGCATAGTCAGTGTTCCTATGATACCTGAGATATTTTACTGAATAATCTAATAGCCCTGTCAAAGTTGCTTTCATTTATTGAACAAGTCTCTGGTTTTTTGTGCATAAAATTATGTTTTACAGACATCACACCCGTGCTCTTTAATATAACAAAACTTTAACTTCCTACCCTCTGTTTAAAAATCAGCAATTTCTTCTTTATGACCTTGAATACAATCTCTGCAGCTGTAAATCCCCTTCTAAAAGGAATCAGAGCTATAAAGCCTCTTCTAATAGGAATCAAAAATGTAGTAAAGTTTTTGTTCTTGTAAGCCTGGGTCCTAATTACAGGGTAAATGGTGCATATTCTAAGTCACAGTTTAGCTAGTCACTTAAGAAAAGCTTTAATTATTACAGTGTTGAACTATTGCCATGACAACACAGAGGATCTCTTTTCTTGCTTTCCCTCCCTCCTCTTTTAGAATGGTGGGGGTTAGTGGCTGCATAACCAATCAGGGTGCCAGGCATTCCTGCTCATCCTTCAAGCCTATGAGAGCAACATGCCAGTACTGCAGGAGGGACAGAGTGCCGGAATGGAGTCCCACTGCAGGCTGGCCCCAGGTGCCCCCGTAGAGACAGAAATATGGCAATCATCACGACACTTGTTCAAACTTCACTTTTCTCATCTAGCAAACAGTTCTTTTCTAGTTTTCGTAAAATAAAATAACATTACAGATGACGTTGAAAACAATCATCTGGTATCTATATAGCAATGCCAAAGATGATTGTTTTCATAGTCATCTGTAATGTTATTTTGTGTTACAAAAACTAGAAAAGGACTGTTTGATTCTAACAATAGAATTCAGGATACAAGAAGCCAAGGTGCAAGTACCATAATGAACTCTAGTTTTGACCAGCTTGAAACCAGGGTTCCTGTTTGTGTGTACACATAAAATCAGACCCACGTGAGGGTGTTCAGAACTAGAGAGACCTTGGGTGTGTTCATTTCTTAGCCCCTAACAGTCCTCATACCCTTCCTTTCAATGTCTGTATCAACTATTAAGTCAACTTTAGATATTTTTCACAAGTCAGAGAGGAAAGGCAAAAATATCTTCAGCAGTAGTCTGCTTACTTAGCCATACTATTTAAAAGGAATCCATGTCTTTTGATCTTCATATTAAAAACTGCACTGGAAATGATTATCATATATTAGACATTATAGCTTGCCTTTCTAATAAGGAGACTTAAACAGTAAGCATAAGTCAAGTTTCTGGTAAACAAAGTTTGCATTATCGGTTTCTTGTTTTATTCGATGTAATTTGAAGCAAGGCAAGAATAATTCATTTACTACATGACTAGGTGAGCTTATACCAGGTAAGGCACTCTACATATGAAGGCAACAGGCCGGGCGTGGTGGCTCACGCAGCCTGTAATCTCAGCACTTGGGAGGCTGAGGCAGGAGGATCGAAGTGAGTTTGAGACCAGCCTGGGCTACAAAGTGAGCTCAAGGCCAGCCTGAACTGCATAGTGAGACCCTGCTTCAAAAAGACAAAAAATAAATTAAAAAAAAAAGAAGGCAAACAAGGTTGTATAAAATGCCACAGCAGAGTTTGTTTTCATTAGTACAATGGAGTTTTTAAAATAACTAGTTATCTCCACATTCTTGGTATCTACTCTGGATGTTCTTGGCTCATTGCTTGGTGGTAACCTAACTCTCCCAAGTGCCGTCTGTCTGTTGTCCTCTCCTGGGGGCTGGTGTTTCCTTCCCGCCCTCATTCCCTGCTCATTCTCCTTGTTCCCATTACTCCTTCCACACCGTCCTCCCACGAATCATCGCTCACAGCTGAAACTCCTCAACAAATCACCTCCTCGTTATCACCACTTATTCTCAGTCATCTATTGACACCCAAATCACTCTTTAAACTCTTCATTATTTTTACTTCCGGTTTCACTAACACTTTTTGACAGTTCTAATTCCTAGCAATGCGCATATTCCTTCCATCTGCCCAGTATTTGGACTTGATGAATTCCTTTCCTCCAGTGATGTTCTGTACTGGCCTTAGACACTGCCACACCCACAACTAACTTTTTAATTATTATTAACTGCAAACTCCACACAACTTCAGTTTCAGGCGTGCCTCTCTGATCGGAATCTATCTTCCCAAGTTCTTTCACACTAGAAAAAAATCACAGTATGCATTTAGGCCGAAGAATTTGATCAAATAGGACTAATAATGCAGGAATCAGAGAGGAGCCTTCATAAAGGGGACATGAGGGAAGACCAAGTCTAGGGGCAGCTTTAGTTCTGAGTCAAAACATAGGGTAGCTAATCTCACACTGATCAGGAAAGCAAACATTGGGATACAGCTGCTGCTAAGAGAACTGATATGATACGAGTCTGTGGGAGGCTTCTCTTCTTTCCTCTCTTAGTGACTAGAAGTAGCCATTAATTAAAACTGAGTATTAGAGAGGACAAAGTTATAACAGTTTGAAGAAAGGTGAGAAGGTGTAAAATAGTCCTAGGAATTTAGAAAATTAGGAGGAAAAATCGATTGCTGGGCAGCTTAAACCACTACATGAGGAGTGTGATCTACATTTACAGTGAGAGTTGTTTTCTGTTGGTTTTTTAAAGTCGCCGGGTGTGGTGGTGCACCCCTGTAATCCCAGCCCTCGGGATTCTGGGGCAGGAGGATCCTTGTGAGTTCGAGGCTAACCTGGGCTACAAAGTGAGTTCAAGACCAGCCTAAGCTGCAGAGTGAGATCCTGTCTCAAAAAGACAAAAAATGAATAAATAAACAATAAAGTCATGTTCACTTGCACGGGGGCAGATACGGAGATTCATCCACAGCTGCCTGGCAAAATAAGACAGAGCAAAACAAGGGAACCAAGGGTGCGCGCAGGAGGACGGTGCAAATGATTGACAAGGGCATTGAAACTGCAGAGAGGGAAAAAATAACACCAAGGAACTAAGGAATAGGACACAGTAGTACAGTGGATGGATTGAAGGCCAGGAATGTCGGGAGGGTTGTCCAAGTGAAGGACAGAGGGTCTAAAAAGATCCTTCTACTCACTGCACTTTCTTGCTCTTTACTGTTCTTGCTTCTCAAATGCTTTTGCAGCAAAATTCCTCAACAGAATGGCGGAGAGTATCTCCACTGGCTGATTGAATTTCTCCCATTCTACATTAAACCTACTCCGAGTTTTCATGGGCCCTTTTCTCCTTAACTGCTCCTGAAAATGTCAAGAATGTTTCTACCACACAGCTGAACTCACGGGTCAATCCACAATCCCCACCCCACGAGGCCTGGTCATCAGCTGCTCACCCTGCTTGTTCAGTTTATAGGACTGGCCACAATGCCTGGCTTAGAATTGATTACTCTCTAATGGACTGTCTCCTAATATATCACAGTTCTCAAAAATGGGGTGGAGAGTTTTGATAGTTTTCTTTCATAGCGTGTGTCAGATATCAGAAACATGCCTGCTGTATTAGCAAGTGTTCAATAAATATTACTGAATAAACAAAATGATTCGATGTTTTTGCTCAAAAATTTAGCCATCTGACTAAATAACAAGCCTGTAATATTAAAAACTGGAGAAACAGCTGAGTTTAGTTTGAAGTAGGTAATGCAATGGTTAAAATCTATTCTTCTGCACAAATAATTCACAGGCAAGTTTTCTTTAGTAACAATAAATAAAACAAAATTCAGTTATTTTAAAAATACTTGCCTTGACCTCTCTCCAAGTTAAAAGAGTGAAAAGTATCATAAAGGGTGATAAACAATTGCTTTTTATACAACACACATTTAAAGTAGTGCATATAGAGTAATTAGTTTGTAAAGCATTCCTTGGCAGTTATTACTGATTAACAAAGTTCTGACAATACGCTATTTTACATTACAAAACAAGAAGTAAATATAGAATGAGGCCTTAGACATTAAAAAAATTCTCAAGAACAACTAGTCATAATAATAATAAATCCAAAAACTTATTTATACTCTTGCTGGGACCCTAGAGAGTCTTGTGACCTTAATTATGCATTTTAGACCCATGAAATAACTGTGAAGAGTTACCAGGTACCTAAAAGTTCTTTGGAACTTAATTCTCTATTTCAGTGCTATAGATACCAGAGTTTACCATTTTAGGGCTTCCCTTGCTTTAGAATGTTTCCAACTGCCATGAGCTCAGTTAGTGAGCCCAGGTGTGCTTTGGAAAAAAAAAAATAAACACAGTCCTTCAGCTGAGTTCACCTACACTAGTGGTGGTGAATCTAAGGCATGCGTTTTGTTTTCCTTTTAAGACAAAAGATGTTCATGTATGAGGTTTTTTTTTCCTAAACTAAAACCTCAGTACTCAGGTTTAATCACAGTGTTGGCACTTTTGTGATAAGCAAGTAGGTTTTGGGTTGCAGTCTGAACACTCATCTCTGAAAGGTTGGTCATCATGGCCTCTGCCCCTCTGCACCAGCACACGCCTGCAGCATGTTGCAACTAATAGTTTGAAATTACCTATCTTCACCTCCATCTTCCATTCTTCACCCCGTTACCAGACCTGAGTCTTTATAATGGTAGATGCTCAAGAACTTTTTCATCTTTTTAATGCATTTCATAATAAACATGTGCTAGGACTAAGGAACCACCTCTTAAGCGTTTAGAACAACAGTTTTCTCATAAAAAAGAAGTGCCCAGTTAATTTATAATTAGTGCATGTGCAGAAGAAATACTTATTAGTGCCAGAAACCAAAGTCTTCAAGTTTAAATCTACTTTTGTAAGATTGTGCATCTGGCCTTGGTTCAAAGTTATCCCATTGTAGAAAGAAGCAAGCAAATATACATTTTCATAAGGGAGATTATCTGACTGTTGCATGTTACTGATTTATGAACTTTTATTTCAAGAAGCTAGAACACAGGTCTTCCCATTCCTCTGGAGAACCACTGCCTCCTGGTATCATAGCTGACTGCCTAGCTCTTACCCTCTCCACTGGTGTAAGCTCTTGTTTTCATTCCTTACAATGAATGGCTTGGAATGAATACTTTCAATTTTTGCTACCTCTTGAGAGAACTGTAATTTTTAAAAAATCTTTTACAGTAAAGAAAGCTACGGGATGCTGTTTACTTTTATGTAATTCTTCATTTGCCTTAATAAGGTGCATTGAGTATTCTTTCTGGACCTCTGTGTGACCATCTTAAGGATTATTTTAATCACAGCGCCTCGTAAGTACTGAAGTCCAGCAGCACATATGACCCAGTGATGTTTCCCCGTGTAGATTTTCCTTCTCTTGTTCATGTTAAACTGGAACTCCTACTATGTTTTGTAACTGCTTTCCGTAGGCACCAAGAACCCTCTCTAATAGCGACAAAGCTATATAATTCTTTGTCCTCACCAAATTATTTTGCCACTATCTACTCGGTCTTCACACCACTAACCAATGTACAGAAACTGGTTCTAGTACTCATCCCTCTGCGGATGCCATCAGTAACCTCCTTCTAATGGGAGCAGGGTCATCTCACCCCACGATGCTGTCTTTCAAAGAGTGAATTGAAGTGATAATGTATCAATCCATAGCTTGCACTTGACGCTTATTATGTACTATACAGTGCTGGAAATTCGGAGGCAGAAGAGTAAGCTGCACACCCTTGTTCTCTGACAATTTAGGCTCTAATGTGGCAAATAGCTGGAGCTCAATAGTAAAAGACTAATTAATTGCTAGTTTGCAGCTACAGATTTAAATAACAGAGGATAACAGCTTATAATTGGGCAGCAAAGTGCGTTCTCAGGTGCATTCTCTGCGAATCTTGTAGTAGATTTAAAAAAGAGATCAGCATTTAGACAAAGGAAGTGGTGTGAACAAAAATACAGAGGCAACGAGAGCTGAGGTCTTTAAGGGGCTGATAAATAGACCCCGTGCCTCTCTCATGGGCAACTGTGAATTGTCCTGTTTGGGGAGACAAAGTAAGGTAACTGAATTCATTTATCGATTCTTTCATTCAGCAGGTATGTTGTGATTTTCTGCAGTGATTTCTTAGGGAAAAAGGCAATGTGGACATGAATACAGACTTTCTGCTTAAGCAATGTGGGTATATAAAAAACCAAAAATGTGACAACGGCAACTTGATATCGTTAGCACATGACAATCTGCAGTGTCAGGCTTTTAAAAGGTATAGAATGATAGAAATGCCACTTAATTATTTTTTGTAAGGGAGCCCGGATCCCTTCCTAATTTTCTACAGTTTCTCTTTCTTTATTGTTGTTTGTTATTTCCTGATATTCATTATGCCTGAAATATTCTATTAGTTTCAAATTCTATAGATGTCTTCACTTATAGTCTGTCCCATAAACCACGGCCAAATTAATAGTATTCCAAAGCATAACTTTTATCCAACTGACCTGTGCTGCAGTCACTGTTGGCAGCACAGCCCCTGGACGTCTGAGCCATGATTACAAAGCTTTCCTCTGCTTTAATCCCAGCTGCCTTTGTCTTCCATTATTTCCCCCTCCACTCGACTTTGTGATCAAGGGACCACATCTGCTGCTTCCATAGCAGGATCTCCTGTTCTATGACTTTCATGAGCCATGTGTTTGTCTGGGTGCACATCCTCTTCCAATGGTCAGGTACAACATGTCAATTCCCAGTTTCTTTTAGCCTTGGGCTCCTCTCTGTCACTCAGTTGGAATTAATTTCTCTAGGTTCTGAATTTCACTTCTTCACATAGGGCCGATGCTTGCATAATTCCTTAGACTGAAGTTAGCATCATATGACTTAGCTCTACAGAACACCGTACCTTGCTTCATAGCTCCTTGGACGTCTCAGAGTAGACAGAATGTGGGGAATATACTGGCTATACCCAGAAGTAAACACATATTGAATAAGGTTACTGGATGAATGAATACCCAACAAAATGGGCATTAGGAGAGTGCTAGTAATGAAGAAATTCATGAATTCCAGCTGGGTCACATGGTTGCCAGAAAGGCTGATGGGATTAAACACCCACATATTTAAAAAGATAGATCAGATGCTGGGAAATATGGCAGTTTCCAGCTATGCTGCTAACTTCTGGAACTACCAGAATGTTATTCTAGTATAGAAAAAAATAATGCTTGAAAGTGTGTGATGTTGTCAACCATCTGAACCACATAAAAAGAAGTCCACAAAGAAGAGCAGAGCTCATCCTAATGAAAGTTAGGAAGCTATGCATGAATGTCGGGCTTGTGTCTGTGTATATACAGGCATGTGTGCATGTGCAGGTAGGTTCGATTTTGCCATGTCTCAGAGAAAAGTTGGCATTGAGCTGAATAATCTGATTTATAATAATGTACTCTCCATCTCTACGTCCATGGAGACTGCATAATGAACTCTGCAATTTCCTCTTCCTCTCCGAATCAAGGTAATTTCTAGTATTATGAAGTAATTAATGTAAATGAGGGTTTTTGAGGAATAGGGGTAATCAACTTTTCAGCAAGGAATTCATCCCAAGGTCAAACCAATCTAGAACCGTGGCTCTAGTCATTCACTCCAAGCACTGACGATTTCAAACCACTAATTAAGTAAAAGAGTAGAAAGGCCTCTCTTCTCACTTCCCAGCCCGTGATCTTCAGGTGACTTTATAAACAACACCTTTTGTTGCAGAAACAGTGCCGCCCATTGGCTTGACAACTTACAGTGTGTTCCATTGATCAGATAAATTTGAGTTCTTGCTCTTGCCAGCTGTATGAATTCAGGCAAAAGCTTTTAGTCTCTCTGGTCTTCAGTTCACTCATAACTAATGGGGATTATTAATAATGTTTCATGCTGGTTGGTAAAGGATTAGCAAGACAGGTAAGTGGCACAGTAACTAAATCACAAGAGCCCCAAGACACGAGTCTTTCCCCTCTTGTCTCCATCCACCCATGTAAATAAATTCAAAGAAGCAGATGAAATGATATCAAAATTCTAGCAAAACCACAAATTTGTATTGTATTATTCCTTTTTAGAAAATACCAGACATGTGCAATCTAATTTTGTGTTTTTTCAGATAGGAAAAGGTGTTTTCCCTTTTGTTTGAAGTTTCACATACTGTGAAGTCCGGGGATGAAATCCTGTGTCTATACTACTAGTCTCTGTTATTTCCAGAAGCCACGTCTGTGCCCAAAGCCAAGTCTTCACACAATTTTTTGCACTTAGTCTTTCATCCTGCTCTAGCTAGGGGTAACCAGAGAAACTATCTCTTTATATTCAACAACGAACATTGTGGAGATGGAAACTCTGAGATTTCTAAAAGCACGGATTAACTCAGTATGTTTTCATGAATCAAGTTTCCTTGTGTGACAGGCACATACCACCTAAAAGAACTGAATAACTGTGAACACTAAGTTGATAGGTGTTGATAGCTTTTGGTAGTACAGTAGCTCCCCCTGTCCTTACTTTTATTTTTCTTTGTTGTAGAAGACTGTCTCAGTTACCAGGGGCTACCTGATGTCTGGAATATTCCAAACATAAGCAATTCATAGGTTTACATTGGACGTCATTTGGAGTGTTCTGATGAACTCTCTCACATCAGCTGTCTTCTGCCAAGGACATGAATCATCCCTCGTCCAGCGTATCTATCTGCACATGCTCCCCACCTCTCAGTCACTGGCAGCCACGTTGGGTTCAGATTCACTGTCATGGCGTCTGTCTTTATGAAGCCCATGGGTAATACTCTAACACTACTGCCTAAAGCTTACATTATTGTCACCACGTGGCTGAATTGCACAGCCTCTGAACTATCTCACATCAGCACAAGAGGGGTGACTATTGTACAATAAGATGTCCTAGGAGACCACAGTCGCATAACTTCAATGACAGTGCACTGATATGATTCTATTTTATTTTTCAATAGTTATTAATCTTACTCTGCCTGATTTATTAGTTAAATATGTGAATTAATCAATTGATCATATAGATTTGTATGCATAAGAAAAAATGCAATAGTTCCTGAGTTTGGTACTTTCACTGGGGGTCTTAGCGGGCCTCCCAGAGGATAAGGAGAACAACTATTTTGAAAGTGTTTGGTAGTGTAATTCAAAGTTTTTTACACTAAAATTTTGGAGCATCTGAAGGCTTTGTCCAAATTAAATATCATATTTGGCCCCAGTTTTTAGGAAAAGTAATATTAATACTCAAGGAACTATGTGAGATCACTTTAAAGAGGAGCAAAACTTTTTTTAAAAAGTTCCTCCATAAGCTTTTCTCCCCCATTTCTAGAACACATAAAAAAAAGTAACTTATTTGATATGTTATATTTAAATATCCACAGTTAAAATTAACATTGACTGGGTTATATTGCATAAGAGCCATAAAATGAACAAATTTTAAATGATCCTGAATGCCACTATTCAGACAATCTTCTCAAAATAATAACTAATATGAAACATGCCTTGGTTATGAAATGTAAATAGCATAGAAAAGTGTAATATAGAAAAGATATGTCCATTGATCTTCTCGTCCCCAAATTCCTTATTTCAATAAGTAGCAGTTGTTCTTACCTCTCTAGAATATATTTCAGATATGGGTGATTTATTTGTAAACCCAATCTTATTTTATTTACACAAAAGATATGCTGAATTGTTTTTCAGTCCTAGCAGCAAATACAGTTCAGTTGTCCAGTTGGATAGATTTCTAAACCCACAAAAGTAGGTTTTGTCAAAAAGCACAGACACATCCTAGGTGTAGAGACAGGATTAGGAAGTAATTTAGTAAGTATTTAATAAGTAATTTAATAAGTATTTAAATGGTAGTTACCTCCTATAGATAACCATAGATAGTAGAAAAAAATGCCTCTTCAGCACTGTCTTTTCCCTTTACACTTAATACAGTTTGAATATGTGGTAGCAAGTTATTTTTATCCATACAGCATTTTGTCACTTTTTTTTCAGGCTTGGTTAGGAAGCATTTCCTTAAGGAGATCTTCCTGTGCTGTGGGGACACTTCCTGGTGTGCTCAGAATATCTAGGTTCTAGTGGAAGTGAGCAGGATGACAGTTTGGTTTACATGAGTGAAATAAGCAATGAAATTTTCCAGCAGATTCGTGTTTACAGTATAGGTGCCAAACAATTGTAGACTAAACATGAGTCTCTGTTTGTTTCTTTATCACATATATTTCAAATGGCTAGGATTATTTTTCAGTTTTTATTGGCTGGTTAAACTAAATCCACAGGCTACCATTAAGAGTTATCAAGCAATGATATTTCCAGGAAAGAGTTAAATAATCAACGTGGCATGATTTGGGGAGAATGGTTATCTTTTTTTTTCTCATACCGGGAATCAAACTCAGGACCTTGTGCTTGTCCAGGCAGGCACTGTGCCCCTGAGCTACATCCCCAACTCTACATGGCATGGTTTTACAGAGGCCTTCAAATTCTACCAAGTCCCTTTCCCAGAACTGTGCCTCATCCCCTCCTCTGTCCTCAGTTGCTCTCTGCCACTCTGCTTACTCTGCCCTACTCTTTATTAAATTGTGGGTTTTCTGTTTTTCCCATTGCTCTGGTTTCTCATTTCTTTCCTTTCTTCCCACCTCAGTTCTATGCTCTTGTACAATCACACACCACATATGCACACACACAGGTACACGCATGCACACAGACGGTTTAATGCATTGATCCTTCCTTACCGGGATGAAGAAGTAGGTTCAGTAGTCTGTCTCTGGACCCGTGCATGCTTAATTAAATGCTCTTTCAAAGCAGTTTGGACTTCTGCTGGGATATCAGGAGAAGTGTGGCTAATTTTTATTGCGGGCTCAATAGCTTTGAGCACTGGCTTTCCATTTTCTTTAACCTCTTTTTTCTCTTCAGTCTCAAAAACCTCTGTGGGAGCACTTGAAATGCTCTGTGGGAGGGTGCTGATGTTTGGAGTCACAGGTTTGCTTTTCCAGCATGGCCAGCACAGCTTCCAGAAGACGAAAAGGGAGACCACCAACAAGGCCAGGCCACAGAAGCTGACGACGACTGCTAACAGGCTGACAGAAATATCTGGAAAACAATTCAAATGCAGAGAAATATCAGTCAGTATTGACCACAGAGGGGCAGAAATGGTGAGCTAACAGATCTTTGCAAAGTTTCACCCCAGGAAAACTTTCTAATTGTATACAGGAGCACGTGACATGTGCATAACATTTCCAAGTTATACACAAGGGAGTCAAGGTTTTGCCCATAAGGTGACAATCTGGAGTCTGCCAGGAAACTGAAACTGTTAAACTCCAAACCCACACACAACAGGAAATGTTTCTGTCTGCTTCATCTTTGATCTGAAGATGAACCCTCTCGTTCTCTAAGCCAGAAACAGAAATCATCTTAAATGTATCTGTCAGCTGCTTTCTGCTGTATAAACGAGAATGACACGACCCACCCTTCTTGGGTACGTTATTAGTTTATGGATTCCAAGTCCAGAGTCTTTTCCAATAACTTCACTTCTAATTTTTAATTCCTCAGTTAGTTAATGAACTGTGTTGTGGTCTGAATAAACTATGTACCTCTAAAATTCACCTGTTAAAAGTCTATCCCAAGGTGATGGTATTAGGAGGAGTTTCTGGGGAGGTGATTGGCCTTGGGCCAGAATCATGAGACTGGGGTTAGAACCCTTACTACAAAAAAGCCCAAAGCAACTTTCACCATTGCCAGATGAGGATACAGGAAGTCGCCACCTATGAACCAGGAAGAGCCCCTACTCTGGCTTCAGAGGTCCTCCAATATTCCCTAAAGCCTCAGTGCAGCGGTGTTGGGAGGTAAGGCCTACTTAGATGTGTTTGGGTAATGGGGTAGAGCACTCCTGACTAACACTGCCATAATGCTTGAGTTCCCTCTCAATGGGGAGTGAATTATTTACTCTGAGGTCAGTTTTACAAAATGAGGTGGGCCCCTGAGGCTTCACCCTGCCCCTTAGCACATACCTGCTTGCCCTTCTACTTTGTGCCATGACTTGAAGCAGCATGAGGTCCTTGTCAATTCTGACTGCCTCATCTTGGACTTCCTAGCTTCCAGAACTAAGAGTCAAACTAAAGCTCTGGCCTTCATAAATGACCATGTCTCGGCTGTTCTTTTATGGTAATAGAAAATAGACCACAAAAGGTCCTGTCTAGACAAGGAATTGCCAGTGCCTTGATCTTGGACTGCCTGGGGTCCAGCATGTGTGAAATCAATTTCTGTTGTTTGTAAGCTAGCCAGTTTATGCTATTTTGTTATGGCAACTGATAAATTATTATCTAGATATCTTTAAAGTATTTTATTAAAATAACTACAATATTAAAAAATATGTGCATTATATAAAGGGGTTCAAAGAAATATGGTTAAAACATTAAGATGGATAAACACATAAATGCAGTAGAAGCAAAAAACTTCCTTTACTGAAGATTCCAAACAATTATGGGGATGCTCCAGCCTTAACATACTCCTAACACTTTTATTTAAAATAAACAGAATTTGGATTTGATGTTGGGGCTAAGAAACAGTTGTAAAAGAAAACTATAAAGTCAGTTAAATCAATTTGGTCTTCCAAACCTTCCACCCTCTAAGTGTAGGTTGCACACGGTACACAGGGACTTTCTTTCAAGAGGTTCTGTATGTTAAAAACAGGCATAACTTCGTGGTGGAGAAGCCCAAGACTGACATTAGCCAGGTTATCACCTACAGAGATGAGCCATGTTAGTAGCATATACCTGTGATATTCCCTGATGAAAGTAATACTTTGCATATGTGGTCTTCATGTCCCAAAACCATAAACCAAGTCTAATTATGATGAAAATATCAGGCAAGTTCCAAGAGAAGGCATCTTACAGAACACCAAAAAGCACTCCTCAGAATTATCAAAGTAACCACACACAAACACAAAAAGGAAGTTTAAGAAGCTGGTATAGCCAAGAAGCAGATATAACCAGCAAATGAAAGATGGTATTGTGGATGAGATCCTGGGACAGAAAAAGATCATGAGGTAGATACTAAAAGAAAATGAACAAAGCATGGACTTTATTGTTAATAATATATTGATATTAGTGAATTGTGACAAATGTTCCATACTAATATAAGATGTAAATATTAGGAGAAACTGGGTATGGGGTATGTACTCTCTTACTAATTTTTCTCTAAATCTAAGATTGTTCTCAAAAGTAAAAACTAATTAAATAGAAATTAATGTTCTCCTCTACACTCCTGTTTTCACCTCTCAAAGATAACCAAGATTAGTACTCCACTCTTACAGTATTCTTAAAGTTTGGAAGGACAAATTGACTTAACTGACTTCATAGTTTTCTTTTAGAACTGTTTCTCAGCCTCAACATCAAATCCAAATTCTGTTTATTTTAAATAAAAGTGTTAGGAGTATGTTATGGGAGGAATTGTTTTCCTCACCCAGGAAACAATTGTTGTCTTGAAGTCCTAACACTCAGGCTATGATTGTATGCAGACATCAGTACTCTCTGTGAGTACTAAAGGTTAAATGAGGTCATCTGGGTTGGCCCTGGTTCAGTGACACTGATGTCTTTTCTAAGAAAAGGAGGTTAGGACACCGTCACCCTCACAGAGACTGAGACACAGGGAGAATGGTCGTCATGGGCCAACCAAGGACAGAGGCTCAGAAGAATGCAGTCTTGATCCCAACACCTATTCTCCAGGTCTTATGAAGGAGTGAAGGTTGTTGTCACCATCCAAACCGGCATATTCTGTTATGGAAACCCTAGTAAACTACTACAAAATATCTAATTCTTTTAACCATCACTTTAAATCTAGTCCCAACCCTCTCTAGAATTTACCACTGACACCAATTAGGTATGTCTGTTCAGTCCTCACTCCAGCAAACCAACGTACCTCCTATTGAGTCATGAATAAGTTGGGCACAGTGGTGCGGCCTGCAATCCCTGCACCCAGAGTCTAAGGCAAGAGGATAATAAGGTCAAGCACAGCCAAGGGAACAATTTAGCCATTTAAAAAGACCCTGCTTGAAAATTTAGAAAAATAAAAAAATAAAAAGGCTGGGGATACTGCTCAATGTGAAGGCTCTAGGTTCAATCCTTAAAACAAACAAAACCAAAAAGCATAATTAGGTGACACTTTTCTTACATGAACCACTCCCTACACATGTCTTCCTTCAATGTGCTTTATGTTTTACAAAATATCTGAAGTCTAACTTCATGTTAATAATTAATATTACATAGTAATTCATCATGATGGATATCTCGGTTGGGACCACAGCACTACAATACACTACAATGAGCTTCCTTGTACCTCTTTTCTCATGCATATTGACGGGTTTTTTGCCTTAATAAAAGTTCTGCTAAGTCATCATGGTGGCATGCCAATATGGCACTGCTCACTGGAGGCCATGTGGTGGGCTCTGTCTTCCTCCTTCCAGGTCAAATTCCAATTTTGTACTTCCTTTTTGCAACATCCTGTTTCCCTCCTCCCACCCCCTGTCCAATCAATGCCCACCAAGTCGCACAGACCAACCACTAAGCCCCACCCCCAGCCTGGCCCTATGCAGTTACTGCTCCCCTGGCCAGGCCCTCAGAAGGTCCACATCCCTCCTTTCTGCCATGATCTTCTCTGTACCCTCAATAAAGGCATTTTTTTATTTTGTTCTATTTTTATCTGTGCCAAAAAACCCTATCACATACATTTCTGAATGTTTTTCTAAGGTAACTACCTAGGAATACGAGTGCTGGGTAACAGGTTGTATACATAATTATTTTTATTAGATATTTTCAGAATGAGTCCCCAAGTTGCTATAACAAAAACATTATATCAATTTACTAGTTCCTACAATTTCAGAAAATACTGTTGTACTTTAATTCCACTGATCTAATAGGGAAATAATACCTTGTTTTAATTCACATTTTCCTGATCAGCAAAATACAATTTGCAGCTAATGGAAATCCATTCAGAAACTGAAACATTTCCCAGTTTTTATTGCCACTTAATTATAAGAATAAAAAATTAATTTTGAAATTATGTGATACAGACATTAATATTTCCTGTTGTTTACTAAGGCAACCACTGAATATTTTCCATTTGTATTCTATTGATGACAATGGTTATGATCATATTTTAAACGTTAGGTTGCTTTATTTTTTTTTTTTTTCGTTAGGTTACTTTAATTGCTTATTACCATCATATCCTGAAAAAAAGAAAAACACAAAAGGAACACACTTCCTGGTTATTAGCTATGGGTTAAAGATGGAGGAGTAAGGACAGTTATGGCTTCTGCTTCTGCTTTGAATGTGCCCCATAAAGTTTACACTTTAGCAGAAACTTTATCCCCTATGCAACAGTGAAAGAAACTGAGACCTAGTTAGAGGTGGTTCATTCCTGAGGGCTCTGCTTTCATGAAAGGATTAATGGTTTTCGTACAGGGGAAGTTTTGGTGAGACAAGTGAGTACCACTCCTTCCTCCCATTCTGTGGCTCTGCTGTTCTCTTATTTTACCACGTGTGCCAAGGAGGCACACAACATGAGCTTCCTCAGCAGATGCCGCCACACTGAGCTTGGTGCTCCAGCCTTTAGAAGCGTAAGAGCTACACTTCTTTCCTTATAAAGTACCCAGTCTTCAGTATTGTGTGATTGTGACACAGCACGGACAAGACAGCTTCATAATCTGCATGTATTTCCAACTCTACCTACTCTCCTTATCCTCTGTATAAATCAGCTCCATCAACTTCTTCAACAACTTATTTCCTACCAAATTGGAGCCAGAAGCCAATATGTAAGGAAACTGCAGGACAGTGTGGGTCAGGGGACGGATGGAAGTAGTTGTCAGTTTCTGAACGTACCTGGGGTTTAGGCCTGAGGGAACCCTGAACACTCTTCCCACAAATGTTTTTTTAACTCATTTTTGCTATTGCTTCTAAGATGTTATTTGGTTTCATAAGTTCTCATGTCAGGAAACCACCTTGTGGAAATCTCTGAGCCTACATCTACCTTCTCACTTCTAGAATTTTTCTTTTAAAAATAAACACTAGTGTTGTGCATAGATTGGGCTGTAATCTTTTTACCCTAAACTCTTGGGACACAAGGTTTTTCAAAAAATATTATTTTCTCTTGCCTATTAGATCTGTCATGTGATACCCATTATCTGGGACAGCATCCTGTGTATTGTATCTGTCATGAAATATGTAGATTGATCCCAGGAAGCAGAGTCAGTGAAGGCCACAATAATGGAGTAGAGTCGTGTACAGTGAAGTCCCTCAAAAGGTCACTGCGGATGGCGTCTGAAGCACAGGTGAAAGAATTGTAAAAGAAAGGATGACTCTGGATGCTGGTAAGTTTACCAGTCCTCGGGCAGCAAGTCAAGTGGGGTTTTGTTTTTACCAAAGATATTTATCTCTCCAAAGGAGAAGTTGGAGTCAACTGTCAACTCTTCAGGGCTATTTGGAAATAATTTATTATATTTAAAGAGAATGAGAAAAATTTTAAATAGTAACTCTCGAGAACACAAGAAAATTGAGAAAATGTAGGATACCTGGTAGAATTTAGAGTTCTTTTCAATTTGGGGGTAAGGCTGGTCTGCCTGGATTTAAGAGCTTCTAAATAATAAGATGCTTTGGTGTAAGGAAAGAGAGGCAGATGGAATTATCTATGAATGAAAGTTTTTGGTTTGTTTTTTCCAGGAAAAGGTGATAAACTCCTAAGGTGAGAGTAACTGCAAGGATGAAGACACTGTGTTGGTATTTTTGCCAGACTTATTGACAAGAAGATTTACAGATAAGTAGAGAGTGATTTTGTTTGGGGATTTGAACATGAAAATAAAAGAAGGATAAAAGAAGAGCAGGCAGGTGGAGAAAAGATCCCTGGGGGAAAGGGACCACCCACGGGGAGGCCAGGGTGCCCAACGCGAACGGCTAGCCTTTTCTCCCAGGACATTTAAATTGCCCACTACAGTGGCAAAACTTGATGAGTAGATTCTCTCTAGCTCAAATTTTCAATGTCTCCAGATAATTAAAAAGAATCCATTATACGACATTCATCCTATTATATCTTGGTAAGATTAGGAGTTAATGAAATTTACAAAATTAGATTAGGCTCTGAGATAATCAGATTTACAATTGCTCAAACTCTGGTTTGATTACATACATTTGAATAAGTATTACTCTACCACTGTCTACTTACCCATCTGTCTCTCTCTGTCTCACTGTACATCTCTAATTTATTTTAGCTATCAAGAGTTTGCTCCTTCATCTTATCTCAATATCGCAAAATAAGGCGGCACAAAAGATCATTCTTAGGAGAAAAAACAGTGACCCCCCAAAAATGTTCATCCCCCAGAAACTGTTGGCAAAGCAGAACTTCATTTTACTGACCTATATAGCAAGATTATCACATTTGCATTATTTTATTCACTGTGGCTTGTGAGTACAACTACTCATATAAGCTAACCTTGATTGCAGAATGCATGGACTAATTATCATGTTTCAATTCCAACCACCACTGCTGCAAGTGAATGCACTGCTATGTCCTTATTTTTTCACTTTCAAATTCTACTCATCTTCAAGTTTTCACATTGTATAAAACTGTGATCTCTCACAATTAATCAGAAACTATAGTTTAACTCATGGCTATTTCAGGTTTTTGTTTCTTTGGTGACCACTCCTTGTTGCCTGGCCACAGAGTGGATCTCTGTTTATGGGCCCATGAAGTAGAGAAAGGGGAGAAAGAAAACTCAGAACAGCGATTTTTACTCAGAGCGGAAGCAGTCACCTCTAATATAAAATTCAGGGATTATCTTTGAAGTTATCTTATTTCTATTATTGCTATGATATTACTATTATCGTAGGTCATGGTTCTGATTTCTGTAACAATGGCTCAAATAGTGATTTTAAAAAGAAAGTTTATTTTCTTCATATATAAAGAAATGCTGTGCAATGTAAGCAGGCCAGGGCAGACAGATCAACTCTAAGGTATCTGAGTCCTTATTTCTTCCAGATTTTTGTTCTCTTATTCAAAATCTTTGATTTCTCTTTTAAAAGGCCAATACGGAAAGCTGCATGTCTACATTCCAGGTAGCTTGTTGGAGGAAGAATATCAAAGGAAGAGGAAGGTGAAGATACATGCTTTCAATTTTAAGGGTACACCTCTGAAGTTGTGCACATTGTTGCGGCTGATATTGTGAGAGTCCAATAGCCAGAACTTAGTCATGTGGCCTCATCACAGATCCATTGATATAAACACAATGGAACCTAATAGTACTTTCAACAATAATGTCAATGGGCACTGGAGAGTTTTTTAGACATTAATGGTGGTGTTCATCTCCTGCAGAGGTTTTGTTTCTTTTAAAAAAACTTGTAAAATAACGCAGTTGCACTCAGGCATGGTGGTGCACACCTGTAATCCCAGCACGCAGAAGGCCAAGGCAGGAAGACCACTGAGTGTCTGAGGCCAGACTGGGCTGCATAGTGATACCCTGTATTAAAAAAAAACAAAAACAGTTGTAGCCCAAGAAAATTTTTCATAAAAGCAAATTACAATGATGATTAGATTAATAATGTAGTAGAGTGGCAGTGAGATGAGAAATAGTACAAATTGGCCATTTTTTAATGGAGTGACAGTGTGGAAGAAGGAAGATCTCATATATTCTTCTTTGGAGGGGCATATAGTTCTTAATTCATTATGGTCCAATTATTCTTTTTTCCTACGAGTCTCAAAGGAAAGTTTCTACTGACACGTTTCTAAAATGTAATTATTTACACATTCAGGATGTGTAAAACTCAAGAGATATGGTGATACAAAATGATAACTCAATTAATTGAGTCATTATTTGTGTCTGTAGAGAATACACATGAAGCCCTTATCACAGACCCAAAGTGCCTTTATCTCAGAAAAATATGATCTAATTTCAAGATACTTAGTTATCTTTCTTAAAATGAAGTACTTCAATGAAATTCATTAAACTCACCCATTCTTCATCCCTGCCTCTAAAATACTGAAGATCTATTCCTCCCTCTAAGAAACTGAAAAACAAATTCTTCTAAGTACATCCATAGTTTTTCAATTTCTTTTTTTCCTCTCATTTACTACTCTCTTTAAAATAAAATTTAAAAAGATTAAAAAAAAATTAAAAAAGAAATTGAAAAACTATGGATGTACTTAGAAGGATTTGTCTAAAATTTTATTTTAGTCTTCAGCTCCAAATTAAAATTTTACCAAAATGCAAAGTTACAACACTGATGAATTAAATGCTTATTGAAATATTTATATTAATGTTAGGCCCACACAGCTGCAATGTGAGTGACTTAGGACATATGTGGCTTTAATCTAAGTAGCAGTGATTTTGTGTAGAGGATTCTCTTTCAAGCAACATGGGTGCCTTGAACCTGAGAAGAATTCAAGCTGCAATGAACGACTGACGGGAAATGAACCCAAACCCTGCTCAGAAATGGTTCTGTATATTTCAGTCACAGAACATGTGAATGGTAACATTGGAGAACATATATTGCTTTGCCTCTTACCTAAGCGTCCTATTATATTGCCTTGTGCAATAAAATGAATTTAGCGGTGGATATATCTATTTGGTGAGGGGGACAGTTAATGGTCAAAAGAGAAAAAGAGGGTATTAAAAATTTATCAAAATCTAATTTTCTAAAAATTGTACATGATGAAATTTGAAGTATACTTATAACGTTCATATACATAGTGGCTCCACTACTATTCCAAAAGAGTAATTGGTGTCGAATGCTGTTAAGTCTTTACAAGTTTTACTAAAATGTGAGACTGGTTATCTTGCTTAGGAGCCCTCAATGCACAGTAATGCTACTGCTGTCACTATGATGGACACTGGTGATGCTTGTTTTTCATTGACGTTTAAAATACAGTGGAAAAATACTTATGTATGTGATTCTTAGCTCCTTTAATTGGTATAGCTTGAATCACTTTCCTTTGCTAAGTGAAGGAATACAAATTTGAAGCTTATAACTGCCACTACAGTGTTAGAATCGCCAATCCCATCTGGACAGGGCTGATTACTCTCAAACTAAATAACCACTCTGAGCATAGACCAATCAGCTCCTGGAAGTGCTTTTACTTTGGGACCTACAATAAAGGCCACAAGGGCACAAATTAGAAAAAAATCTGCTTTAAAGCACAGTGTGAAGCTGTAGTGGCTAGTAATATAATTAAATATTTAGTACATAAACTTTGAAAGACTTCATAGATGTCTGTGTATATTGGAAGTTTACTTGCAGATCAAAGTAGTTTATCTCTGTTGCAAAAGTTTACCTCTTTTGCAAATGGAAAATGTAATCTAATCTGCGTTCGTATCTCATACATACCTGAGTAAAACACTTCCCATCCAGACAGCCGTGTAAAATACATGTTCAACGTGTTAAATGAAAGTCTGCACTTCGACAGAATGCATTTGTTCTTAAGGGGAGAAAGACGTTCCTGCAAATGTTCTAGACCTTTTCCTCACTTTGTGTTCCCAAGGGAAAGTCTAAAAGGAACCAGTACTACACGTACTTCTTACAGTGCTCAGGAAAAGTTCCGAACGCGTCGTACAATTCATGTTCTGTTTTTATCTTAAACTTGCTTAGTTGTACATTTTAGGAAGGTTTAGAAGCTGGTACCCTTTTGTACTGGGTTTCCAACCTTCACGCGTTCTTGACATTACCAGCCAATAAGACTCAAGAAGACACGTGTGTGTAATCACTGCGGGGCAGGAGAGGAGAACTACGTTTATCCACAGCACAAGGTCCTCCCCATACCGCTTGCTCTGAGTGTCAGTTCAAACCTTTGTAGCATTTACACATTTCCGAGCAAGTATCCAGCACCGCCCCTCCCCAGGGTCGCACTGTTTTGGCTTTTTCCTCCTGTGCAGCACAGTGCGTGTGGCACGCACACACAAGGTGTCCCCTCGGCCCCTTACAATTTTCTTTTTCGTCTTTTCCTAGGAACTTAATACCTACTGAACAAAAGGAAAAGATTCTCCCTTGAGTTTATACATTCCCCAAATAAGTTTCCGGGTTGTGGGCCGCAGCAGTTACAGTCCGTGTCACTCTTCTGCGGGTCCAAGCGGCGGCTCCGGCTCTGCAAGTGGAGACAGACCCTCCGCCTGGTTGCTGTGGCCACTAACAGAGAAATTCCAACCCCTGCAGAGAGCCCCGCAAACAAAAGCTGGGAACAGGCAACCCAAACCGAGTCCCACCGCTCCCTTCCCTTTCCCTCTCCTGGGGAGCGGGCGTTGGGGGAATCACTAAGTGCGCTGCTTCCTCCCCGCCAGGCTCGCGCCTGTCTAGCTCCTACCTGTTGCCCTGGTTACCCTCAACTTAGCCGACCCTCCGGGGGACCACAGCGACAGGGCAAAGCCACGGGGAAGAAACAAGACTTGCAGAAGGCACAGCAACCTCCTGGTTGGACGCCCGAAACCTGGAAAGCAGGGCTGGCAACGCAGTACACGACCTTCGCAGGCCGGGCGCCCGTCTCGAGTGTCACACGCCCGTGTCCTTGTCGCCTCTGTACAGAGCACAGCTGGCTGGACAAACGCTCCCTGCCACGAGCGGCTCAAACCTTTCCCCCAAGCGCGACCAGAATGGTGGCTGTGATTAGCCCCGAACCCCCAGGCCTGGAGAGAAACCTGTCACCTGCGCCGTCTTCCCACCTCGAATTCGGGCGGTGTCTGCCCGGCGCAGCCCAGCCCTCCGCTCCCCGTTCCCGCGGGCCCGGGAGGATGCCGCGCGCCGCGCCGGGCGGGAGCCCGCGGGGAAAGGCTGTAGCGCCTCTGCCCTTCTCCCCCTCCCTCGGTTTGAGCTCGGAACCTTAGGTGTCGACTCAGAGCGGGACCAGTAATCCCTACTGCTTCCCACAGTCGTCGAGAAGTGCGAGGAACTCCCTCCCGCGGTGTTAAAGGCTGGGGAGCTCCCCAGAGCTCGACAGGTCGCGGCCGAAAGTTACCCTCCCGGGCCCGCAGGCTCCCGCGTCCCCGCAGGGCTCGCGCGCGGGGGCCGAGGCCGCAGGACCGGCCGGGAGCCCCAGTCCCGCCGGCGGCCGCCCCGAGCAGCGGGTCCTGCGCCCCGGGTAGGAGCGGCGAGCGGGACGCGGACGCGGGCGAGGACCCGGCGCGAGCCCTCCCTCCGGGGCCGCAGCGCCCGGGAGGGGAGCGGAGGTAGAGGCGGGCGCGGTACCTGTGCTGCCCCCGGCCTGGCCGCCGCGCTCCTGCGGGAAGATGCCCGAGCACTTCTCCCACTCCACCTGGCCCGCGAAGCACAGCTCGGTGACGATGTGCAGCGCCTTCTGGCACAGGCTGTTCACGCCGTCCTCCTTGCGGAAACTCATGGTCGGGCTGCCCCGCTCCGCCCTCGAGCCGGACCCCTGCCGCGCCTTAAGCCATCGCCGGCCCGCGGGCTCCGGGTGAGCGCGCGCTGCCCGCAACTCCTAGGCGCCCGGAGTTGGCCCCATGGCGAGCGCGGCGCGCGAGAGCGGTGCGGCCGGCGGGCGCGGGCGGCGGGGCGGCGAGCACTGCGCCAACTCTCCCGCCGCGCCGGCGAGCCCGGGCGAGCCTGAGGCGCGGGGCGGGCGCGCGAGGGGCAGGGGCGGGGCGGCGCACAGGCGCGAGGCCCCGCCCGGGGGCGCCCCCTCCTCGGCCCGCGCGCGTCTGGCGGTGCGGACCCGGGCGGCGGGGGCGAGCGCGCGGCCCCGCGCACCACCGGCGGGGCCCGGCCGGGCGCCAGGAGCCCCCTGGTTTTGCTGTCCGCCGCTGTAGTTTTGTGAGTCGCAAGCCCTCCTTCTCTCCAACTTTTTTCTCCGTACTCTCACCCAATTCTGGTTTTCTAGAAAAGTCATTGTAGGAAAAAAGGGAAACATTAAATGAAGAGAAAACCAATAATCACACCATACGTCTATAAAAATAATAAAAACATTTCTGTAAAATGTTTTTAAAATGATTTCTATCAGGGATGGTTTAGGGACAGAGACTATTTTTACCCGGAGGACTGTACTAGCAGAGAAAGTGGCTGTAAGGGGCATTTCCTGTTCGCCCAGTTCGGTTTTTCTTCATATGTAAATACTATGAATAGGCACATTTGCATGAATGGCTTTTGATCTTTTTGCCCTTGGTTAGGTAGATCACAAAAGGAAACATGTCCCTTGTACTAATATTCAGATACGATTCTGTTGATTAATGTGTAACTGGCGACTGAGAATGCATAACTTGATGCTCTCTTGCTAGTGACTTAAATACGAAAAGAATTAGTAAATATATGCCACAAGGTTACAGTTATGCATGCGCATAGTTTTAAAATTATTTCCACTCAGTTTGATCCCGTATCATAACCCGATGATTGGCTGATTATTTTTGCACTGGAATGTCGCGAAGTGGTTCGTCTATCTACAGTAGTAGAATAAGGAGTCCTAGTGTAAACTGCTAGGCAGTCCAGGGTCCATCATTCCCTTCGTAGGGACCTCCTGGTAAAGCTTACTATAAATACTAGGCACAGCGCCCCGGTAGGTAGGGAAACATCCATTAGTTGAATCGTTTGACCAGATTCATAGGACATTTGGTTTAGCCAGGACTATTTTTACCATAAATTGAGACAAACAAATCTGCAGGATTCATTTGGCTTTTGTTTTGTGCACATTGATTTGCCTGTTGTCTAGACAAAAAAAATTCACTGTCAATTTAAAAATACTGAACATGTGCTGTGTGTGCCAAGGAGCACACTTTAGTGAGACCCTTTCGGACTGTGCTTCTCGTTGTTCTACCACCTAGTGAGCCCTGGGAAAGCTAACCTGCCATGCAGCGCTCCGCTTTCCTATTTACTGTGTGAGCAAACTGCTGCGTGGGAGGACCACCGAATAATTCATTTTATGCTACTTCCGCGCTCTAATTGCTTAAGTGCAGTAGTGCAGAAGGTCTCTCTACTGACCCTCTTATGTTTGATTTCAGTGCTAAGTATTAAGTGAGCGAATTCTGAAAGTCACTTTCCGGTGTTTGTTTACACTGTTCTTGGCCTGTTGCTACTCTCACCTTTGTGTTTCTACAACAAAAGGATTCATTTTACTTGGGTATTCATTTTTCTTAATCCGTTTGTCTAATAGCACTTTCCTATCATGTAAAATGAGTACCATCAGGTTTTCATTTTTCTCTTTGTTCTTTGGACCATCTCTCAGTTCATTAGCAGGTAAATAAAAATATTTTTATTTGTCACTTATTAAGAGCTCAGTAAGAATTTTGGAAAAAGCAGATACTGCATTCAAGGCCATTTCTTCATCATCGCTGCAGGATAAGAATTTCAGTTTGCCCTCTTTAAAATTGCTTCTTTGCTAACGATCTCAGCTACCAAAAACGTAAAAGGTAAGCAATACAGGTTACATCGACAGTACTTCCACACACATATGCTGCAGAAATTACTCAACTAGTCAAAAGAGAAGGGAGCAGGATATGCTGCTGTTTATTGGGCCTTGTTTATTGTAGGGTGTGCTGCACTAGGGACTGAGTCCAAACATGCTGGCTGCCATGGTCTCCCCCATAGTTATTTCTGAAAACCCAAGGGCTGAGCAGAGGAGGAACTAGTTGGGAGGTGAAGTGCCTGAGAGAAATCTCGGAACTTGAAGTCCCTCTGGAGTGGCAAATTTTAATATTCAAACTGTGATTTCCTTTCCTACTCAAGCACGTTCCAATTCCTACATCTTCCCTTTTCTTTGCCTTTCTCAAATTCTTAAGGAAAAAGGTATAAGGTAAGACATGAAAATCAATCCTGAACCTGCACAGTTTGACTCCCTTATGGCTTGGCTCTGAAATAGCCCCAGAGACTCATCTCCTGGAAGTTGGTTCCCCAGGGCTGCATTGCTCAGAGCTGGTGCTCTGGGGACATGACTGGATGGATCATGAGGTCCTATAAACCAGGTGGATCCCTGATGAGGAAGTCAGACCCTGGGAGCACCCCTGGAAGAGTCTCTCTTGTTCCAGCACTCCCTTCTGTGGCCGCCTCTCATCCATGACGAAGCCACAGGCTCCCTCCGATGCTCTCTGCCTCACCACTGTCCCAGAGGAAGACCCAGGTGACCAAGGACAGAGACCTCTGAAATTATGAACTGAAATCTGTCTCTCCTCTTGTAAGTTGATTTCCTCAGGTATTTTGTCACAGTCACGAAAGTGGACCACCCCAGACCCCAGGACAGCAACTAGGAGGTGGAGAATGAGGGAAATCGCAGAGCAGCTCAGCTCAGTCTGAACAAAGATCAGAGACAACTATTAAATTTTAACTCACTTAAAGTGTATGACTATTCTTCACTCTGCCGTAGGCAGCCCAGACTCCTACTAAGTCACAACCTGTAGGTACCTGGGCCTGCTTAGGTCTGCTTTACTTCAGAAAATGGCTTTACCACCCCCTTGCCCCTGGCCGAGATGATGACCATGGTTATATGGATGGGAGTTGCTGCTGAGAAGTCCAGGGCCCTTCTGACTCTATCCAGATCCCATCTCTAAGCTTCGGGGTCTTTTCTTCTATTGTGTTTATCCATTTTCTTGATGGATGCTCAATGTACATTTTCTCCTGTGAATCTTTGGAGTTTTGAAAAATTCCATTGATTGATTTATTCCTTTCAAAGTGCTCTGCCCTCTGCTTTCTCCCATTTCCTGGGGCTTCCTCACGTTAGATGTTTGCCCACCAGGACAGCATCTCCCATTTCCATTTCTCTGTACTCCATCTCTTTATCTCTAATTCTTAGATTCTAAGTTTGGGTGATTTCCTTGATTTTTTCTCCTGAGCCTTCTACTAAAATACTCCCATTTTAGCTGTCATAGGCCTAAGATCTCTGCATACTTTTTGGTTTACTGACTTTTTTTTGTTTCTTATTTCACAGATACAAAGTCTTTTATTTTTCTGACCATATCAATCATGTATTTTTAACTCTCTCCTAGTTGTTGTTCTTTATCTTGGTGGATTTTTTCAGAGCTCTGATGATCCTAGGTTCCCTACTTAAGAGCAATATAATGTGGATTTGAAATCTGAAGTGTATATAACTGGACTGGGCTGTAGTTTTGGTTGTAACATTCCCAATATCAATGTTGATAGCCATATTCCCCACAGAGCTTCATATCATCTCAAAGAGAAAGTATCTAACCTGTCACTAGGGATATGAAGCAATCACTGAAGCCCGCTTGTGTCTAACAAACCCCCCATTTTTTACATTTTAAGACATTCTTTGCTACCCTCCCACCTCCACCTTTGAGTCTGAAACCTTTCTGGGTTATTTCAGAGAAAATCTCTTATTTTCAAGGTCAGGGAAGGGTGAGCACTGAGCTAAAAGTATGTGGGCAGAGATGTGAATTTTAAGACATGTTAAGCATTACATGGGGAGGCAGAGGCGAGGGCAGTTAAAGCCCTCCTGTGTGTACCTCCTTACAGGCATAAGTCGTGGAGGTGCACACACGCCAGACTACCACTTAGTGCTGATGATGGTACTGCTTAAAACTGCCCCAGTGGGATTAAATGCCTTCATACCTTCACTGTAGTTTGTCAAAACCCTGCACAACCTTTTATCTGCCTATTTTCATTGTGCTTTTCTAAGTTATTTGTGCCTTTTTAAAATCCTCTATATTTTCTTTGTAGCATGAATCATAAAGTTAATAATTTGTTGTAAACTCTGGAAGGAAGGGATTCTGCATTCATCACTACTCTTTTTTCAGGTGCCTTGCGCTGTGCCATTGTGGACGCTCAGTAAACACTAATCACGCCAGTTCATTGATTTATACCATTTGCTACCCTTATGTTTCCCTCTAATATCAACAGCACAAGCAAAGAAAGTGATTGTAAGGGGACATGTCCTTTGAGAAGACCAATGGTCATTTAGACTTCAGGAGCAGACCTTAACTTCAGGGTCATCTTTATGTGTTATGTTTTACATATCTGATTTAATAGCAATGATCATAATTACCATATCTGCTATAGAATCAATATAACATTAAATATTTTGCTATGTAATTGTTATAGTAAGTCATAAAGATTAACTTACATAGTACAATAAGCATTTTTATTCCTTTAATGCTGATGGTAAACTTATGAGACAGTAATTATGATTCTGACTTTAACCATGAGACCACTGAACTACAAAGAGGGTAGACAGCATATCATAGGCTACTGGTAGTAGAGTCTGAGTGTGGACTAAGACTTAAGGTTGCAGAATTTAGATTCTTAATACTATCTTTTCTAACTTGTCCTCGTAAGACACCTCTAGAGGAGGCAAAATGAGATAAAAGGACCATTGATTCGGGCAGCTAAATTAATAATAACATGTAATGTGAAAATGTGGTCTTTGTCTATTCTCTATGCATCTTACAAATCAGCTCTAGTCCCTAATGGTGGTGCAAAGAAACCAACACACATCTTGTCATATTCATCTCCTCTTCCACATAGTTGAGTAAGCATATGTAGGACATATGTATGAGATATTATCCTTGGGTTTATATTTTCCTAAAAAGTACAGTAACTAATGACAGTCGTTCCATCTCATATGATGTACATTTAAATAATTACTTTTATCTGGTTTTTTTTAGTAATTGAGATATAGAAATTTAATACATTTAAGGATTACAATGCAATGATTTGCTATATTTCTTGGGGGTACTTGTGCATTTGTGTGTGGAGTTCCTCAGCATATTATAACATGACGATTAATTTTTTTAATGGTGAGAAATATTTTAATGTGATGATCTATCATACTTTAGTCAGCTATTTCCTATTGATACAAATTCATTCAGTTAGCCTGCTACCTATATTGGCCTTGTTGCCATAAGCTTACTTTAAATATTTACTTAACCACTGATAATTTAATGTGGTCATCTAGACTTCCACTACATAAAATTAAATTTAAGAGCACTTGTCTATCGGAAATATGATTGTCACATTTTGCATTTACTGCTTACAAAATAGATGTTACTACTTTTAAATTATTGCCATTGTCTTGGTTACTTTTCTCTCTCGTTGCTGAGACAAAATACCTAACGCCCAAAATGAAGGAAGGAAAGGTTTATTTAGCTTACAGTTTGTGGAGGTTTCAGTTCATATTTGGCTGGCTCAGAGGCAGAGTGGCACATGGCAGAGGGCAAACGTTCATGGCAGCAGAGCACAGCAAAAAAACAGCAAAAGGGAGGAATGGCTGCAAGCAGCCTCTTTCCTTTCTTTACATTGTAAACAGCCTACCCCCACGCAGGGGGTGTGGAGCTCTCACACAATCTGCATGCCCTCCTCTTCCACAGGCTCAGGATGTGTACAAAGTAAGCGCCCTGGCTTCCTGCTGAGTCACTCAGCCAAACCTCTAGACTCCCCAAGTTGACGCAATGTATCAACCATAACAGCCATTATTTTTACTTAATTATTTTTAAAACTGTACTAAAAAGACTGTGATGTGATGATGATTATTCATTATTTTCTTTTTGCCTATATAATATGCATGTTATACATGAAGGTAAAAAGTGTAAAACATTTATTTTTAGTTAAAATGGCAAGAAGTATGAGTGTAATGATTATTTTCTAAATTAATAATCTGAAACTTCAGCAAGTATCAGAAACACCTGAAAAGCTTTTAAAATGCAAATTTCTAGGCTGACTCCTAGAGTTTTGATTTAGTAGGTTTCAAGGTGAGGACTGAGGATTTTCATTTTAATACACTCCTGGGTGATCTTGATACTGCCGATCCTGGGACCAAACTTTGAGAATCACTGATCTATGTACAGTCTTTAAAACCAAGTGTTATCTATAAGAAGTTATACTAGTAGAAAATTTTCCAACACGATTATACTGGAATAAAATAATCAATCCAAGAGAAAAGACAGTGGGCATTGATTTAAAATAGGTAAACAGTTCTGCCTATATATAATGAAGAACTTAAACAGTTTGAACCTGATTGAGTATTCTTTACAAGCAAAAGCCCTCAACAGAACACTGGCTAAATTAGTTCAACAGCATAAAAAAAGGACTATGTACCACAACTGAGTGGGATTTATTGCTGGAATGCAAGCACACAGAAGTTGATGAATATAAATATCACATTAACAGAATAAAAGAAAAATCATAGTTATTCTAATTGATGCATTTCCATAAATTAATGATGAACAATCTTTAAAGGAAATATAAAAACCACTCAATTTACAACAGTATCAAAAAAAAGAAAAGAAAATGGGTGTTAACAACGCACTCCTTGTTTATGGTTGGGAATACTTAAGAATTTTTAGATGTCACTACTACACAAGGCAACCTATATACTCAGTGCAGTCTATATCAAAATCCTAGTAACATTTTTGTAAAACTAAAAATAATCATGATGACATTTACATATAATCTCAAGGGACACTAAATAACCGAATAATCTTGAAAAAGAACAAAGGCCACATGGACTTTCATTTCCTGGATTTTAAAACATTCTACCAAGCAGCCGTTTTAGCTAAAGGTGCTAGTAGAAGGTAGGGTCTGGTCAGAAAAGGCAGGTCGCTGAGGGTGACCTGGACAGGTAGCTCTCCTTTCAGAGTTTCTCTTCACTTTTCTTCTGGCTGCCACAATTTGAATAGCTTTCCTTTTCCAGACCTTTCCATCATGCAGTCCCCCTGCCTTGGAATCTTCTGACTAGTCGCTGAATCCTCTAAAAACCATAAGCCAAAATAAGTCTCTCCTCCTTTAAATTGTGGGTATTTGGTCTTTTGTCTCAGTGACAAGAAAGTGATTAAGAGAGTTTGTAGTACCAGAGAAGTATGGTTGTTGCTGTGACTACATCTGATGATGTGGTTTAGAAGCTTTGGAACTTTTTACTTGGAGGATTGTGGGAAGGTTTGGAGATGCAAGTTAGAGAAGCTCTAGACTGCTGTAAGCTAAGCTTAATAGGAGGCTGGTCAGAGCTCAGAAGAAAGAATGCTGATGGCAATGTGGACATTATAAGCAAAGATTCAGTTCACTTTTGGAAAATTCAGTTGGGAATGAAGATGTCATCAGCTGTTGGGCTTGAGGCCCTGTGTGCTATTCTCTGCCAGGAAATTTGTCTACATTTCACCCTTATCCTGAGGCTTTGCAGGAAACTGATATTGAGGGTGGTAAACTGATTTATCTTATGGAGAAAAGTTCAGGCGGGTTCAAAGTTCAGGCTGTAATATGAATACCGCTGACAGTTTTTAGAACAAATCTACTGTGCAAAACTGGTGCAAGAAGATAATTTGAAAAGTTTTCAGTTTTCTCAGGAAGGAGTGCCTGCAAAGTTCAGGCAGAGGAGAGCATGGTTGCTGAAAACATTGTCACTGAAAAGAAGCCAAGTACTTTGCCTCAGGAGAAGAGAAGTGATGCCTTAAGGGAATCAGAGAAACCAACAAGATCTCACTCTTCACTGGCTCAATGGTATAAAGGGTAAATGTAAATGCCTTTGAAAGATTTTCCTTCCAGAAGACAGCCCCAGGATGCCCTGCTTGACAGAACAGTCTAGGGAATTGATTCCCAGGGATTTGATCCATATTGCTCAGAGTTACCATCCGGTTACTCAGAGACTTCTGCAACAATGATCCACGGGGATTCCGCTACTGCTTGAGCTGGATGCAGCCCTTGGCGTTATTCATATGGAGCTGGTTTTAAAGACATAAGAAATGTAGTGTTTGCAGAGTCAGAGAGGCTTCTATCCAGATTTCAGAAGGAGGCCAAGGAGGCAAGGCAGTGTGTTACTGAGAAGGCAGTGTGTAACCCTATGAGAGCCAAGCTGCAAGTATAGTGAAGACTCCAGGAAACTGGAGATGCCAGGAATGTGGATCATCTGCTGAGGAAAGCTGCCAGCAGTGAGTGGCACTGTGGCACAGCACGAGAGTGGGCATGTGGGCTGCAACCAGCTGTAGCGTGGGAGTAGAGGCCAATTAAACTTTTGACGCTTGCATTTCACCACAACTTGCCCAAGGTGCTGAACATGCAACTGCAGGATTTAATGTTTGCCCTTCTGGGTTTTTTTTTGTGTCTTTTGGTCCTATCCTTTCTATCCCCCAATTTCCCCTTTTTAGAATGATAATACTCACCCTGTGTCATTGCATGTTGGCAGTGTTTAGCTTTATTTTTTATTTTTATAGGATTTTTATTTTCATAGGCACAGCTAAGAGTTTGCCTTGAGTCTCAGAGGAATCTTTTGATTTAGACTTGTCAGCAATGCTAGGAAGGCTAAATTTTTTGTGACCTTTAGAGTTGGACTTAGTGCATTTTCATAGAGGTGGGTATGAGTCTTTTGAAGGTAAGGGAGATTATACCTTAGATCTAGAATGTTCATCAAAGTCTCATGTGCTCTGAGGTGGGGCTTTGGGAAGGTGACTGAATCATTGGGTCATCAGCGGATTGGAGTTTACTGTGTTGTCAGGAAATGCAGTCTGGTCAGAAGAGGCAGGTCACTGGGATGTAACCTGGGGGATCTATCTCCTTCCCTGGCTCTTCCTTTCGCTCTCTGCTTCCTGGTCACCATGATGTGAGCAGCTTTCCTCTGCCAGACTCTCTCACCATTCCTGTCCTGCCTTAGAGCCAGCTGGCCATGGAATGAACCTTCTAACAACCGTGAGCCAAAATAAAGGTCTCTTTCTTTAAGTAGTTGGTGCTGACTATTTTGTCCCAGTGAAGAGAAAGTGACTAAGATAACCTCAAAGTAGTACTGTCATAAAGACAGCACATAGACCAATGGAATAATAGTGATCTCAGAAATAAATCTTCACATACGGCTAATTTTGATGGATGTGACTAGTTCATTCAAAGGAAAAGGGGAGTCTTTTCAACAAATGATAATAGGAAAAATAGGAAAAAAGTTGGAGCCTTCACTAATATCATACAAGTAAATAAAGTGAACATAGATCAAAGACCTAAATCTGAGAAAATTGGAGTGAACCTATGGCACATATGCCACAGCAGGCATCCAGAGCCCTCTGGCTGGTGTGTGATCCATGTTGTCCCAGCCAAGGTGTGACAAATTATCAGCATGCATACAACAGCAAAGATCACATTGATTGTGAAAAAAGCCCGCTGAAGGCAAACTTATCTTTCAATGAAAAGCTGCTCATATCTTTGAAAGCTCTACTATTTTTTTCCTCTCAGGACAAAAGAAGTTAATGTTTGAATTGTTTTTTTTCTAAACTAAAACTTCAGTATTAAGGTTTAATTGCAGTTTTTAAGCCCTTTGTCAATTTGTGATAAATAAGTAGGTTTTGGGTTGCATTTTGAGCACTTGTCTCTAGAATAGTCAGCATGACTGATTTAAGACCTAAAGTAGTCTAGAAAAGACTATCAGGGAAAATGTTCACAACGTTGAATCTGGCAGTGGTTTCTACCATATGACACCCAAAGTCACAGCCAACCAAAGAAAAATGAGACCAACTAGACTTCATCAAAATTTAAAAATGACTAAAATGACTTTAAAAATGACCAAAAGACACTATCAACAGAGTAGAAAGTACAAACATTGAAGTGGCAAAAGTATTTGCACATCGTGTAAACAAGAGAACATGTAAAACTCAACAATAATAACCAAAACAAGACAGTTTGCTTCAAAATGGGTAAAAAGATTTGAGATGTTTCTCCAAATAAAATACATAAATTTTTGGCAAGCATATGAAAAGAGGTTACACACCACTACTCATCAGAGAAATACACATCAAAATTAAAATAAGAGCCCACCCAGTTCATACCAAACAGGATCACTTCTATAAATGACAAATCGAAATAAGAAAATGAACAACCAGAAAATTAAAAACGTTGGCAAGGATATAGAGAAACTGGAACCCCATAACTAACTATAAGTTGAATGTAAAGTGTGTAGCCTCAGTGAGAAACAGAAAGTCATCATTAAAATATTGCAAATAGAATTGCAATTTGTGCAGTGGCACATGTTTGTAATCAAAGATATTCAGGAGGCAGAGGCAGGAGGCTTGTGAGTTCATGAACATCTTAAGCAATATAATGAAACCTTGTCTCAAAAACAACAAAAAGTTTATACAGCAGTTCTATTTTGGGGGACTATGTTCACAGAGAACTGATATCAGGGATTCATTTCCATGTCATGTTAGCAGTGTTGCTCAAGCGTGGAATCTCGTATAAAGATAGACATGTAGGGGAAGGAACAGGATAGAGATCCCAGGCATAAGTTCTCAAAAGTTTATTACTGAGGGAATGGATATACAAAATGTGCTATATTCATACATTAAAAATTAACTTGGACTTGAAGAAGATTGTGATGTGGTATGACATGGGACCTCACTCATGGTGCTAAGTGAAATAAGCTTGTCATAAGAAAACAAATACTGTACAAGTCCACTTATATAAGACATTTAGAACAGTCCAAACCGCAGGGAGCACCATAGCTTGAAGGGGCTGGGGGCCAGGAGGAATGGGCAATTAATGTTTAATGGGTGTAGAGCTCACTTTTACAAGTGAGCAAACGATGATGGGAATGGATGTTTCTTATGGCCGCATGACACTAGGAATGATTTCAATACTAGTGACCTGTGCAACAGAAATTGATAAAGCTGTAAACTTTAGGTTACTTGTATCATATCATGGTCACCTTTCTGAGAATTGACATAAAGTATTTTGGAACTTTTAAAATGTCCTTGGGGAGAATGTATAGCAATATCAATGTATGGTTGTGATATTGCAAAGTGAGTTAATAAAACTATGGAAGACTAGGTCCAAACTTTCTGACTTATGAATAGCAGGAAAAAGCATCAGAATGCTTAGAGCAGTCATGTGAGAAAACTGGGCCAAATGGCTTGGAAGAGTTGGTACTCCAGATCTGTTTCAACATCTTCTGATGTACTTTCTTGCATTGTACTCACAAGAAAACCAAAAAGTTCACTTCTCACTTTACTATCGTTCAAGCTCTCTAGTAAACATCCATGAAATTCATGTTACTACAGGGTTGGTGAGTGCAAATGGGAAGATGCTATGGTGTTGCTCTTGCTCTTGACATTTCTACTGGCAAACAAAGTCAGAACAGCATTCTTTTATTTTTGCACCATCAGGAAGCTCATTAGTTTGGGGTTACTTTTCATGATTGCCATTAAACTGTGCATGGATGTTGTATGAAGGCTGGTAGGCCCACACTTGGTAATGGAGACATTTCCCTCTGCTGCCAGCGAGGCAAGAATTTGAGCCCTAATTACCTGATCAGCAAAGAATCAGTCATTCTCCGTATTCTAGCATTGGGATTCAATTCTGAAAGCAGAGCCTAACATCTATTTTGCTCCTTTGCAATTATTTCATAAGTCACTGAGGACTTAGTAAAATCTGTGGTTTATAATGTTCTCTGCACTTAAACCCCAATATGATTAGATTATTTTTATTTTCATCCTTTAGCTTACATGTATCACCTAAATTTCAGGCCACTCTGTTTTACTGTGGTAAAATGAAAAGAGCTACTTAAATATTTAGAGCTAAATCTAAACTTTAGACTGGGCTTCTTTTAAGATTAAAGAAATTTCTGGAACAATGTTGTCTTAGTCCATTTGTGCTTCTATAGCAAAGTACTATAAACCAGATAGGTTATAGACAACATAAATTCATTTCTCATGGTTCCAGAGGCCAGCAAGAGCCAGAGGGAGATGTTGGTAAAGTCAGTGTCCGATGAGGCCCAAGTCCTGGCTCAGGGGAGGCAGTTTCCAGCTTGTGTGCTTCTCATATGGCTGAAGGCCAGGATGAAGCCCTTTGTACTTTATTTTATTTTATTTTATTTTATTTTTTTGCGGTACTGGGGATCGAACTCAGGACCCTGCACTTGCTAGGCAAGCGCTTATTCCACTGAGCTATATCCCCAGCAAAATATCCTGCTATTTGATTTCTTTTTTTTTTTTTTTTGGCGGTACTAGGGATTGAACTCAGGACCCTGTGCTTGCTAGGCAGGCACTTATTCCACTGAGCTATATCCCCAGCTCCTAGGATGAAGCCCTTTGAATCGCTTGTATAACATAGAATTATCAAATACTTCTAATACCATTACTGTAGAGATTAGGATTTCAACATAACCAGGGAATGGAGGACACAATAATTCTGACAATAGCAAAAGTGGTGCTGTTGTTGTGTACTTAGGCTCTGGAGTACTGCCATTTTCTTACCATTTGTAAGCAGTAACTATTCTAAAACCTTCAGAATAATTTTCTATAAATCTAAAGGATTAACAAGATAATGTATGGAAAGCTAATATCACAATGCTTAATATTTTGCAGGGATTCAATAAGTGGTGGCAGTTTCCCAGACTCCCTGAAACTCTCACAGAGCTGGCATGTATCTTGATCATAAAAACATTCATGCATATCTTTTTAAATGCTTTCTTTGAACTGTGTTTCATTATACTACATAAAAATAAATATAGACAAATATCCCAATCTCATTGAAATTGGATACAGGGAACATCATGAAATTATTAAATGAAAATTGTTTCTCCATGTGAGCTTGTATTTCATTATGTTTGACATCACTTCAGAAAACAAACTCTACATTAAATCTAAGTGATTTCAGTATTTCTTTTCAGCTTGCTGACTGTTTCAAATTGAAACAAGAGCTAGCCTGGTGTTCAAAGTACAGTAACACATCAATGTCTGATAACTAAACAGTCGATGCTTCCTTGGGTTCACAGGCGTGACTCAGTAAAGTTAATAGCAAATGAGGGTACACAATAAATTCCCAAAAATTTAAGACAAAAACATGTTTCTGAATTGTTTTCAGGTATTCAGAGCACATAGGGCAATTATTGCCTTTAAATATTCACTTACTGTTTATGTTAGGTTGGTTTTGATTGCATAGATCACTGAAAACTGTCAGTGAACTCAGAGTACCTTGTCTAGTGGGTCTAATGGTTTCTGCTCATTTTGTTGCATTTCTTGAATAATTTTGCAATATTAATTTACTTAGAGCAATGTAATGTGTGTCCATGGCTAAGAACACCACTTTTCATGAGGCTCAAACTTATCACCTTGGTTTTATTAGCATAGGTGCTCCCCAACCACGCTGATCTATTTTAAATATGAGTGCACTGTAACTGTCAGTTGCTTAGAGTGTATAATTTCTGTATGACTGAAAAAATAATATTCATGAGGATTATTCCTTGAGATACATGCTACTGAACTTTGAGTAATTCTGTGAAATTCTTTTCTGCTTTAAATAATAAGAATGATACCTCTTACGTCTTCTTTTATTTAGCTGTTTGACACTAATTTGCTTTAATGAGAATTTATTAATCAGCCAATGTTTATTTGTCAATTTATTTAATTTATACTTATTTAGACCCACAGAGAACTGTTCTCAGTGTGTTGTAGTTACTGCGATGAACCTCTCCAACAAGGAATTTAAATGATGCAGTCACTTTGGAAAAGAGTTAAGGAAACTCTTGATATGTTTAACTATATTACCAGAAATTTCACTCATAATATCTACTCAAAAGAACTGACAACATGCATTTGCACAAAACCAAAATACTAATAATCCTATTATCATTATTTTTAACACCAAAAAATTAGTAATATCTTTTAACTGATAAATACATAAAGAAATATGTTGTTGGTGGGAATGTAAGCTAGTACAACCACTATTAAAATCAGTATGTGGATTCCTCAAGAAACTAGAAATTCCATTTGACCCAGCTATTCCATTTCTAGGTATCTTCTTGAAAGAGTTAAATACAACATATTACCGTGACACAAGCATTCCCGTTTTTACAGTAGCATAACTGTTAGTAGCTAAATCTGGGAAGCAAGTGTATATGTCCATCAACAAGTGATACAGATGCATAAAGAATGTGTGGTATTTACCCATAGTGGAGTACTACTCCATCATAAAGAAGGATAAACCTGAGTCATTTGTAGGAAAATAATTTCACCTTGAGACCATAATGTTAACACGAAGTAAATCGAACACACAAGCTTGAATAGCATAGATTTCTCTGACATGAGAAAGTCAAATTATAAACATCAGAATATAAGGTAGATAACAGGAAGAAAGATGATAGTTTTTTCTCAGATGAGGGGAGGCAGGAGTGATGGGAGGGAAATAGGATGAAAAAAGGAGTGAAGATGTTTTATGTCCATCCACCCACTGCACAAAAAGAGCATAAACGTCATGTACAACAGACATGGACTAATAAAAAAAATTAAAAACACATTATATATATATATATATATATATATATATATATATATATATATATTCTTACTCTGAAATATTACTCAACAATAAAATGATTATATGTATTGATATAAACTTTGTAAATATTGTGCTAAATGAAGATAGCCCATCACAAAAAAACCATGTATTGTATGATTGTATTTACATGAAATGCTCAAAATATACTACTCTGCAGAGGTGGACCGTAGATTAGTAGCATTTAGCATCTTGTGCGATGGGCAATAAGAAGCAACTGCAAATGGATTTGGGGTTCCCTTTAGGGGTGCTTAAAATATTCTAAATTATGCAGTGCTGGGAGTTGTACAATTTGTGATTATACTAAAAACTACTGACTAATATATATATTTAAAAGAATAAGTACTGTGGTGCATAAATTATATCTCAAGAAATCTGACATGTTGGAAAATGAAGGAAAAATGTGTTTTCTTTTCTGTCAAATCATGTCCCAGGTGCTGGGGTTACAAGCATCCAAAAGTCAAGCTCTTTGCATGTATAGAGCTAAAAATTAATAAACAAATGTTTATTGATCTGAAAGACCATGCTGTGTATTCGAACAGAGTTTTATTGTCTGTGAAATTATTGATGATATTTTAGCTAAAAGAATATAATATAGAAGTAGGAGAACTCTTACATTTTTTTATCCATTCCTCAATTAGTGAACATTTGGGTTGTTACCAATATTTAGCTAGGAAAAATTGTGCTGCTATAAATGTGGATGCACATATATTGCTGTAGTATGATGTTTCTAATTCTTCTGGGAAGATACCCAGAAGGGAAATAGCTGTGTTGAATGGGACCTGTAATCCTAGTTTTCTGAGAAATCCCCACACTGCTTCCCATAGTGGTTATATTAGTCAACACTCCCATCAACAGTGGAGAAATGTTCCCTTTTCCCCAAAGCCCCGCCAGCATTTATTATTGGTTGACTTCATAGGGTGTTGTAAGAGCTTTACAGATTTAACCCTCAGAGTTAAGTTGCTGGTCCATTTGGCATCAATTTTCCAGGTGATGTCACGTAGGCTTCATCTTTGTTCTTTGGCATGTGGTGCTCAATTCTATCAGCACCCCTCTTTGAAGTAAATATGGCTGTCAACTTGACTTGAACTCCCTTTCCAAAATTCAACTTGTGGACAGAGATGTATGGATTTATTTCTGGATTGTCAATTCTATTCCATCTGTTTATTCTTACGCTGGAACACATTGTATTAGCTTTAGTATTGTGAGAAGCTTTGAAATAGCAAAGTGTGTGAGTTCTCTTTTTCTTTTTATTATAACTTTACTATTCAGAGATTCTTGGAATTCCACATGAATTTGAGGACTGACATTCTCACATTCTGCAAAGAAGGGTGTTAGAATTTTGACTGGAATTGCCTTGAATCTGTAGATCGTTGTGAGTAGAACTGCCTTCTGAACAATATTTAATCTTCTAATATACATGAAGAAAGATGTCATTTCATTATTTAGGTCAACTTTAATTTGTCTCAGAAACCATTTGTAATTTTTCATTAACACGTATTTTACCTCATTGATTAAAATTTTAATCATAGATATTTTTATGGTTTGTGTGTACATGTCCCCCCAAATCCTCACGTAGTCATTGGGCAGGCTTTTAGAGTGTATGACTGATCCATGATCCAGTGCTGGGATTATGCCTGTGAGAGCTATACCCACCCTGGGGTGGATAGTTTGCATATAGAGGATGCTTCTGCCATTTCTTCCCTTTGGCTCTTGCTGCTTTGCTATCTTCTGCTGCCATGAACTGTAGCCCTCTGACTCTGCCTCAGAACCAGCCAAGTATGTACTGAAACCTCCACAAACTAAGCTAAATAAACCTTTCCTTCCTTCATTTTGGGTGTTGGGTATTTTGTCTCAGCAACGAGAGAAAAGTAACTGAGACAATATTTTATTCTTTTCAATGACATTGTAAGTGGAATCATTTTTTCAAATTCTTTTTTAAGATTTTTTTATTGCACTTGTATGCAAACACAATTAAGTTTTGTTTGTAGACCCTGTGCCCTGAAAATTTGTTGACTGCATTTATTAACTCTATCAGTTTGGAGGATGTTGTATGTACAGGGTCATGTCAGTTGTAAACATAGCCTTTTTAATATAATGAAGTACTACTCATCCATAAAATAGGATAATCTCAAGACTTTTATAGGTATAAGGTTGCAATTTGAGACCATACTCATAAATGAAATAAATGAGACACTCATGTGTAAACGTTGTACTGTCTCACTAGTGTGGGAAGCTGAATGAGTAAATAAGATCCAAAATGTGTAATAGACATGGTGAACGGGGAAGATGCTGTTCAGAAGAAAAAAGAAACTGATCAGGGAAAGGGGAAAGGAAGGAAGAAAAAGAGAAAAATATACATATACACAATATAGGTGAGATAGTTCTACAGAGAGTTCCTTGTTCACTAAAAAGAAAGACTTGAATTAGTATATTTGGACAGTATTTCATGTCTATATCTTGTACTCTGAGTAACTACTATGAAGATAACAATATGTAATGTATTAATTGTTGTTACTCTCCTATTTGCCTGATTTGAAACTGTTTTATTTCCATTCTTTTTCTTCTTATTTTTAAAATAAAAAACATGTATTAGACAGAAAAATATAAAGAACCCTTACAACTCAGCAGTGAAAGGATACATAGCTCAATTTTAAAATGAGCATGGGCTTTGAGTGGACATTTCTCTGAAAAAGTTGCACAATGGACAATGTGCTTATTTTCATGTTGACTTTTGATAAAATGTTCAACTGCATTAGGAACTAAAGAAATGCAAACTAAAACCACCATAAATGCCACTCTATATCCAAGGAGGGCAATGATAAAAGGAAATGGAAAATAAGCAATAACAAGAATGTGGAGAAACTGGAACGCTTTTACACTGCTCATGGGAGTAAACAATGCTGCAGCCACCATGAAAACCAGTGTTGTGGTCCCTCAGGAAATGTAAAACATAGATTTACCACGGGACCCAGCAATTTTGCCTCTGGTTACATACTGTATTCCAAAGAACTCAAAAGTCGTACTTATGCAAATACTTGGACGGGAATATTCATAGCATCACTGTAATAGCTAAATCATGCAAACAAACTGAATAGCTTTCAATAAATGAGTGAAAAGACGTAAGTGGTGTACACATAGTCTGTAATGTTAATCAGCTTTAAAAGGATGGAAGTACCGATACATACTATAAAAGAAGATAAATCTCAAAAACGAAGTGTGGGAGAAAAGCCAGAGACAAAAGATCACACATTTGAATAAAGTAATTAGCACAGTTAAGCTTATAACTTTAGAAAACAGACTGATCATTACCAAGGCATTACACAAAAGGCAGAGGGTGTGGTCACATACTGAGTACAGGGTTTTCTTTGGGGCAATGAAAATGTCTTGGAATGAGATAAAAGTAGTGAATGATCACATAATATTGTGAACACATTAAATATACCGAATTGTACATTTGAAAGTGCCTAGTTTTGTATTAAATGAGCTTTTTGTCAGTAAGAAAATATATAGTTACTAATTCCAGTAACTTGTTTAAAATCTGATGAGATGAGCTGAGTGTGGTAGCACATTCCTGTGATCCTGTCACTCTGGGAGGTTGAGGTAAGAAGATCACAATTTTAAGGCCATTCAAGGCAATTTAGTGAGACTCTCTCAAACTTAAGGGAGGGAGTTGTAGTTAAGTACAAAGATCCTGGGCTCAGTCCCCAGTGCCACAAACAGAAATAAAAACCAAAACACAATAGACTGACGGATGTAACTGAGAGTTGTATCAGCCCCTCATCAATTAGGACACAGAAATCACACAGTTAATTTGAATGTGGAGGTTTAATATAAAAAATTGTTAATCACAGTGGATTCCTACTAAGGAAAAGAGAAAGTGCTGAAAACACAGGAAGGGCAGACACACGGCTTCGGTGACTGAGGCACAGCACCCGCAGAAGGAACAAGTGCAGAGGAACCTACCACCCAAGGTTAAGCCACAGGCCCCGTGGAAGGGGTGCCAAAGGCTCCAAGGGTGGAGGGCATGGTCTGCTGGAGTGCCCTAGTGTGTGACTCACTGCCAGCCCTCTTCAAGGGCCATGCACCGGGAAGCTTCCCACTGGGCCCTGTATGAGCAGGCTGTCATTCGGCAGACCTACATCAAACTCGGGAGGAGTTTGCCAACAGCTGCACCAGGAAACCAAGAAGAGAAGACTGACTTCTGCTGGATCCCTTTGCATCCTGTATTAACAAAACTCAATACTGTACCAGGTGGCAAAGAAGAAATATTTGCAAAGTTTGTCTGATTTACTGCATAGCAGGAAATAAAAGAGAGTTTTCAGCTGAGACACAGTAAATTGATAATTGGTACAAAATTATTTTAATTAAATAAGTTCAGGTAAAAAAAATACATAAAAATCTCTAACTGATAATAACCTCTCAAATTTATTCATGTGATTAGTTTCATCTTGGCTTGTGATATTACCTCTAGTTATCTGGGAGGTGAAAAGATACATTTCCTAGAAGGAAAACAATTTAAGTTAGTTTTTAATAGGCATGTTAAGCTATAATAGTCAGTATGAAATTAAAATGTAGTCATGGGTTTTAAAATATTATTAATGAGATGTGCATATGGAGAATAAAAGGCATAATTTGCTGTTCATACTGTCAGAGGCTAATCATCATTTTGAAATAGAGCTTCTCCAGGCTGCCTGTGTGAATAGAAAGAGAATAACTAGGTGTCCTGGGAAGTACTCTAAAATAAACCTTTCTAAAGTGTTAAAAAGAGAACAGCCGGATTCTGATCCAGTTGAATAACCATAACACTGACTGTTATAATCAAATGATGATGCAATTACAGCATCCTTAGCATAAAACAATTACTTTTTCCAGCATCTTCTTAGGGCAGAGTGTAAGGCATTGGAAATACAATGCTGCAATTATGTAAAGGTTTTTATTTTATGGGATAAAAACACCTGTTTCAACTTTGACATTTGTTTTTGAAAAAAAAAAAGGCTTCACTCCAACACTTACATAGCAGAGGGAGACCGTTATCTTGTGACAACACTCCACTGCATTGATATTATCTGTTAATTATCTTTGCCATCACTAATTTTGAGCTTGGTGTGCCAGAGATGCTGTCTCTTACCAGCTATATGACTGCTCTTTCTTTCTTCTTTGATGAGTCTGAAAAAGATACAGACTTTAATTAGAAGTGAAACCCAGGAAAGGTTACACTTCCGCAAAGATTTGTGGAGGCATTTTGATCACACAGAGCTCTTCAGAATCATCTTCAGGTGTTCAGAATTGTGCCCGAGGCACACTGTGAGTATTGCACCCAGCAGACCCCTTCTCCTTAGCACATGCATCTTCCCAAACAGCCTCTGAGTGAATTCCACATAGCTTCTACCTAACTCTTCCCCACTTTAGGAACCCCCTCTGCAGACATTTAATAAGCATTTATTTTCTGTAAAGGTATAATCAATACTATGTCATTCTGGGGGCAAAGAAACAGCATTACTGTGGGTGATGGGGTCCAGGGTGGGTTTCAAGGGTCTTATGTGGGATGAACAAAGAATTGGACGTGGCATGAAATGATAAGGAAACAGCAGCTGAGTTTATGAAGGTGATAGTACTCTTGGAGGGAAAGGGCTGGAGCAAGTGAAAGGAAAATGGCACAAGCACCATAGGAGGGAATAGGGGGTAGGGTCTTACAATGGTGCGCCTCCCACTGGGGTCTCCCAGGGTGGGTAGGACGGACCACACAGTCATGGCGGCTGTGTCTGTCATACCAGTCTTTTCTCACAGTTCATAGTTATAATTCTGTTATATTTGGATGTGTAAGATTGTAGTCCAAATGCGTGAACTTCTGTGAGTTCCAGATGGGTCATGCAGGGGGTTCTTGTGTGAGATGTGTCCTGCTTCTGAATTCTGGAATTTTTCAGCACAGGCTCAAGGGTCTTTGTTTTTCTTTCTTGTCTCTACCTCCATGTATAAGCTGTAGGACAAGGATGATGATGGTAGGATTGGCCCTGAGGTGTTGCCCAAGCTCAGGCGAGTGGAGGGAAGTGGCAGTGAGCCAAGGAGAGGGGCCCCACAGCCCCAACTGTAGCATCTCTCTTAGGAATAAGGAAGGGACCGTATCAAAAACAATGGGAAAAAGAAAATATAAGAAAGATCTTTTCCCTTCGAAGCGACATCTTTCTTCAACAATGTAAACAAAATGTACTTAGGATTTAGAATTGTCTTGCTTCCAGTGACTTCTGCTTCAACTTTCCTACCTTTGTTTTTCTGTCCTTTTCCAGAGAGATTTCGTAAAGCTCTCCAATCTATTAGTCCTAACTTTTGTGTTCCTTGGGGGGCGGACTCTGTGTCTTTCACCTATTGCTCCATCCAAATGGATGACAGCTTGCTGTCTAGATCCTTGGCTTCTACCAGCCATGGAGAGAAAATGTAAAAAAACAATCACTTCTCTGCTGAACATGTACTGACTATTTTTCTTGTCTTTATTTCTTGAACAGTACATAATAACAACTCTTTCCTTTTATTGCAGCATTCACTAAAAGGAAACTAGAAATGATTTAAAGTAGAAGGGGAGATCTTTGTTGATTGTATCCAAATACTCTGCCCTTTCATAGAAACTTGGGCATTTACAGATGTTGGTATCTTGGGAAGAAAGTGTTGTACCCCTGTGAGTGATGAATACTGTAGGACAGTCATGTATTGTACTTTCCTAACTTTTCATTTCTTAATCTCTGCTTTGTTTGCTCCTCTCTGCCATAGACCTTCTTTCTTGGAGCCCCAGATTTGAAGTAAAGGGTAGGTAATTTAGGCTGGGGAGGCCTACTTTCATTGGCCAGGAATACTGCCTCTTTCCTAAAATTTGGTCTCCTTACATTTCAGATGTCTCTTCCTGAAAGTTACATTATGTAAATATTCTAATTTATGTGGGTTCATTCCCCAACTCCCAAATTTCAATGACCCTAGATCTTAAATTTCTTTATAGGTATGATTCCTCTCAGAAATTAGAGTTTTTTTTCTTTCATTTTTCTCTACCACTGAGCTACATCCTCAGCCCTGGAATGTCTTTTAAAATATTTGATGATTGTGTTAGTCAGCTTTTTGGTTTCTAAGACATAGTACCCAACACCCACAGGAAGAGAGAAGAGAGATGTCATTTGGCTCAGTTTGAGGAAATTCGTTCTACAATCTGCTGGCTCCAAGGCAGCAGCATCATGATGGAAGAGGATGTTGGACCAAAGCTGCTCAGGGGAGGAAAGCACTGGAGAGGAAAAGGTGAGGGCCAACGTACCACCCAGCATGGCATCTCCATCACTGGTACAGCAGTGGGCTCTATGGGTCCCCTGAGAGCCTCCCAAATGAGACTGACACAGTCAGACTTAACAATCACACTCATTAATGTCTGTGTCTCTCTGTCACACTATCAACACCATAAAGATGATAACATTTTACTTGATTGGGCTTTCTTATGGTAAAACCTCCAAAACTATTTGCAAAAGGTGTGAATGAATGGGTAGGAACCCATCCTGATCTGAGGGCAATGCTTTAGGCTTGGGGGCCTATGTTATTGAGTGTGTAGGACTGTATTCCTCACCAGATTCTTCGTACTGACTGAAAATCCCCAGAATTGGAAACGTTTGTAATCATCACCAACCAGGGCCATTACCCTCCTGAGAAAAAACCCCAACACAGTCACTTGTGCAGTACTGGTCTATGTGTCTGTGCACATTGCTCACACACTAGACTCTTTGGGGACTTTGAGAACACTATTTCCCGGTCGTACTCACTGTAGACAACTCCAACTGTCCTGTTCTGCTCTGGAAAATAAAATAAGGTAAAGGTTACTGCAGATTGGGAGACTCTAGAAACAAAAGTAGGCAGATATTTTCAGGGTACTCTGAGAGAAACTGGTGCATAGTGGGGTGGCTTAATTTATCCTGTTTTCCATAATAGTAGCTCATGCACTAAAATCTTTCTTTAATATCCATTCTTACCTATATCAATCCATTCTTCATTATTCGAGCATTCACAATGAATAAGTAAAGTAGAAATAGGAAAAATTCAATATTTAAGACGCTGAACTCTTTCTTCATCATGTAATGTAGGTCACCAGTTCTAAAATAAGGTTCTGATTGCTAATTCCTATTGTACTTTTTACTTTCCCACACACTTTTTTAAAAGATGAATTCTAGTTTTTCAGTGTCCATAAGTAACTTGGTTTTTTAAAGCCTTTATTGAGACACTACTCATAAGTCTGTAGCATGCTGGCCACTTATTCACAATGTCAAGGGTCCTGTACTGTGTGTCCCAAGAAAGTAAATGTTGTATGTATTGTGGAAAGGCAGGATGGCTATTGAAGGAAATGGGAAGAAGATTGGAATGGACGTCTACTGTACTCACAGGACCAGGAAAATGTTTAGTACCAGAGGAGCTCCAAGTTTTCATCAAGGAGCAGAATATAAGTGAGGGAAAGTTTGAGTCACAACCTTATTGGCAGTGATTCATGGCAGGGGAAATACTGGCTGGGTCTGTGACAGAGAAGGCTGTGGTTGAAGCTTGGTTGATTTACATATGAGAGCTGAGCTTCTGGCCCACTCCCATCTAAATATGACTGACCCTGGGAGGGCCAATCTCTGCGTCGGCAATTTTAGTGTGCAAAAAATAATTTAGGATAAAACATGATGAATAGAGTGTAGTGGTTCCATAGTTACTTTTTAATTCAATGACAGAAAGTGCTTTTATGAACAGCATAAACAAATCTGAGAGCTAAAATATAAAGGAGAACATTAAAGTTACTGGTACACAAAAATATTTAGGGAATGAGGGAAGCTCTGTAAATACAGCGGTAAAGCCTAAACAGATGAACAGTGTGAAGGAAGATTGAATTTGTGGGTGAGCAGATCAATAAAACCCCAGCGATGTGCCCATCAGTTGCTGATGTTGTTCACTTGCCCTTTTATCAGTGTTCTCATTACTTGGAGCATGGTTTAGGGACGACTGTAAATTCTCTCTGTGTGCCAACATGTAAACAATTCTGTTTAAAAAGGCACTACGGAAGGTTTCCTCTTATTGGTACAAGTGTCTTTAATACAATAGCAAAACAGCCCAGTGTTTTAATCTTGTCTTCTGTTAAAAATATGTTTAGGCTTTTTCTCCCCTAGAGAAATTCATAAAAGCGTGTATCATAACTATGTAACACTAAATAGCAACTGATATTACTATTGACTGATATTGCTATTTCTGGGGCCCTGGGTGCTGTGGGCTCCTAGAGATTCTTTCCAGGTTCTTGCTGTCCTGAACAAAGAAATGGACATGAAAATGGCAAGACATAATGATGATGTCTTACAGTTATTAAAGGTAGGAAAAAGTACATGCTCTGTAAAGTGATAGTGGTTCACTGAGCAAGTTTACAGGGGCCAGAAGGTTAATGGCCGCCATTTTTTTGTAGCCCACATTCTGAAATCCCTTGTAACTTGAGCAGTCAAACGGCTTAATTTAATGCCAAAATAACTGAAGATACTACTTTTGGATTGGCACCAGGTGCAGGGCGTGGAAACTTTTTCTGAACCTGTGTCCTGGATCTTCTAGATTGATAGGTTGTGCCTACTACCCCAATTGGCTAGCCACACCCTAATCTTCTGTCTTTTTACTACCTTTTTTAAAAAATGAATTTGTATTAAAAGAAAAAATAAGCCGTTTAAGTGTACATACTTGTTGAAATAATCCACAAACAATATAAAATGTTACCAGGCTAGGTCTGAGAAGGTTTCTGAAGGTAAAATGAGGAATATTTTTTTAATTTTAAAGAGAATATAAATAAGAAAAAAATGAAAAAAGTGATGCACAATTTCAAAACAATGGTTATTATATTGGATATTGTTATCTTTAAAGTATTTGTTCAGATTACCAGATACAGGAATGCAAAATTGATCAAACAATTAAGCATTAGCTGTTCCTTTCAATAAACCAGTAGAAATTAGCAGTACAATTATTTTAGCTGTTATATATATATATTTCTTTCTTTTTTCCTTTCTCCTTCCCATTTGTTCTTTCATTCTGAGCAATTTCTTTCCCTTTCACAATATCTATTGTACCTTTCAGATTTTATTTACTCTTTTAAGTTCTTACACTAGGGAGACAATAGACTGTTTACACATGTAAATCTGATTTATTTCACTTATTAATATGGTCTCTAGTTGCATCCTTTTACCTATAAAATCTTTGAGTTTGTCTTTCTTTATAGCTGAGTAATACTCCATTGTATAAAAATACATCTTCTTTATCCATTCCTCATTAGGGTTGTTTCCAAGGTTTAGCTACAATCAATTGTGCTACTATAAACATGGGTGCACATATATAAAATTAGGAAATTAGTGCACCCATTTGTAGAATAAATTTGCAAGCTCACTAACCCCCATTGCAGAAAAAGAATTTTTAGAATGCCACAGTAAGAGGCAAGGCAAAGGCTTGTTAGGCAGAGACTTTAGGACACTATGGAGTGAAGCGTAGGTGCTCAGAGAGTGGGGAACTGCTAACTTTTATGTGTGGTGGGAGGTGGAAATCTGTGGAATTTGATCATCTGTAGCAGTGGCGGCAAACCTATGGCCTGTGTGCACAGTATCGGCACAAGTCATCCCAGTGCCTGTGCATCAGATATTCTGGTTTAATGACAATGTTGGCAGTTTGCATAAATAAGTGGGTTTTGAGTTGCAGTTGGTGCCTCTAAAAGGTTCTCCTTCACTGATATGTCTTCTTTAATCTTGTCTACTGGGCGGGGAGGACGCCCACACATAGTAATATCATGTCCATTCATATAGGAAATCGCAGTTGACATGCGAAAAAAGTAGTCTGTTCATAGGTCAAAGCGGACCATTCGCAGTACGAAACTGAATGCCCAGACCCATATTTAGGTGAAAGGAATTTTCCCGGCTTCTTTCGTTCTGGGCAAAAAGAAATAAATCACGCTGGGCTTTTGGCCTCAAGCTGCAGCTTTTTTTATTATTATTATTTTTAGTTTTCATTTTTTTAAACACGATTTTCTTTCTCTTCTTTCTTCCTAGATTTTAGTTTTTTGCATCTTGCTAATAATGTAGGTAGTACCACTGGGTCTGTGAGAACACTCCTCCTCCATGCACAGGAGCCTGGATAACATCCTAGGCCCCACCTCCTCTGATCTGTATCCTAAGGGGGATGGAAATAAGAATCACAACGACCCCAGGAAAGTCCTAAAGTTTCAGGCAAGGGTGGCATGCATGTTAGATCCATTAGCATGACCTACAGTGATCTTTCTTCAGTCTAAACCTGTTAAAGTTTCAGACCTAGGGATTGCTTGTCATACATCTAGTTATAACCGAGTAAACTGTTGGAAATGACCTAAGAAGTAAAAAGATACAACTGAGATGACTCAGCAACTTGTCTATCATATTGATAATCATGCCCTACGAGCCTCAGGGAGAGGGACCCTAGGAGGTGTGCACATTTTCAAATTCTTAAGCCCAACTTATCCCCCATCCAACACCCTTCATTCTGATACTGGAGATTAGGACGTGGCAGAGCTGGCTGGGGAAGTAGATGTGACCTGTTAATTACAAGGTCTTAGGCACATGCACAGAACAGTTCCCAAAAGTCCTTATCACATGGACTTTTGGGAAGCGAGTTTGCAATAGGATGGCCTAGACCTGGTGTCAACTTGAGTCATGGGATCCCGGTATCGCCTCTCAGGGACTGTATGTAGAAGTTCTTGCAGGTTTCCTTGAGATTTAGACAGTATAAAAAGGACATGGATGTCCAGGAGCTTGATATCATGGCTTTCTCTGCAATAGCCCATCCTACTTTCTCCAGGGTGTTCTTTCATCTTGCTTTTTCCTCTTTTCCTCAGCTCACCTTCATTCTGCAGAGCCAGTTTCTCCCTCATTCTTCACTTCTACTTTTTTCAAATAAACTTTGCCTCTGCTTTTTGCTCATTTTCTTCAATTCTTTGTCCGATAAAAGAACCTGGAAACCAACTCCAGAAGAGGTGAGCAATGCAGAACCTAGTAATGTTTATTTGGGAGGCGCTTTTAGAAGGAGCTATCCAGTAACACTATGGCATAGCCAATAACATTTGGTATTCAGGAGAATCAAAAGCCGGGATATTCTGGTACCTCTTCCCCATTTCTGCCATTTTCTTTGATGTTGGTGCCATTTCCTTTCTACCAGCATGAACCTGCTTGCTCTGAGCATATCTTCCCTACAGAAAAACGTACCTGCTTTTTCTGTACCACTGTGTACAGCATCTGATTCATTCATCAAGCACAAGCTGTAAACCTGTCTGAGACTGTATCACCTACATAACATTACCTCATATTACTTAGTCCTTGATACATAATATAAAATCAACAGCTAGAGTTATTAAAAGAGCCAAGAACATAACGAATCTACTAAGTATTTGACCACTAAAGTGAACCATTCCTTGAAAACCAAAATGCAAATGCATTCTTTCTTGCTTTTAAAAGCTATTTTTAATGGTGTGTGTTTTTGTGTATGCAGAGCCACGTGTTTCTATTTCTTTTCTTTCCAATATAAAATTTTCTTTGATTCAATATTAGTGTGAAAAATGCAAAAGACTCTGACATTTAGAGGTATAATGTTTTCAATGGGAAAAACCTTAAGTGAAAAAACAGGCACCATCCTCCAATCACATTCCATATAGAACTGAACTATACATAAGGAGGGGCTAAATTAATGCCTTTTAAAATCATCTACTTTCACTATTAAAAGAATATTTTAGCCACTATATTACCTTAAATGCATTTTAAAGCAAAAGTACTATTAAGAACAGGTCTCAATATCATGTGAGTAAGTTCTGATTTATAGACCTAATTTATTTTTGAGTATTAAGCTTGTAAAAATATAATCTCAAAATATACAAGGAAAAGTTGATATAACTATAAATACTTGTTGTGTTTACCACCGTCATGTAAGGTTTCAACATGCCTGTCTAAATAATTGACAGGTTGAGCAGAGAGAATTGAAAAGGATATAGAGCAGAATTGATAAAGTTGATATAATGGATAAAACATAATAAAATTTAAGCATTCTTGGAATACTTTCCCAAACTGACCAATTAATATATAATAAATTAAACCTCAAAATTTAAAAGCAACTGGTAAATAGATGTATGTTTTCATTATAAGTTAATAAGTGAAAGCTAACATTTCTAAATACATTGCAGAACAAAGAATTTATAATGTGCAAAATACTAAGAATAGGTACTTATTAAGAAATACAATGAAAATAATATTAAAATATGGAGGCAAGCAAAATAGTACTTTGCAAGGAACATGTAACCTTCAAATAAATTAAATGCTCAAAGTTTATGAGAAAGCATTTAAGGAATGAGAAGTAAGTTGATAAGTGCAAAGCATGGAAGGAAAGTGAAGAAAATATAAGAATGAAATTTAATGAAATAGGCAACTTGCACTTCTGGCATGTTGGAATATCTAATACCTGGCTTTCTATTTTGGTACAACATAAATAAAAGGAAATAGCTGCTTTCTGACACTGGCATCAGCATCCAAACACTGTTCTCCTTGGAAGAATGTGAAAAAAGTGAGAACTCTGCAGAGTGCTCTGTTTCTGTTTTAAGTGACTTTCTAAACCTTAATCCCAGAAGGATCCCAGCCTTATAGCAGGACTAACCTTTCCCCAAGGTACGTAACACTAATCTGTTCCTAGGAAAGCTACCAGGAAGTCTTGGACTGAGGTACAGTGGCACATACCGTAGTCCTAGCATTTGGGAGGCTGGGGCGAAGGTGGAGCTCTGTGAAGGCCCTGGGTTCAATTTCCAACAAAGTGTAAGGATCAAGGTTCACTTATTAGCAAAGTTAAACACCATTTCACGTAAGGTAAAAAAAAAAAAATTCAGAAACCTGAGATAACAGCATCCAGGGTCCGGCTCCCCGGAGCTCGTCAATGGACTGAGCTCTCTAAAACTGTAAGCCAAGTTAAATCTTTCCTCCTTTAAATTCTGGGAGCTGGTTATATTGTACCAGCAACAGGAAATCTGACCAATATAGTCATGCTGAGCAACAACCAATTTAGGGATCTGTTTCCCAGTGAAGGTAGTATGGAGTTTCCACAAGCTCGCCAGCCACCTGACCCAGACGGACTCCTACTGACACTTTGCAGAGGGTGCACTGAAGATCAGCTGCACAGTGCCTGGGCCTCAAACTGGATTCGGAGGAGAAGCTAATTAGACATCACCTGGCTGCAGAACGGACTCTTAAGGACCTGACTGGCTTCAACAATAATCCCAAGAAACCACTGACCCCATCCTTGTAGTTGGGGTTGGCACAAGTGTTCCGATTTGTGTCCGGATGTTCCCCCACAGCCTCATGTGGTCAAGAGGGTTTGGCTTTTCAGAGGCAGCTGAATCTAGAGTTTGTGATTGGTTCATTGTCTACCGCTGGGATTGGGAGCGTGAGTGCTACACAGGCCCTAGGGTGGGTAGCCTACATATAATATAAGAGAGGAAAAGAAGCTCGCTCCTCCTTTTTGTCCTTGTTGTTTTTGCTGTCTTCCACTGCCATAAACTGTTGTCCCTTTCCCATGTGCTACTCTGCCCTGGAGCCAGCCATAATAACTGCCTGCAGTAACTAAGGGATATTACTAATGTGATTCAGGGGACAGTGGAAATAACATCTCCTTCAAGAGATGATAAAAATATGTTTCGATAAGGCTGCAACACTGGTTTCCACTAAGCTCCTCTTATCTGGGGGAAGTAAGAGGCAACTAGGAGGTCAGCACGCCATGGTCTTGCCTTGCTGGAGCACTTTGAATCTCTTCAGATTTTTTTTAAATTTTAAAAGTGTATTACAGTAAAAGGCACATCGACACCAATCTCCCTCAGAATACTGTCATCAAGCACACTTATACCATTGCTCTTGTCACTTTCTGAGGCAGTTCCGGAAGTCCTCTTTCACGTAAAAGTTTACTTATTACTGCACTGTTGTGGCTGCTTTGATGTCTTGAATTGATTGAAAACTTTTAACTTTTTTGGTCATTTTGCCTTTAGAGGAGCCAGAACCCTCGTGATGCCAGATCCAGTGACCTGGGTGAATTATGATGCATGTAATGCTTTTAGAAGCCTGCCATTCATTGGGTGGCACTTGGCAGGAGCATTCACCATACTTTTGATTACACATAGCACAGACAGTCAAGAAAGCAGACTTGTAGATCTGATTTGAAAAGTGTCAAGAATGAAGGTTTGAGAGTGTATGAAGTAAGAAGTGTTTCTAGAGGGATTTTTAATGGAAAAAATTTTAAAACAGGGTAATAGGAGAATAACAAGAGCGAATACACTGCACATTGCTCTCTTCAAAGTAGTTACTCAGAGTACAAGATGCAGGCAAAAACCATTGTCCAAATGATACCAGCACAAACCATTCTTTTCAATGAACTAAAAGAAACTAGTAGTATAACAATCCTAACCATCTTGTATTTTATTTTCCTTTTGCCTTCCTTTCTTCCTCCTTTCCGTTACCCCAGTTCCTCTTTCGTTTTGAACAGTTTTTTCTCATTTCCCTTGTTAAGGTAAAACACTTAGAAAGAGAGATAACAATGATAATTATATATAGTATACATCAAATACTGGTGCAACCAATGGCATAAAACAAATATTAATAGACATGAAAAATCAAATAAATACTAACACAATTAAAATGAGGACCTTAATACCCACTCTCACAAATAGATCAACTAGAAAAAATCAATCATAAGAAAATCAGAATTAAACCAAGCCTGTGAACAAATGAACTTAGTGCATGTCTACAGACTGTTCTTCAGAGTTTTGCACATTTACCTCAGTGACCTTTAGGGAGATCGAGTTTTCTATAAACCAGTTTTTGGCAAGACACTGATTTGTTGATTTTGCCTGTAGCATGATAGCAGTCCAACACTTACCTGCAGTTGAGGGTGAACCTTTAAAATCCTCTTCAGACTCATTGCTACTGACCTTGATAGAAGTGTCTAAAAACATCTGTGTGGAGAAGGCCAAGGCTCATTTGTGACCTGTAGCACCTATTCCTCTAAAGTAACTGCTATAACTTAAGGGATCAAGGGCTCTGCTTGCAGTTTAGAGTATTAAGGTTTCACATGCTGGAAATATCCTTTTGCTCTGCTTTGACTTTTCACAGGTGCCTTTGCTGACTTGAAGTATTTTTGTTTAAATTGCTGGCAACTCAGGAAGATGTGGCCCCCATATGCTTAGCTTTTTGTCTGTCTACACTGTCAGCACCAGAGGTTGGAATTCCCTTGGAGGGCCCTGCAGTAGACCAAGACAGATGACTCTTTTGGTCTTTCCCTTGCTCTGACCATGGGATCCCTTCATCCACTTGCACTCTGTGTCAGTCCAGCATTTCTCACATCATATCTCCTCCTGCCAGATTTCACCTAACTACAACATTACTAGTCACATTGGAATAAGACCATCGGAGTTGAATTTGAGTTCTTGGTTCTCATGTAGACATGTTTGCTTATTACACCTGATGCTTGGTCAAAGATTTCTGCAATCACCTCAACATGTATTAAACACACACACACACACACACACACACACACACACACACACACACCATTCAATAATAAATGGCTGTCTTCAGGAGATTTTAATAAGTAGAAACACTCTCATATAATTTTACAAGCACAGTATAATCTTGCTACAAAAACCCATACATGGAGAGGTGAAATTTATAGGCCAAAATTAGCCATTAAAATTAATCCAGCGATGCAAAGGAAAATGTAAACAGACCAGTAATAGGTAACAAAGGAAAACTCAGTAGGCTCTAATTAAATTCATTTTAGGAATGCAAGAATGAGTGAGTGTTATAAAAAAAAACCCACTGTATGAATGGAATTGTCTACACTAAGAGATGAAAGATAGAAGTATGATTCATACCAGTAAAGAACAAAATGCCATTTGACAAAATTCAACAGAGAGAAGCAATCTTATCAGAATCCTAGAAGATGGACTAAAAGTTTACAGCAACCATTCCAATGTTCCACCAGGATAAAGGTTGTGGAACTGCCCATTGAGGCAATGAAGTTTTCATAATGCAGCTTTTCTCTCTCTCTCTCTGTCTCTCTCTCTCTCTGTCTCTCTCTCTCTCTTTTCTTTCTTTCTTTCTTTCTTTCTTTCTTTCTTTCTTTCTTTCTTTCTTTCTCTCTCTTCCCACATAATAATATTCAAAATGTCTATTTCAGGGCAGGTGATATAGCTCAGCAGCTCAGCACCTGCTTGGCAAACACAAGGTCCTGAGTTTGATCCTGGTACCAAAAAAATACTAAAATATCCATTTCAAGAAAAAAAGTTAAGAATGATCCATTGGGAGAAATTAAGAGATATTTTCCCTGATAAAACCCAGACATTAGATTTGCTACGCAAAGATTTCACATTAAGAATCATAAATATACTCAGAATTGTAAATCAAATCATGGATAAAAGGCAAAGGAAATGAGGAGATTGGTGTTTCACCAAATAGAATGTATCAGCAAAGCCAAGAAATTATGATAAGGAAACAGGAAAGGACTATGGAACTGAAAATAAATACAACAGCTGAAATATAAAACTTACTAAAGAGAGTCAACAGGAAATTTGAGCAGAAGAAAAAAAACCCCATGAAAACATGAAGAAGATATGTCAAATGAAATTACCCAGTCTAAGGTATAGAGAAAAGAGGAAAATTTACATAGCCTGAAAGACTTTCAGGATAGTGAGACAATGAACATACACATAATGGCAATCCTAGAAAGGGAAAAGAAAATTGGCAAATAGGACATTTGTACAAATAAAGGTCTTTACTTTCAAATTTTAGTAAAACTATATTAATCTATTTATATATCCAAGGGATTCTGCAAACTCCAAATACTGTGGGATAAGCAGAGAGGTTCACATTGAGACACACTGCAACCAAATTTTCAAAAGCCCCAAGTAGACAATTTTGTGATCTACAAGAGAGAAGTGACTCAGCATAGAAGAGATCTTTAATAAGATCAGTAGTCAATTTATCATCACAAACTATGGGGAACAGAAACTATAGCTGTATGGCTCAGTGGTAGAGTGCTTGCCTAGCCTGTGTAAGTCCCTGGGTTCTACCTTCAGCAACACAAAGGAGGGAAAAAAAAGGAAAAAGCAAGAAAGTGACCATAGGGAAGGGAAAGCGATGGGCTGGCATATTTAAAGTGCTGGAAGAATAAAACAAAACTGTCAGCCAATAATTCTATATCCAACGGAACTATCACTTAGCAATGAAGGAAAAGTTAAGATATTCTCAAGTAAACAAAAGCTGAAGTGAGTTCATTATAAGAAATCTACTCTATAAAACTGCTAATGGGGTTGGGCATGGTAATACAGGCCTGTAATCCTAGGACGCCAGAAGGCTGAGACAGGAAGATTGAAAGTTGGAGTCCAGCCTAACAAAATTAGTGACTTAGTAAGACACTCTCAAAACTGAACCAAACCAAACCAAACACTGAATGGAATCTTTCAGGCTGTCAGGAAAAGACACCGTATATTAATTCAAAATAATATCAAGAAATAAAGAACATTGCTAAAGAAGAAACTACGTAAGTAAATATAAAACCAATACTACTGCCTTTTTGGGTTGTAAGGCCTCTCCACTGCCCATGTGACTTAAAAGATTCACAAAATGATGATTATAAATGTATAGTAACCAGTACATGATAAATTAATATGTAATCTACAACAATAAAATAAAAGGAGAAGAGGGAAATATGTGGGAGTAGGGTGTTTGCGTATCAGTGAAGCTAAATTGGTATTAACTCAGACCACTTTCTTGTACATTTAAATTCCAATCTCCAGGATAATTCCTAACAAAACACCATCTATGTGCTCTCACTCCTAAAGTTTGACCTGTTAACCAGACTTTTCTCTGGAAGTTTTGGTGTAGATAACCACCTGCCTACTGGGCAGTTCCACATATTTGTACCAAAGACAACCCCAGTGCAATCTGTCACCGTGGATTCCTGCTCTTCCCACCAATGTCTCCTTTTGAAACAGCCTTCCTTTTCTGTGTTGTTGAGAATTCCATTTTCCCAGATGCTAAGATCAAAAACACTGAAGGAATCCTGTATAGTTTCCCTTTTAACATATCATACATAATCTGTCATCAAGTCATACTGGATCCATTTTCCAGACATCTTCAGCATTCAGCTGTGACTACTCATGACCCTCAGTGTAGGTTCAGTCACCACCATCTCTTGACTGCACTGTTCACATAGCCTCTAACCTGGTCTCCCTGTTCCTTCCCTTGATCCTAAGATCTATTTTTAAAGCAGAAATCTCCCTTTTTATACAGTGAAAACTGTCTTCTGAGTAGCAGATCCTGCACCCTTCTGCTTCGTGTCCTGTGAAACCACCTGCTGCTCACTCATATCTTTGCAACGGGCTGGTTTCCTCCCTGCTTCTTGCCTCTGTGCCAGAGCCTTGGCCCCAGCTGCACTGTGCCTAGGATTCTTTCCTCCCAGGTACCTAGGTGTGCTGTGTGGCTCACTGCCTCCGCTCCCTCCAGGCTTTCCACCTCTGTAATGAGGGCTTCCAGCTCTCCTTCCTCAGCTGGCTCTGCTCTCTTGATCTTACTTATCCTGCTCATTTATAGACTGTGGTGTTCATAGCTTCTAGCACACAGAAGACTAATTGAATAAGTAACTCATGCATCATACATATTTTGGTTTGCTTACTAATATTTTCCCAGAATAGGTTTTCACTATGTACTTTTTGAACATGCAAGCACAAACAAATCAACAGGGACTCATGAATTAAACACAAATTCTTAGCAAGCAAGGAATAGAAGTGAACTTTTGTGAAAAAAATGGAACATTTGGAAGGAGACAAGAAAATCTGATCTCACCACGTTTATTTGATATTGTAATGGAGTCATTAGATACCCATACAAGGGAAGGAAAAAGTTACAAAGTTTGAAACGAAAAGGAAGAATTTATTATTAACTGACAATATAATGATCTCAAAGAAAACCTACAAAAGATTAAGAAATTATTAGATTAATAAAGAGCACTTCAGAATTTCTAATTCTAACGTTAAAGACAGTATAAATAAAATGGCAAAATTATGGAGCCAAACTTCCTTGGTTTTAATGCTACCTTTACTAGATACGTTTTCTGGCTTTAGGTAAATTATTTACTCTCTCTGTGCCAGTTTCTAATTTAAAAAGTGGTAAATGGTAATGATCTCTATCTCACCGAGTTATTGTTAGGCTTAAATAACTTAAGAATTAAATTATCTGGCACATAGTAAGCATTATATGAAGGCTAATTAATTTCATTAAAAATCAATATTATGAAAGGGAAAGGAACTGCTCAAAAGGAAGGAACTGGGATAGGGAAAAGGAAAAAATGAAAGGGGGAAAACCACACACACACACACACACACACACATACACACACACACACACACACACATATTTACATACATACAAGATAGCTAAGATAGTTGTACTACTAACTCCTGTTAGTTTATTGAAAGGAGCAGTTTGTACTTACGTTGTGCGATCAATTTTGCCTGCCCACTCCTGGTAATCTGAGTAACTACTTTGATAACAATATGCAATATAATAACCATTGTTAATTTCCAGTCATCCTGTTTTGAAATTACTATATAAAAGAAAGAAAGAGCTACAAGTTAACAAATTTAAATATACCATTGAGGATAACACAGAGATTCTAATACATTTAGGGATAAGTTTTCCAAACTTTCAAAACAGTTATTAGGTATTTAGAAAACATTTTTGGAAGATAGTAAAATGGGCCTGATTAAATATTTGAAATATGTCCATTTGCTGGAAAATTAATGTATAAAAACTACTTTAAAAAGTTAAAATTTTAACCCAGTTCTGTTAGTACCCAGTGTCTGTGTGTGTCTGTGTGTGTGTGTTTGTGTGTGTGTACACCTGGTGAATTACTAGTGATTCCAAAGGAAAAAGGAAGAATAAGATAGGGAGGTATGGAAAAGAGTTATTAAACGGTTGAATATTTAACTACACTAAAAAGAAACCAAATTGCTAATGCATAAATTTTATCACTAATACGTTATTATTAATTGGAGATGACATATGATATGATATAGTACATCTATAAAAAAACTCAGCCGAACTCTTCTCAGATTCCTTAAGTATGTTTGAATTTGTAGTAAAACATGAAAAATCTTTCAGTTTAGGAGAATAATATCGATGTTACATACACATTGAGAGAGAGAAAGGTGGGATCAGTATGCACAACGTACAAAACTTTAATTTGGAAGTAATTCTGCATAGTTCATTATTAACATTTGTAATTTTACTCATTATAACTTTTTGCATATCTTAAATACCATGCAGAAAGTTTTACTGTAGAACAAAGCTGTTCATATAAATTGGGTTAAAACTGTAAATGTTATATTATCTATATTTTACAACAATTAAAAACCAAAGTTATCTACTTTTAGAGAAACCAAGGTAATGCGGCTGTGTAACTGGGTGTAACCTTGGGTTGTGGAGACCCTTTAACCAGTGAGTCCCAGGGGCCTAGTAGCAGTGCCCCTGTCAGACACATGATAGCAGCGGAGTGCTGGTTCAGTTCTTAGGGTGTGGGATCCTCAGGAGAACAATCTGGGGTCTGCACCTGATATGAATCTCGTGGTGCAAGATCTTAGTATGAACCCTCTAGTATGTGATCAAGCAGATTTTTCCAGGGACTGCTTAGATCTGACTTCAGGAAGGAGTGGAAGACAGTTTCTGTAAAGACTGTGGCTCCTGCGTCTTCTCATCAGCTCACCCTACTGCTCTCTGCCGAACCTATTGCATCCTGCGTGCACCGGCTCACACTCAGAGCACCGCGCTTCTTGTTAGAGCCCTTTTTCTTAAGTATTTCTTTTCTGCTTCTTTTTCTTCTTCTTTTGCCTTAAACGTTAAGCTTTCACATTCATCAAATGCTCTGTCCTGTTCTTTGAACAGGACAGGAAGAGCCAGGAAAGGACCAGCTGGTCCTTACAATACCCAATAACAAAACTGTTACTTAATGAAAAACTGCAAGATGTATCATTTCCCAAAGAACATGATCACATTTGCCTTTATATAATCTGTGTGCCTTGACTAGAGAAACAGGATTTTCTTTTTAAACAAATGTTTAGATATGAGACTATGAGCACAAACATATTTGGTTATTCTTTTTAGTTGATTGAAAGAACATGTAGTAACTAAAACCTGTGCCCAAATGACTGGCCTTCCTGTGGAATAATCAGCAGCTAAGCTGCACCTGCTTTTTGTGTCTTATCAGTATTGAATTTTACACATAACCATCGTCTTCATCTTTTAATATGCTACATCCAACTACCCAAATGGCTGATGCTTCCTTAAATCTTATGTGAGTATAGAGGATATAATTATGCCACAATTTAGCTATAAGGAACCTAAGAACATGAAAGAGCTCATTATACACATGTTAACTATCTTTCAATGATTAAATTATGATTCTCTAGTATATAAAATAACAAACTCCAATAAAGCATTTTTATTATTAGTTCACTGTATATATATAATTTTTCTATGCTAAAACTATACTCATTTTGCAAACTAAAGCTAATTTACAAATTAATGTCTTTGAATATGGTTAAAATGAGATTACACATCATTTGGAAGAGGTATCGAATGACAAAGTAGACAGAATGACAATAAACGGAATTTAACCAGATTTCATTATTAGTTATTCTGTTTTTGGTATGATAGTCACGTGAACAGGAAGACTATTGGTACATAAGTTGTAGGTTATGTTGGGACCCAACAGAATGTCTATCCATTTGCCCAGGTAATCAACTTTTGAATGTGGACAAGAGAGACCATCTTTGATATAACAGCATATGTAAAGAAGTTGAACCAGACATTTGGAACAGATTAACTGTTTTTTTCTCCTGTTCTCAAAAGATCAGCAGTTTGTTCTAGGAGAGATGGATGCTATAAAAGTATGATTTTTCTTACCCCAAATGTTGCAGGCAGACCAATATTTGCAGTATAGAAAATGTCCAATCACAGATACATAATCCTACTGTGACATTTAAGTTTAATTGTCATATTGTCAGCTTGAGTAGGTTGAGACTCCTGGGAAGGGGAATGGATCATGGGGAAGCAGTTATCAGTGGATTAATCTGCGGGTGTTCAGAGCTGAAGGAGCTTTCAGGAGCTGGGACCCAGCTGGGAAGTTTGCCTTTAGAAGATGTATCTCTTTCCAGTACCGCTTCCCTGCTCTGCATTCTAGCTGCCCTGAGCTAAACAGCTTTCCTCCACCATGCCCTTTGCCATGATATTTCTGCTCTGCAGCCAGCCAATGATTGGCAGTGGACTGCACCTTCAAAAACTGTAAGTCAAATTAAACCTCATCTCCTTTAAGTTGCATGTATTAGGTATTTTGAACCAGGAATAGGAAGGCTTATCAATACTCCTACACTGTATAACAACCAAGAGACCTGCTTCACAGTGAAAGTGGCAAAGAAGTGAACCAATGACCTGGGGCTTATATCACACAATACATTATCCTAGTATAGCACATTATCTTACATTGCCTCGTGGAATTGTGGAACTTTTAAAGGCACAGTTGAAAGTTAATTGTTAAAGAATGAGATACAGTATCACGCTTTAAAATGAGGTATAAAAATTAAGTCATGTGATCCTAAGGGGCCATACGTGTGTCTAGAAAACAGGGAGTAGAAGCAGAATTGGTTTTACTTAGCAGCAGACTGAGCAACACATTGGAAGCCCTTTTGCTTTTCATCCCTTGGATTCTGCACCGTATAGGGATGGAGATATTCCTTCCTAGAGGGCACAGTTTACAAGAAAGTGGAAGTGTCATATTTATTTTATAAGTTGTGGGTTTCTAAGAAACGTTGGGCCTTTTGTATCCATTGAAGAGGAGGTAATAAAAGTTAACATATGACAGAAGCAATCGTCTCATCAACAGAAGATAGTCTGATTATTTTTACACAATGTAGGCTGGGAGGAGATACGTGTAGGCCTACTTGAATGGATTTTGATATTCTTTTGCTCCATTGTAACTCAGAGTGAGCATATGAAACAACCCAGGCCAGAGAGGAAGGTTGAAGCTTGGGTGAAGCTTCCAGATAAGCCACCCACACCTGCCAAGGGGATACTTAAGGGGAAGAAACTTCACAATGAATAGAGAAGGAGTACTTGAGTATTAGTTACATGTGGAGGGTCACCTAGACTGTGGTCCATCCTCATTAGCTCTGTCCTCTAAATTTCCTGTTTGAGCAAGAGCTACTCAGGAACATGGCAAGTGTTGAGAATGGAGTATCTTCTATCTTCTAATTCTTGGAATTCTTCTTACAGTAAATTTGCCTTTTCTCTTTCACTTATGTATTTGTTCAATGATTTATTAGACAAATATGTACTCATGGTTATTTTATATTTTGGGTTATGTACTAAAAAATATATTGTTACTACAATACCTCCAGCTTGAACCAGTGAGAGCTCTTCGATTTGGTTCTTGTGTCCTTTGAATAGATCATTATCAGTATGTATTTTTACCCTCAGTTTTTCTAAAAGAGCAGAATATATTTATTGAGGGAGAGAAAGGTTCTGTCTGAAAGAGAGAGAAACAGGAGGGGGCCCAAGTGGGGTGTCTTTTACCTGCAGTTTTAAATATTTTTGCTGAATATTGATTCAGTCATTTCTTTTCAGAATTTTCACTATTTCTTCCAATTTTGCTCTAGTTTTATTCTCTGAAATTTCTTCATTTATGTTAGACTATTTAATATTGTTCTAGTATTGGGCCAGTTTTTGTTCCTTTTTTAATCTTGGTGCTCTAGTTTGGACAGTTCTAATGAACTACCTTGAAGTTCACCAGTCCTTCTTCCTTCTTTGGTTATCCACTCATTCAATGCATTAAAAAATTAAATTTTGTTTTGATATATTCTAAATCTCACAAAAATTCTGAGACCATCATAATGGACTTTTTTACACAATGTGCATTGTTTTTACACAATTTGAATTGTTTTAGCGTGTATTTCTCACACGATGCCCAATCACCCCCACTTTCTACACAAAGAACAGTCTTTGACCTAACCACAGTGCAACCACAGAGTGTAAGGAAAATGCATTTCGCATTGCTATCATCTAAATCCTGGGCCACATCTACCTTTTGCAGATTTCTTCAATTTTGCTCTTTAGAGCATATAATCGGGTGCAGACTCATGTTTTGCATTTTGTTCTCATGCTTCCTTGGTTTCTTTCGCTCCTCGGCAGTTCAGTCTTCCTCCCCTTTGTTTTAATGAGCTTGACACTTCAGGGGTTTACAGGTCAGGTATTCAATAGAGTGTTCCTCACCTTAGCTTTGTCATTTATTTTGATTGGATCAAATTCCCAGATGTGGTGAGAAATTGTGGTTTGAAACTGCATTCTGCATTCTTCTGTTAGCTCCCAGTTATTCTTTGAGCAGTTCCTTACTCTTGGCTCAGCAAGACAATCCAAATTTATCTGTTGTTTTCTCTTCTCCACGCTTGGATTTAGCCACTTTTATAAGGAGCTCCACATTGGGGAAATGTTTTTCAGAACCCCAACCCTGACAGCAGCAGTGTGTATTCTCATTGTTACTGGAGTATTAATGTCTCCTTCCAGCAGTATTTTGTCCTATAAATACCTGAAACAAAATCTGTTAAGAATGATAACATTACTCAGAACATTTTGAAGTACAATACTGCAAAAATTATTTGGGCTATTTTATACTTGTTTATTATTTGGAACATTTCACTAAATGGTTTGCACTACTTTTCTTTATGAAAATTGCCCAAATTTTGGATTAAAAAGATTTTGGGGGGCTGGGGATATAGCTCAGTGGAATAAGTGCCTGCCTAGCAAGCGCAAGGTTCTGAGTTCAATCCCCAGTTCCACAAAAAATAAAAAGAATACAAAGTTTTTTGTATGACACATTATTCCTGTTTAGAAATATGTGATGAAAACTGAGATAATCAAAATAGGAAATCCTATTTGTTATACATTAGTAAATATGTACATTAACATATCTAATATTAGGTTCCAGAATCTTGAGTCATTATATAATGAACATATTTTGAAATTATATATTCTGGGCCATTTGAATTTTCAGTTGTAGTTTTCTAATAGATATTTTATGGTACATTAACATATTGCTGTGTGTCTGTACAGATTGTGAAAATTCTCTTTCATTACTATTTCTGCAAATGTGTTTGGTCTTTCATGCCAAGAAATGTTGGTCATATTTTCCTAGCTGGTTAACTATAACCTCTCTGTTCCAACTTCCTATGTTGTGTGTATGCATGTTCTAGAGCAAAATCTTTGCAATTTATATCACTGAGTTTCTTTTACTAGAGTGGTCCTGTCAATGGGAAACATTGGGGCAGTGGTTTTCAGCATGGACTGCGTATTGAATTATCTGGAGAGCTCTGGGGACCTTTGGTGCTTGCTTTCATATCCACAAATTCAGATTTCATTGTGTGCATGTGTGCCTTAGGTACCAGGATTTTAACAAGTGATTGGAATGAGCAGCTGAGAGTAACAGTCACTACATCACGGGGGAGCAGGGAGGGAAGCCATCCATTACTGGTTGTGACATTCCTTTGGCAACAGCTGAGAAACAGCTGCCACTGCAGCAGGGCAGTTGGCTCCTGTTTCTTGTCCCTTTGTGTATGCACTTCTGGGACCTCTTTTTTCATTTTATGCCCCCTCAAAGTGACTAGGAAAAATGAGAGGTCCTACTCACCCTTTCTCAGAGGCTGGAGAACTCTCCTCCCAACTCTTAAGGTACTTGGAGATTGCTAGAAAATATCTGAGCACTCATTTTGCAAAACCTTACCTCTGAGCTCCTACTTTCTGAGAATTCAATTCATTCATTTTTTTTTTTCCCTATCATCTTTGGAGCCTGTGGCTGGTACCTGCAGTTACCATGACAACCCCCTTTGCTGTTTTAGCACTCCCAAACTTGTGTAACTAATTTCTTACATTGAAATTTCATGGAAATGTTAGGTGTTGTCTTTTTCTGGCTAGACACAACTGTAGCTTGACTATTTATTTCTTAACTATACCAATGCTGTGGCTCTAATAGCCAGAGACTAACTGGGAAATGGGAAGACACATATTTGGCAGTGGATTATTCAATTAAAATCCCGAGGAAATTTTCCGAGTTTGAATGAGGACCTATGGAAGGAGAGCTGAACAAAATAGGGAGGGAGGATTTGAATTTAACTCCAGGGCATATGGGAGGGGTAGAGGTAGTTTTACATAGTTGTATTTCTGTCTTAGAGAAAAGCAATAACATTTGTATCCAGTGAGTTTTAGTTTGAAGTTAAAAGACTATACTCAGATATGAGAGTTTCTCCTAGTTAGGAAAAGTCTAAAAGTACTTTTTAAATGAGTTACTTAGTATATCTTATTATTTATGTCTTTAACATGGTCATACCTTTTGTATAAACAATGAAACATAAGTTATTAGTGCAAATCTTTTCATATAAAAGAAGTACACTTCAGGAAGGTAGATTGAAGGAAAATTTATATTTATTTGTATTTACTCTCCCACCTTCTGACTTTTACATTCTTCTGAACCAGGAAGAGTGTCATTTGCTGTCACCAGCTAACTCACATACTCATTTAAAACATATTTTGTTTCTTATAAAGTTAGAGCCAATGGAAGCAAAGAAGATTGGTGGAGGGAATAGGAATTAGGTGTTAACTGTCATACAGCGCAGGGACCATGTAAATCCAGGAAGAAAATGTCAGAGCTATAACCCAGCACAGGTACTGGACCTCCCAAACTTACTGTGACCTAATTCAACATTGGCCTAAGCCATGCTGAATCTGCTTCAGTTTGCCAAATGTGGGAAAAATTTGAATATCAAATAGCCACAAGGAAAGGCGACTGTCTGAACCTGGTATAATTAATAGAGATTTCAATAGATTATTTGAGTATTTATTTTAGCTCTAAGATTTAGAATGTGTATTTTTTCTTTCTAATCTTTAAATCTAACTTTCCGTTGTAATAACTGAATCAAGTCAAAATTTTTAAGAAAGATGTATCATCTTAGATATACAACATCGATGTCACTCAATGTTGGAACCACATTTATATAGATATCAGTATAAATTACTTATATATATCTATAAATACTGCATATACCTAAGTCTCTCTATACATATCTGTGTCTTCCTGTATCTTTATCTCTCTCTGTTTTGAAATTCAAAAAGAGAAATTTTACCTTGGAACCTGATTGTAAATTATAACATCTACTTTTCCTTAATTATGGTATATATCAAGATAAGCACTGGCTTAAGAATAACAAGTAAAATGCATTATCATACCTAGTTGTGCTTCTAAAAGGAGAATAGTTATTTAAGAAGGAGATTCCAATTAAGAATACTAATTTGATTTTTTTTTGTACCAGGAATCAAACTCAGGACCTTGTGTTTGCCAGGCCACTGAGCTGTATTCCTGGCCCCAAGAATACTAATCTTAAATCTTTATTTTACTTGTACTTGCGTGTAGCACATATTGTTTACATTCCCTTTGGGAAGCTGGTACATGGGCAAACATATCCCAATTCCATTTTTACTCCTGTCTCTTCCCCTTCTCCTTCCTCCTTGCATCCCTTGATCTCCTGTTAAGAATAAGCTTCAAAGAAATAGCTTGATAATATTTAAGATAGTTGAATCTGGAGATTATAATTAAATATTGTATATTAAGTGGGTCAAAACAAATTTACATATATTTTGAATATGAGTAATTTCAAGGACAAGTCTGTTTGCATTTCTTTTTTATGTGTTATTATTTGGATCCATAATGGGATTAGCTGGAACATTCAAACGCATTCAGTACACTTTCAGTTTTTCTTGTTTTAAGTTCAGTAAACATTTATTGGAAAAGCAAAGGTTGGTGTCTATGAGAAGGAAATATAAAGTCACCTTTTTAAGAGAATGGACAAGAGTATCCCTTTTCTAACAATAGTACAATTAGCATATTTATAAGAGCTGTTTAACTTTTAAAGTCATACACAATCACATTTTGTTGCCAGAGCTCTCTGAAACAGGTATGCTAAAAATTCGTGAAGTCTTATCTTTGTCGTATAGCATGAGATTTTTTTTGTCAGATACAGAATTAAATAAAGCTCAGACAGAGCCTATTTTCCAGATGGATCCTCAGGCTTTAGTTTTGAATCACCTCCAAAATAAATTACTAAATATAAAACTATTTGACAAATGTGTGCATTAAAAATGGACTTTGATACAAATGGTTTCAAAGAATAGGCTGTAAGACCTTGAGAAGATGCACCTCTGCATACAAAGATAATGCAGAGGTAACTTGTAGTTATTTTGTGAAAAATATAGGTGAAAATTTTGTGTAGATGAGTAATAATACAGAGTCAGAAAGACACCAAATTATTCTTGAAAGATAATACAATAAGAACACGAACACATCGACATTTGGCAATGACAATGCCTCTTGCATGGTGAATGCGACTGGTTCCCTAACGACATTCCTGAAGGCACTAGCATCATTTACGTGATTGCCCACACAAGAACGAAAGATAACCGCTTTCCTTTAAAAGGTTAAAATGGATTCTCTTTCCGCTAAATTTTGCCTCTGTATGTTAAGTAGCAGCTGCATCTCAGTTCTCAGCAGAGGGCACTGGAATGCATCTTGGGAGTGAAAAATGTTACAGAGTCATAAGCAACACAGGGAAGAGTTTCTTCCAGAGCCCTGTAGTGTAAACAAGACCGTGATAAGCTTGTTAACAGCTTTTTATCATTGTCACCCTCAGGATAACTATTTCATTCTTGCACTGTGTAGTTTACTTGGCACTGTGTAGCTTACATAGCAGTGTAGCTTACTCATTGGGGGGAATTAGGTATTTACTCATGATAAAACATTTAATAACAATTCAATAAAATAAGTATTTTTTCTACACATAATTAATGAAGTGGCCAGGTTTTAGAAACTAAATGTTTTGGTCATTAAAATATGCATGAGGTGCCATAAACTAGATGATAACGATAAAACTCCTTTATGTCTTTGCCATTAACAAAGATGACTTCCAGTGGCTTTCATAACAAGTGTGTAATATTGAGACCAAAAGTTTTTGGAAGATTTCGGATTCAATGTAAGACCAAATGCATGATGATAAAAAAGGACACTCAAAAGAGGAATAATAAGTAATTCTTTTGAGTTTCTTATCTTTTGGATGAACACACTTCAAGTAAAAACAATCTATGTAATTATTTTAATTACTGAATTTTTGTATCTGTGTGGATCAACTGCAAGAATTAGTGATTTTAGAAAATAATAATTTGCAGTGGAAAGTTTGGTGTTGTTTTCTGTCCATTCTCAGACTTTCCATGATGAAATGGTGTCTGTACTCTAACTTTGACTTATTTTACAATATAAGTGTGCATTTTATAATTTGTTATTCTAAATGGAGGAAGGTCATCTCTGTTGCTCTCTGTGTTTTCAGTGTAAATGCTGAATAAGTCAAACATACAATTGAATCAAACTTCTTTACACATTTAAAACCCTGAGTACAGTTTTTCTGTTGAAATTAATTCTTCATGCACAATGTACAGCAGCAAAACATATGCAGCAACAAGTTTTAAGTGTTGCTTTGCCTAATACACGTCCTATACAGGAAGTGAAGCAGCGCATCACTGGAGTCATGCTGCTCACATATATTTTTCTTTATTCCTTGGGAACAAGTTGCTGTGTGGATTCCAAGCAGAAAAGGGGATAAATTTTACTAAAAAGTTATTAATTCTAGACTAACACAAACCCAAAATTAAATCATAATTATAGAAATAAGATTTCATAATCATAATGTCATAAGAAAAAGAAAGATTTTTTCTAGCTCTTGCAGGTACATGTCAACGGAAGTTCAAAGAGTCTAAAAATTCACAAATTTTAGAAATGCACGCATCAAGCAAGAAACCTATCTTGGCAGGTTTTACCATTGCAGCATCAGCTAGATGGCCTTGCAGATTTCCTCTTCCTCTACGGCACGTTTTCAAATGACCCTGGGTTTCAGTAGCTGTCATCAGTATTACTTATGTTCGCTTTTCTATTAGATATTTAAATTTGGTGCTGGACGTTTAAAATGCTTTCACCACATTCTTGTGGAAGAAAATGATGTATTTGTTAAATGTGGAAAGTAAGACATGAAAAAATGTATAATATCTCTGTTTTATTAGTACACATTCACATTTTACAATGACAGGGTCCATTTGGGGCGGTGCTGTGTGCCTGAACGTATCCATCAGTTTCAGCCACAGCCTTTCCTTGTCCCTTTCCTTCTGCTCTCCTGCTTGTCCCCTTCCTCATCTTCAGAAGTCTGCCTCTTGCTTTCCCATGCTCTCTGCTGTCCAATCCTGTCCTCTTGTTTGTGTGTGTTTTAGGTTTCTCATACTAGAGTGAACACGAGATATTTAACTTTCTGAGTCTGACTAATTTCTCTTAATGCGATGGCTTCTAGTTCTATTCATTTCCATGAAGATACCAGGATTTCATTCTACTTTATGGCTCAGTGGTATTCCATTGTGTATACGTAGCACATTTTCTTTATTTACTCTTCTTTAGTGGTCATCTAGGTTTTTTCCACAGGTTGACTACTATGAATATCACAGGTATGAAGATCTTGAATAGTAGAACAGAAAGCCAGCCACTCTATTGCTCCTTTAAATATTTAATCTTACCTGTGATTGATCCAAGGATGTTGCTATGGTAAGGCTATACCTCTAGGCTGTGAAAATAATTCTTTGAACATTTAACAGTGTTCCTGTACACATAACCATGCCACAGTCTTTAAAAGAGTACAGGTATGACTGAAATAATAATTTTTAGTTTTGCTTTATCCTTCTCCAGCTAAATACAGATCAAGATAAATATTTGCCAGGAGCTTATAAGTTCTGAGTTGTCTTCAAAACTCAGACCAACACAGGAAAGAAATCAGATGGACAAGAGTGTCAGCAGCACTGTGGAATTTCTTTTTAGGTTTGCTGACTCATTCACATTAATGTTATCTCCTGATTCTTTTTTTTTTTTTTTTCGGTACTGGGGATCGAACTCAGGACCCTGCGCTTGCTAGGCAAGTGCTTATTCCACTGAGCTATATCCCCAGCCCCCTGATTCTTAATAAAAGTTTTAAAATTTCTTTAAACTCCACTCAAAGGTTCTTGTATATATTTTTGTAGCTAATGCGTAGTGTTTTCTTTACTCAAAGCAGGCTTAGGTTAATGGTAATGTCCAAAGCTTCAGGTATGGAGGAAATGGAGGAGACATCTAAGAATACTTGGCACTGGTTGGGAGTTATTTTATATCATACATTGTATTATTAAAACTTAATTTCAGTAGAATCAAGAATCGAGCAATACCCAAAGAGAAATGTTAAATTGTAAGCTCCTTCAGCTCAGCAATTTATTTCATGTACTGTATTTCATTCTTTAGAAAAATGTATTTACTCCAAAACCAGATTTTGGGTAGATAGCTGTAAATAAATCAATAGTAGCTCTTATCTTCTTTAACTATTAAGCCTGACTTTCAAATCAATTGGGCAGTCAACATCAAATGGGAGAAGGGTAAATGTATTCAAGAATTTGAAGGAGAATCATCTTTACCTTCTGCCTTTTCTACCTGTTGAAGAAACCACTCTATTCCCAAGTACCTTCAGAAGAAACACATTTGGTGATCAGTTGTGGATCATGTTGCTAAGGGTCAAGTAAGTAAATGTAGGGAAAATGTGCTATTGCTTCTCTAGGGTCTCATATTTGAAAAGTGACTACTACTAGAATATTTGAGTCCATGCTTGTCCTTTCATCCCTCTCCTTGCTAATGTGCACAGTATCAAATGGATCCAGTTGGAGAAAAAAAAAGCAGAAGAAACTTCAGCCCCTCAATGTACAGAAGGAGAACCATTGTCAAATGCTGTCCTTGTGGTTGGCTCCCCCTGAGCCCTCTTACTTCTTGCCATATTGTCCCTCTTGACAGCTCCTGGTCAAGAGGGTGAAAGTTCTTCCCTCAAACTTTTGCCTCTTACTTCTTTTTTCTCCAAAATTTAGCATGATTTGGATGAAAACATGCTAAGATAATTTGGGTTCGAGCTTTAGAAAAACCCACTGTGAACAAGTGCCTGGTGCCACATGTGCTTCTATTGTACTAATTACTTACCACCCTTCACTCTCACATACTCGTATTTCCATTCTGCTTGGCGTAGCTCAGACTTCTACGCTAACTTTTCTGATGATGTGCATAACTCCAGTCAGACAGAGACCAGGCAAGAGAACAAAGTGTAGCTTCAGCTTGGTGAGAAAAGTATTTGAGAAAAGGAAAACAGATTAAAATGGAAAACCAAGAGGGATTATCTTCTTTCCACAGGTAGAAGTAAGACATGGTTTAATATAGTCTCAAAAAGAAAGCTGGATAAGAATGTAATGGGGGAAAAAACCATCTAAGTGAAAAATGAAACTGAAGTCATGGCTTAAAATTATAGAACTTTGTTGGTACAATTTACAGAGAAACCATAGCTTCTTGAATTTGGCAAAGTCATATTTTCAAGCTTTCTGCAAACTGTATTACAAAGTATAATTTAATTGTCCAAGGGATAAGTGGCAATTTATTCTTTTATAGAAAAACACCATCTTTTCTTCCTCCTATGAAATTTTAATCTGTATGGTTTGTGAGACATTAATTAAAGTTACGCAGGTTTTAAGTAGAGAGGAAGAAATAGGTAGATTTTGGCTGACTTCAGATTTGTAAATAAGAAACAGGCAGTTCTCACAAGAGTAAATTTTCACAATTGTTCTTATATATAAATGATAAGTTATTCTGAAAGAAGCTCTAGAATTCATGCTATGATTAAAAATAGCAAAGAATAGTCTGGATTAAAGTAAAATCATAAAACTTGTTGCAATGCATAAAGTGTATGTGAGAAGGGTCAAAGCTGAGCTCCAGGTTTTGGTAAGTGACACAGCCCTTCATTAGCGTGGGAAACACTGGAGAAGAAGTGAGCTTTTTAAAAGATTATTATTGCACATATTAAATGTACAAATTACTTGGTTTTGCTATATTCACATTCCTGCCTATACCATGCCTTGATTATGTCTCCCTTCTTTCTGGCCTCTCTTGCTCTTCTCTCTCTTCCCCCCCTCAACTACCTTTCCTTCCCTGACACTGCCTCTTTCCTTTCTCTCCTCTCCTCTCTCTCACTTCCACATGTGAGAGAAAATATGCAATACTTGTCTTTTTGTATCTAGTTTATGTTGCCCACGAGATTGTTTTCTCCGGTTTTTGAGACATGCGCTGTCTGTCACGTGGATGGAGGATGCAGGCCTCCCGGCAAGTGCGGCAAGTGAGAGCACAGAATAAACATGGTCATTTGAAGATAGCAGCTGATATTCCTGCAACCTAGACATCTATGTTCCCTTCTTTTAAGCGCGGGCATGTGATTGCTTTGACAAATGGAATGTACTAGAAGTGGCTTGGTGATGGCTTCCAGGCCAACCGCTCAAGAAGTAGACTTTCTACTTCCTGTTTGTTGGAATAGTCTCTCGGGGAGCGAAATCTGTGACATAAGAAGTCAGACTGTCCTGAGACTGCAAGACTGTAAGGGAGCCCCAAGTCCTCAGGTAGAGAAGCCAAGAGCACCAGGATAGGTGCCCTGCCAGCTCCACTCTCCCAGCTGCCGCTCCTCAGGCACCCAACACATCTTGGCCATTTCTTTTCCACAGTGGAGAACACGCAACACGGGAAGCAGGAAATTCACCTGCTGAACTGGTTGCTCTACTTAGGAAATTTCCAGACAAATGTCAAAAGTGTCAGCTGAGTTCTTCCTATTGCTAATAAGATACACAAATGGTATAAAGTGATCATTTTGCATTCTTTAAGATGAATTTAAATGCAATATAAAGGACTTAGGACTTTCTGAGAAATAAAAGTTTTATTCTTTGGAAATGCACCCAGAAGATGATGAATAGGACTGTAAAATCCCATGGGAACAGCTCAGAGAATTTAAGTACTGCCTTGTCGGTGCTCTTCATTCGGAAATACGGTTTCTCTGAATCTTAGCAGGCCTTGGAGGGTCCTCGCCAGTGCTAAATTTAATTCCTATGTAATTTTTGAATGAATGAGTTGCAAGGTCATGAACTTTGTAGAGAAGTTCTTGGGAAACATCTTCTGGTAAGAACAAGGTGAATCACTATTTTACAAAGCACACAAAGAGAAAGAAGGGCCTGTAGAGGATATCATCCTAACAGACTTCTGTGGGGTGATCCAAGCAGGAATCTGGGGCTTCATTAGGAATGAAAATGGAAAATATTCCCAGAAAACTATTCCCCTGACAGGGTCATAGATGAAAGTGAGAAAATGGGCAAAATTTCCAAATATACGGATAAGAGAATTATAAATGTAAATTTCAACCTAAATGACCTGGAGACACAGTTTTGATATCTGTGCCACAGTTAATCCAGGGTATTCAGCCTTTAGGGGCTAGAATAAGTTTGCTTTTGTTGTCTTTTGCATTAGAGTCAGTTACATGCACTTAGGAAGAATGCAGACATGATTAAAAGAACTCATAGTTATTAAATTCAGGATTAAAACTCAATATTTTTAGTTGCATAAGAGACCCATCATTCACTCAAAGGAAAATATGGATCAACTTTGTTCCTGCCATGATATACTTCTAAAAAGTGGGGATTCAGAATCATAAACAAGTATATTAATTTGATGCTATCATATTAAATTCCTTTTATTTTTATTTCTTTTTCAGAGTGGGCTTTCTGTGGACCGTGGCTAATGCCTATTTTCAATTCTCTCAAGTGCTGGAGAATTGAAATCATTGTCTGTAGACAGGGAGAGGGAAGAAATATGCAAGTCGCCAGATGCAATGAATGTTACCATCTTTGTCTGTATTAGTGAGTCAGGCTGTTCTTATTAGTTAACTTCAGGCACTTTCACAATGAATATTCTTCATCTAGGGCGCCACTAATTGCTTCTCTTCTTGGAGATGAAACTGTAGTGGAAATCAGAGAGCAAGCGAGTGAGCGAGAGAGAGAGTGAGAGATGAGCAAAAGAGTAATGAAGAAAAAAATGCGTTTTCACTGTGTACCATTTTGAAGTATAGTATGGTATGTGTTAACATCATGTCAGAAAGTTCACAGTTCATTGTATTTCTTTGGATGAATGAGAGGGTTTCTTTGAGGGTACACGTCTGTGATGTAAGAATTTTAATGAGTCTGAAAGCCAAATCCTGTTAGAGTCACTCCTTTAGTTTTTTCTACTATGGCTTATCCTGTTGCTTTAGACCACAAACCTCTTCTTTAAGGCTTAAAGATTGATTTCTTTGGCTTACTTCAGATCTAATCACAAAGATGTTTTCTGAAATGAAATTTGTAGATGACAGCAATAATATTACTTTCTCCAGAGAGTGCTAGTCCTATTTGATTCCCAGGAACAGGAAAAAACCATGAGAAATCACAATTTATCACAGCAGTAAATGACATGGGAGACTGTGTATGAGGACAAACATCACATTTTTTTCAGTAGATTAATTAATAATTATCACCGGTTTATGAAATGTGAGTTTGTGGAGTTCAGGCCTGACAAGGTATAACATTTAAAGATGTCCATTCCAGACAAGTAAAAAAGAACCCTGCAAAGGTTTTATTTTTTTTTAAACTCAGCATACAGAATATTAGAAGGAAGTCTTAGTTGTAGCCTCACCCTCAGCAAGATTCCTCAGGCCTTATCCCGGAGAAGACCATGTTAGATCGTGCCAGTATTTATCCTCTTCCCCAAACTCCTCCAAGTAGCTCCTACTGCTTGCTAGTGTCCACTAGCAAGATTAAATGTTAATCAGTCATTTCTCTCCTTTTCCTCTTCCTCCTTATATTTATCTGTGTTTTCCTACTTTTTGGGTTCCACACAGGTCAGGTCTAAGTGTGACCAAGGAGTCCACTGTGAAACTACTGAAGAGAGAAGGGTCTGGCTTAGGAAAACTTCTTCACACACACACACACACACATACATGCACGCATGCGCACATCTGTAATCACAAGAATTCAATTTATCTGAAGTTAACAAGGACAGTTTTAGTAAAGACATAGGCAGCTTCCATTGTGGCTTTGACTTCGCACATGCAACATTTCCACTGTCAAAGTATTTCTGTGTAATTTCCTAGGCTTCCCCAGATGCCTCTGTTTATTTGTGTGTGTGCTGCTGGGCAATCTGTCTGCCCTGCCCCCCACAGTACCTTTCTTGTTTGCCTCAAGGGGGGGGGTCCTATAATGTATATGGTTTTAACTGTGGGGTGCTAAATCTGCTCAGAATTTAAACATTCTTATAAGTCATATTTCATAGCTCTTTATTTTAAGTAAAATTTCTCTAGTTTTTATTTGGGATTTTTAAAAGAAGAAATAAACTTTCATAGGTAGAATCTTACCTATATATTGTAAATTAAGACATTCCCTGCTCTTTCGCAAAGCTGCCTGAATTACCGTTCATAGGTTGTCACTTTCCTACATATTAAAGAAATTAGCCTTTGTGAATCTCAATGTTTTTAGTCTGTTATTCATGCAGGAGTTTTTTTCCTTGGTTTAAGGAAGCCACTCAAAATCTAGCCACTGCAACTGTGTTCACTAATAGTACTATACTCTACTTGTAAAGTTAGGAATACATGTCATCTTTGAAATTCTTTATCATATTTTATTTTTAAATAACTCTATAAAGGACAAACTTGTACACAACAAATTCTACACATGTAATTAGACAGTTTGGTAAATTTTGACATATACACATGTACACACACACATATATACATGCATGTACACATGTATCTTATCAGTAACATCATCAACACAATCAAGCTAATGAACATAGCTTCACCTGGAAAGTTGATTTCTATTTCATTCAACTTCTCCCTTCCATTCCTTCTTGACTCCAGCCCTATTTCAAAGTAATCTGCACTCTTCTGTTACATTTCCTAGAATTGAAAAGACCATACAATGTGTAATCCTCATCTGTCTACTTTCATTTTACATAATTACATTGCTATTCATTAATACTGCATGTGACTTAATGGCTCGTTCCCTGTAATCACATATTAATAATTATTCTGTGTACCATTGATTTTTAATGATTGAGTTTTATGGTGTTGTGTCAATATATACAATTTTAAAATTTCTTCTTGTTTCTCATTTGGGTTGTGAATTAGAATTCTGCAGAGAGAGAGAAAATCAGTAGAATTATGCAAGGTAATAGGCTCATGGGGTCAGAAGCAGGGGAGTCCACAATGGCAGCACGAGGGGAGCCTGTGTGCCAGACAGCTAGAGGGTCCCGTAGCCGCTTAGTCTCAGGAGCTGCCAATCTGAAGCTGACGGCCTGGGAGCACCCTGGGAGGTGGCTGCTGGAGTCCAGGGTGAAGCGCTGAAGAAGCGGGAGTCTGACGCATACAGCTGGTGGCAATAGCAAAAGATGCACTTGTTCAATTAAAATAGAGCCTTCAACATGCAGGTTACCTCCTCCTCCTACCTCTTTTCAGTCCACCGAGGATGCAAACCTGTTAGATGGTGCTATCCACACTAGGGTGGTTTCCCCACTTCATGTGCTGGCCTACCTGCCAGTCATCTCCACAGACACATAGAGAAGTGTGTTCACCAACCTACTAGGTGTTTCTTAATTCATTCAAGCAGATCATCAAGATTAAATAGCACACATTGTATACTAGTGTTGGCATTAAAATAAAGCTGCTAGAAACTTGTCTGTAGGGTTTAATGTGGAAATATGTCTTCATTTCCCTTGAATGCATATTTAGAAGTATAATGGCTCGTTTTTATGGTGAATAAATGTGTAATTTTTACCAAACTCCAAATTTCTTTACTAAGTACTTGTCCTATTTTACATTCTCAAAACACAGCAACTAAGAGTTTTTCAATGGCTCTTGGTATGTTTAGCTTTTTCCCTTTTACTTATTTTTATAGGAATGTGTTGGTACGTTCTTGGAATTTTATTTGCATTTCCCAAATGTGTAGATATATTATGTATTTTTTGTATACTTATTTTTCATCTATATGTCTTTTGGTGAAGTGACTCTTCAAATATTTTGCCTATTCATAAAATTGAGCTGTTTGTTTTCTTATTATAAACATGTAAAATTAATAGTTTATCAGATATATGGTTACAAATATTTTCTGCTAGTTTGTTGCTGGCCTAATTTGTTAACAATGTCTCTCAAAGAAGGTTTTAATTTTGTTGCAGTCTGGTTTATCAAATTTTTGCTTCTCTATATCATGATTTTGCTATTATATTTATGATATTTTGCCAATCCCAAGATAGCAAAGATTTTCTAATTTTGTTTTTTGAAGGAATGTGTGTTAAATTTATTTCAATGAGTTTTCCATCAAATACTGTCTTAGCTTTGTAAGGCAAGTTTTTTTTTTTTTTTTTTTTTTTTCCGGGACCGGGGATCGAACTCAGGGCCCTAGTGCTCAGCGGCAAGCACTTAGCCCACTGAGCTGTACTTCCAGCCCCTTTTTTAAGTTTTTTTTTTTTTTTTTTTCGGTACTGGGGATCAAACTCAGGACCCTGCGCTTGCTAGGCAAGCGCTTATTCCACTGAGCTATATCCCCAGCCCCTGTAACGCAAGTTTTTGTGTGTTGCTTCTTTACTGGCAGTTAGAGTGGAGTGTCAAATTGGTTTGATTTGGGAACCATCAAGGAGATTGGTGGACCACACTTCGGGGTGTGTCTAAGTGGGTCCTGGAGGCGGGGCCTCAGGGTCTGTGTCCAGCCCCTCCCCCTTTCTCTCTGCGCTGTTCCCCTGCTCTGCTTCCAGGCTGCCGTGCACTAAGCTTCATTGCTCGTTCATTACCCTTCCGCCCTGATGTTTCCAGCCTTGAGCTAGCTGACCATGGACTGCACCCCCTTGAAACTCTGAACCAAATTAAACTTATCCTTTGATTTGTGGGTGTTAAGTAACATGTCTTGGTTAAGAAAGCTGATTAATACATTTACTTTCATTTACTTTGAAATATACTCTAAGTTCCTTTTTTTTTTTTAAATCTATGGGTTACTTAGAAGTGTATTGTTCAGTCTATAATATTTGAGATTCTTTCTAAGTATCTTTATATACTTGGTTTATGATAAGAGCCCAATTTCTTTGAATTGCAACCTTATGGTTTTTTGGTATTTATTTTATGTCCAGAAAATGATTGGCAGTATTACAGTTACATGTGAAAATAAAGTTTAATCTGTTCCTCTTGTATAGAATGTCCTATTTATGTCAACTAAGTCTTGGTATTTTCAGTTTTGTGAATTTTAATTTAAAAATTTTGTCATTACATCTTAAAATATCTTCTCGTGCTGGAGTCTCCAGTAACACATATATTAGGCCATGTAAAAGTATTCAGTTGTTCATTCTTGCTTTGCTCTTATTGTTTCTGTTGACTAATTTTTTTCTACATTTCATTTTTGGATAATGTCTTTAAGCTCACTAATCTTTCCCCCTGCAGTATCTAATCTGCTGTTTATCGCATATTATTTTATTGTCATTTTAAGCATATAATTCGTGCATGTATGTGTGTATGTGTGAGTGTGTGTGTGTGTATTTTCCACATCTCTACACAGCATGTTCAACCTTCACATATTTAAAAAATATGAAACATAATTAAAATAGTTTTGGGGTTTTCAGCACTTATAAATGATGATATTTGGAAATGCTGTGATGTATAATGATTTGATCATTGTACACTGTATACAGGGGGAAATCCTGTAGCCCATAAATATGCGTACATTTTATGTCAGTGTATGAAAAGTTCAAAGTGATCTAATTAAAATAACACATTATTCCTCTTGTTACTCACAAAAATTGCCATTCACAAAAACCCTGATACCATCATTCAATGCCCTGATAACTTTCATTGCAACACAACTTCCTGTCACCCAAATTCAAATTGTAGAGTAATGCTATAATTGCAGCCAACAACTATAAAAAGGCGAAGATACAACTTGATAAATTCTCTATTTCATAACAATGTAGTAGAAACTGTACTACTTCAGTTGCCAAATACCTGTCACTTTGTTTCCTAAATTTCAACACTGAAATGAAGAACTTTTTTATTCTCATACTTTTCTTTTTTTTTTAAATTTTATTTTTTATACATAAAAGTACAAAAACATATTGACAAACAGACACCAATTATCATAAAAAATAGTACAATCACAACTAATCTATAGACAAGGTGATATGGTCTCAACAGTGGTTATTGCTTTATCCATTGATATCTTCGAATTGTAAATGTATGAACCCATATACAGACATGCAAATTTAGTCAGACAGTTAATCCTCTCAACAAC
>PVLD010000885.1:0-237911 GCA_004027595.1 Dinomys branickii | reverse complement strand
GAAGATATCAATGGATAAAGCAACAACTACTGTTGAGACCATATCACCTTGTCTATAGATTAGTTGTGATTGTACTATTTTCTATGATAATGGGTGTCTGTTTGTCAATATGTTTTTGTACTTTTATGTTTCTAAAAGAAAAAAAAAAAAGAAAAAAAAAAGTTAGTGTTAGAGTCATTTTCTGAAACCAGTCACACTATCAATTGTCACGTGATTCTAGGTTTAATGACTGTAGGAAAGCACATGTCATCACCGTTCTTGGTCTTCCTCTTACCTCCTACCATTTAAATAACAGGTATTTTCTACATGTCCTAGTATACCTATTAATCCAGAAACATAGTGGCTCCTGAAAATAATATTTACTAAATACGTAATCATGTCCCAGTAGCTCATATAACCCTCACAATAAGCCCATGAGGCAGGCACTACTATTATGCCCACATTACAGATGAGGGCACTGAGACTTAGGGCTCACTGCTGCAAATTACACAATTACTTCACTGTACAAGGAACAAAACACATATGACCTATAGGTCTAGAATTTAAAAGGAATCAGGCAGCGAGCTTAAGGGTTATTTCTGCTGTACAGCTATTTTAAAAACCTAACCCAAGCACAGGAATTTGTAAGCTATCTGGGTAATGTATAAGAATGTATAAGGAGGTAGGCACGCAAAACAAAATAAATAAAGTCGTTCAGGATCCTTATATAACAGGTCAGCAAAATTTCTGAGAATTGACAAAACTTTAATTAACCCCTAAGTCTATATTAAAGGAAACCAGTGGCATGTTTTGATAAATTCAGTCTATTTCTAGTCAGCATGGTAGCACATGACTATAATAATCCCAGCACTTCTGGGAGGCTGAGACAGGAGGACTGAAAGTTTGAGGAAGGAAGACTGCAAGTTTGAGTCCAGCCTGGGCAATTTAGTGAGACCCCATTTTGACCATGTTCTTTTTAAAAAATAGATGGGAAACAACATGATATTGGCACAAACAGAGGCATCAGTGAAACAGAAAAGAAGATGTAGAAACAAGCCCAGGCAGTTTTAGTCATCTTATCTGTGACAAAGGGGCCAAAATCATATGCTGAAGGAAAGCTAGACTTTTTAACAAATGGTGCTGCAAAAACTGGTTACATATATGCAGAAGACTGACTCTAGACCCACATCTATCATCATATAATAAAGTAAAATCAAAATGAATCAAAGACTTGGATATTAAAATAGAAGGTGAAAGATTTATACAATCTGGAAAGAAACCAGAGTATGGATATTAAAACAGAAACACTCTCTGGGCCCCTGGGAGCGCCTTGGCGGGGCAGACCCCATAAACCCCATCAGGCCCCTGGGGTGCGCCTTGGACCGGGCCCCCAGGAGCGCCTCAACAAAGTGGGGCCCAGAGGTCCACGGGAGCCGCCCTGAGGACTCAACCGTGCCTTGGAACGCACTGCACTGAGGAGCCTGGCAGTCTGTGGAGTAACCCCACCAACTGAACTGGACCCCCGATGGCCTTGAGAGCTTGTCAATGGGGGCTTGATCACAGTAAACCTGGTTCCCTGCCAATTTACCGTCTTTGAGGATGGCTGCTTTTCCTCCTCCTGCCATAGCAATCTGTGTGCACCCATGTTTGTAACAGCATAATTAGGAACAGCCATGTCTTTCCCCAGTGTGAGAGCCCAAGGGAGTAAGTAAACCAAAAAAAAAAAAAAAAAAAAAAACAGTTACTATCAGAGGGAAGATGACTGATTGGGTGGGAGAACAACAGAGATGAGGGTGGAGAAAATTGGTTAATCGAATGAGCCATCATCTGTGTAACTGAGCAACAAACGTGAAGATAATATGTATTATAGCATCCAGTGCTAATTCCCTACTATCTTCTCTATAATCTTGTATTTCCTTTATTGTTTTTGTGTTAACAAATGCGAAGATAACATTATGTAATACAGCATCCAGTGCTAACTCTACTACCTTCTCTATAATTTTGTATTTCCTTTATTGTTTTTGTGTTATCCTGGTTTATATTTCTCCATTCTTTTGTCTTTAAAATAAAAATAAAATAGAAACAATCTGCTATAAGATTAAATAGGTAAAACTCTGGAAGACATAAGCATAGGTAAAGATTTTTTGAACAGCACCTCAAATGTATAAGAAATATCACTGACATTCGACAAATGGGACTGTATCAAATTAAAAGGCTTCTGCACACTAAAGCAAACAACCAACAGAATGAAGAGACAACCTACAGAATGGGAAAAATCTTGTCTGCTACTCCTTGGACAGAAGACTAATATCTAGAATAAAAATGTTTTTAAAAAGCCCCCCTGCAACAAAGACCCAATCAAAAAGTGAACAGACATTTCTCAGAAGTAGAGATGGCCAATAAATACACTTTAAAAATGCACAGTACCTCTGGTCATATGTTATTCGGTTCAGGTATGTGATATAAAGGTAAAAGTCTCCCTTATAGACATGACTTTAAAAGCAAATATTTGTTATTAGATGGGAAATTTGAAAATGTTTCCTTGCAATTAATCACCTTACCAGGTCTTTCCTTTCCAGTGCCTTTTGACTCAGCAAATTTCTGTATCAAACTTTCAACTGTAGTATTAGCCATGTTATTTATAAATTCTTCATGGACCTATTAAACCAAAATAAAGACAACATCTTCCACAAATATTTTTACTCTACTTCAGACAAAAACAATTAAAAATTTGGGATGCAAGGGCATTTGAGAACTTTCATTTACGTAGCTAACATGCTGTTACCTAACGCGCAGTGTTACGAGATGTGTGGGGCACAATCGTTGCTTGCTTACCTTCATCCCTTAAGACTAGGCCTCACAGCCTTCAAAGTAAAGGCAGTTTCCTGTCTCTTCTCACAAGTGTTTTAGTAACAAAACTTTTACAATAATCAAACTTATAATGATAATGAAACTAGTCTTAGATTTTTAATCTAGACTTCACCTTTTTGTACTGAATTTCAATGCACTCCAAACTGCCATAAACTACTTTTAAATTTCTACTATATTTCAAAGATTAAGCTCTCTTACAAAAGTTGCTGTCCTAAACTTAAAAAGAGTAAAACTTGAAAAAACTATTCAAAAAATGGTAATTCAAAATCTTAATGTAGACTGAACATGTTTAATTTTAAAAGGCAATTTGAATTTTCATGGTTGGCACCCAAACAAAAAATACATGTAAATACACATTCTTTAGCTGAAACAATTCAGAATCATATCAGTGGGTTTCAGGCAGTAATAAAAGACTTATAAAAAGCCATAAATAAACAAATTTTTCATGAATCAATTCAGTGTAAAGTAAAAACCTACCTGGCCTATCTGCAAATGAATTTCCTTCACAGCATTCGACAAGGATCCTATAATTTCCTTTATGTGAATGAGATGAGTTTCTTCAATATCTTGAAATTTCTGGGTAGCAAATATATAAAGTTATATACCTACTATATATAAATACAAATATACATTCTGTAACCAAAAAGTTTTAGAAAGCACTTCAATATAGACAACCAAATTAAGCAAGTTACCATAAGATTTAACAATGCCTTTAAACAAGTAAGTCAAAATTATATATAGCATTTCTTTGGCATTTGCCAAGGAACTTTGAACTTTTTCTAGAATTTGAAGATACAAGTTAAATAATCATGATTAAAGAAAAAATAAGGCAATCCAGATGAGAAAAGTGGTCCCAAAGCCAAAGAAGTTTCCAAAACTGAAAAACAAGTATCTTCTGCAAACTTCATAATCTGCCAAACATTCTAAAATGACTTTTGAACCTTGAAATGGTTAATTCAATCTCCAAAAGAGATCATCTAGGGGCTGGGGATATAGCTCAGTGAAATAAGCGCCTGCCTAGCAAGCGCAGGGTCCTGAGTTCGATCCCCAGTACCGCCAAAAAAAAAAAAGAGATCATCTATGTTCAAAGAAATTTGGGGGAGCCTGAACACTGTATCTCTTCAGTTCTCAAGGGAAAGTAAGATACCTTGATTACTAGGGAATGTCTCAAAATGTTTGAAACAAAACATATATCTTCTAGTACTGTACAGGAAATGGCAGTTGAATGTTGTTTAAAAAATTTCCCAGTTACTCTAATATTTGTTTCCTAGACAGAAAACTACCACTAGCCTTGACTCCACAATAAACCTATTAAAAACAGAAATACTGAAATAATAAAGCTTGTTTCATTTTGCTTAACCTAGCATTTTCTACATTTCTTTGACCTTATCACTTTTTTTGTCTTTCTTTTCCCCTAAACATTAATATCTCACACAACACTACTACTCCTCAAAACAGGACTTGGGAAATGCTGAGCTACCCAGTTTAAAACAAAGTAAATCTGTCATTTTTACTACACAAACCTGATTATCCTGTTTTTTTTTTTTTTTGGTCAAATTAAATCAGTTCTATTTTTCTAGTTAGCTTACCAAATTAATTGCCCTCACTTTATATTTAATGTCTACATTTCTTTAACACTGAGTTACCTAATCAGCAATCACTAAACCAAATGAGATCTACATGTGTGTAAGTGGCAGGAGCTCCTGAAAAGGATCAGTAATGGCAAAATTACACTTGGAACAGTAATATAATAGTCCAAAAACTTAAAATCAATTTTACTTAGAATTAAAACCAAGTGGCTTGTCAGTGGTTAATTTTTACCATGCCAAAGAGAATATCAGTATTTTGGGGTCGGGGATATAGCTCAGCAGCATAAGCACTTGCCTGACAAGCCTGAGGTAATGAGTTCAATTCCCAATACCAAAAAAAAAAAAAAAAGGGAAAATCAGTATTTTAAGATCTGGACTTATTTTAAAGAAATGCAGAATACTCAGAATTGAAGAATATTCAGTAGGTTGACTCATCTAAGTCCACATTATAAGAAATGGTCCTCAACCTAAATTTCAACAATTTAATGAACAATATATTTCCATAAGACAGGCATAACTGAATACAGTAAAACTGGATCATAATCCCATTAATTTCTTATGGATGATCATTACCTCCAAGGAAACTGTATATTCTTTTAAAAGTTATACCAAAAAAGTAATTTCTTAGTTAAAAATATCTTGAAGCATGAATCCATATAGAATTCAAAGCATAATTCAGACACAATTTTGAAATTACGGCATTTTTTTTCAGAAAGGGGGCACTACTACCATAACTCCTCAAAATTAGCCAGTAATAAACTCAGTAATTTAGCAGTAGGAAATCAGGAGTGAGTAGTTTCTCAAGTGTTAAGTACAAATGAACTTCCCTAAACTAATCAGATAGGTGTTTTCCCCTCACAATTTTAAACTCACTGTGTTCACATATACCATTATTAATTTAAAAAGAAAAATTCTGTCAGCCACTGGAGACATAAAAGCAATCCTAAAACTCCTCATCTGAGAGTGTTGTTTAACAAATCTCAGTATCCAAGGAGCCAATTCCCATATAATGTTTCAAATATTTTCAAGCATCCCATGAAGTAACAGTGGTAAAAAGCATGAGCATAATAAAGAATAGCTACAGTTTCGGCTTTCCTTATTTTTAACTCAAATGAAAAACTTAAAACTCTTAACTATCCTAAGCAAATTCTAACTTCTCTGCCTCAGGACTCAATTTCTTTCTCACTGGCAAATACATGTCCTGCTACCCAAATTTGATTCTCACTATACTGTCAGGTTCTTCTCCACTGCAATACGGTTGGCATGTGTGACCTGGAACAAGATAGAAATCCAACTTACAAAACTATCTAGAGCAAGGAGTTACTTGTATTGATTACCATATATGCTCTAGGTATCTAGCACAGTGCCTACAATATGTAGGTACAGATGGATGTCTGCATGCATACAAAGAAGCATGCAAGCGTTTTGGTTTCTGAGATCCAAGTCATTCACTTCTTCAAATGAGAAAAGACAGAACTAAATTCAGAACATCAGATTTATAAAGTTCTTCTTTCATACTTGAATGCCCGCCAAAGCTGAAAAGTATGTTTAAAACTGAGGCTATGGCAGTAAACAAATCATTTCCTGCTCTCACAGAACACACATTATGGTGGAGAACGAGAGGCAATAAACAACATGAGGAGAAAGGGAGCGTCTGTGTTTCTAGCCCCTCAGACATGAAGAGATTCCAACTACTAAGTTTAGTACCACAGCTGCACCCCACTGAGATGAACACACGGCATTGGGAAAGAGACCTTTGCCACTGTAAGCTACTGAGATTTGTGGGTGCTTGTCAACTGAGCATACCCAATCTGCCCTAATACAGAAAATAAAATTTCTGATATCTTAGCTAATAACACGTGCTAAGGAAGAAAATAAAACAAAAGGAGGATAAGGAGGATGGGAGTAGAAATATTAGGTAGCATTCATAAAAACACCCACTTCAAACTAAGTATTAAGCTAGAGCTCTAAGAACCCCAAGTTAGACATAATTTATCCCAAGCTTATGAAAAGCATTTTTTATTGTCTGTATTCCCCTAATATAATCTAAAATTCTATGAAAAGAAGGTTTTTACATTATTTTATTTACTGGTATAGACTCAACATTGAGTCACTTCTACTTTTACTCTCAAGCAAAAATACATGTTAAAATCAGTGCAAGTCTAACAACATTGTATTTATGATCTACCACGGCCTTCATTTTCCTCATCTATCTGCTACCATTCTCTTTTGATCTATCTGAATAATTCTTTATGTCATTAACACTATTGGATCTTCATTTTCAGCCTCACAAACAAGATGCAAATTTTTCAATAGCATTAGTAGAATGTCAAAATTGTGTCTTAAAATGTCTAATACAAAAAAAGTCTAATACTAAAAAGTTATATAAGAGAAAAAATTCTAGTATTTAATTACTATGTGCAAAATATAAGTATTCTGTTTTCAATCTAAAGAAAATACCAACCTGAGCTGTTTCTGTCATTTTCTGTTCAAAATCAGCTTTTGCTAATGCATATTTTTCCACATACAGTTTATAGGTATCTGTAGCTTTCTTAGATTTAACAGCTGCCTGTAACAGAACAAAAATACTTTTAACTGCATATTAACCTTTTTTTCTATATAAGTTAATATGAAATAACAAAACATATTTTAAGAGTTCAATATGACATACAACTAACTTTAATACCTGTGGTCAAGCCTGCCTTAGTCATCCGTTTTTGTTATGATCAGATAGTAACTCAGAAATTAAACAGTGACTCTTCTTTCTGTCTGATGAAATATACTCTCAGAAATTAAAATACTTTTATTACCCAGAGTAAGATTACATAACCACACAATGGCACCGGCTACTAAGAACATATTAACACACTTTTCATTCAGAAATCCAACTTACAAAACTGTGGCAATGAGGACGTGTCTGACACTCTCTCCTGATGAGTCTTCCCTCTTGCCTACTTCACACACACACACACACACACACACACACATTCCATTTAGTGTCTGACTAAAGTCCATACATCCAGCTCAGAAGTTAGTGTCTGGTGTTTTTCAGTTTCCATTATGTTGTACCAGGCCTATACAATATTTTTAATCAATCTTTGCCTATTTTTTAGGCAAAACAATTTTTAAAATTCTTACTGCAACATTATAGCTCTAGTTTTATCAAAGTGACTTACTCAATAAAAACTTAGTATTATATTAAACATAGGGATATGAGAAACATGAAGGAAATTTTATAGAGGATTCTCTGCCAAGGATTTCATAAAAGAACAACCACCTATACATAAACAGCCAGAAAATGGTAGAAAGCAATGAAAGAAGGTCAAGATAAATTCTGGAAAGATACATATACAAAGAGAGAAAAAGGATGTGTAGCTTAGGATGGGACAGACTCATGTTCTGCTTCAGTTTAGACAAAGAAAGATTGGGGGAGATGAAGAATTGGAACAAACAAGAGTTATTCCAAAAGATCAAAGATAGACCAGCTGAAGAATTTCTCCACATGAAGATTTCCATTTTTTAATGAGGTAACAGACCATCTGCTAAGAGAAAAATAGGAGAGCAGGCTTGGGACCTTAATGAGAATAAAAAGGTTTCAAACTGTGATGTGGAAGACACAAGGGGTAATATGATTAGGTATTTAAAACACTGCTAAAGAGGAAAAAAAAAATATTACTAAGCCAAGTGAAGCTGGAAAAGCTGGAAACTAAGAAATCAGTGTATAGTTGATCAATACTAATACATAATTATCTCCACCTAAGACCAAGAGTCTTAGAACAAGAACTGGAAACAAAACATTGGGTTTTCTCTGAGGCTTCAGATTGGCAAGTATATTTATAGTCCTACTGTCTAAATATGCAACTTTGTATCTTCTCTAAAATATATAAGTGTATATTTTAATTTATAAGTATATATTTTCCTATCTTCTTAAAGAATATAGAAGGCCAGGCAGGCATGATAGCACACACCTGTAATCCCAGCAGTAGGGAGGCTGAGGCAGGAGGACCACTTAGAGTTCAAGGCCAGCCTGGGCTACAAAGTTCAAGGCCAGCCTGAACTGCATAGTGAAACCCTGTCCCAAAAATACAAAAAAATAAAATAAAAATAAAAATACAGAATGCCATTTAACCATGTAGTATAAATAAAACTAGTCTCAGACCCAAAACTAGTAGATTGAAATTCTACTTCCATCATTTACTACCCAGTGAACCACATATTTGAGCTTTTCCTTCTTAAAATTAGGAGGAGAGGAAGGGGAATTAAAAAGAATTAAGATGTGTTACATGTATGTACCAACTCCCAAAAACGAATATAATCACATACTGCAAACATGTACCAATATGAACTTTTTTTAAAAATTGGGAACACTATTTTTTAAAGTTGCAGTAGTGATGAAATCCTTAGATAAAATCTTTAGAACACCATCTGGCATATAGTTAAATTTACAAACCAAACAATATCATCTGTTTTTGCAGTTTTTAACAAGGAATATCAAGAACACACATCACTAAATTTTGCTGTTACATAAAGACATAGGACTTACTGATTTTCACTGAGTCATCCATCCTTAAAGAAGTGACTAACACCTGTAACAATTTTCTCCTTTGCTTCTGTAGATTTCTTTTCAATTATTATTATCATTATTCTTATTTTCTCATTGGCCATTTGACATTATTTTATACTACTGTTACTATACTTTCTCTAATATCCTAGCCCTGTTCAAACACAATTAAATGAGATGGCTAGAGTTTATTAATAAGCACCTTCCTAGGACACAGATAATCATGTTTGTCGAATTTAATTTAGAAACAATTATAATGGCATGTTATACGGATTTCCTTTTGGATTTTCCTGATGCAAAGAGATATCAGATCTTTCTACCTAGATTTTCAGTTTGTATAAAAGCTATCAACAACCTACAGGCCACAGAGTAAAAAAAAATTTTTTTTGAGACAAGATCTCAACATGCAGTTCGGGCTGGCTCTGAACTTACTATATAAGCAGTAATCCTCCTGCTTCCTAAGTGCTGGGGGTACAGCCATGTGCCACCATGCCTGGCCCTCAAAGAGTAACTTTTAATGATAGTCTAACAAAAATAATACAGTTTCACTGGTAGTCCTTTGTCTAAGTGCTCCATGTAAAGAGCACCTCCTTAAATTGTGCTATGCTTTCTCCTTCATGCTTGCCCATCCCTATGTAGCAGTTCTCAGGTTATCTCCTGCCAGCCCTCCAAGGACCCAATTTATTCTAAGTCTTGGACCCTGTAAGAATACTGTGGATAGGGGCAAAATAGTTATATTGACTCCCTAGCTCAATTCTAGCTCAGGATTATATTTCTATACCTTGTTTCTCTAAGCCCCCAATCTCCCAATAAGGCTTTAACCTCGTCAACAGTCTAACAGCCTTCTTTCCTTCCCTACCTATAGCATCACACAACGAGGCTCTTTGTACCTCTTCTCAAAGAGAACCCTTGGCACATATTTGTAATCCTTGAGAGACTGAGTCAGGAGGGTCATGAGTTCCAGGCGAGCCTCAAAAAACAAACAAACAAACAAAAAACCCCAAAACAAACAAAAGTACCAAGGGGAACATTTGTTCCCTTGTATAGCACAAGAGTCAAATTTTACTGCCCACCTTAGGACTTACTTAAGCTTACATAATCAATTTTTACATGGCACTTTGGACTTCTAGACCACAGAAATAATATTCTTCACTGTCAACCCTCTTAATTTTTTCTTTTTACGTTTTATTCATAATTACTGTATCTGAAACAAGGAGTTTGCAAACCATGCACTTACTGTACCTCTTCCATCCCTTTCCCTCCCAACTTTTGTACAAATACTGAAGGAAATGTAGTACTCCTAAGTCCATTAACTGTTTACTTTCCCAGATTTTCCCCATGTATATATATATATATATATATATATATATATATATATATATAGTTACAGTTGTTATATTACCAATACAATTTGATTCTTTTTTTTACCAAATAATTCAAATACTATATGAAGTTTTAAAAATTATCACTCACTATGTCTTATTCCCTATGACATATACTGTACTACAGCAGAAAGTAAATTACTATTTTAGAAACAGAAAAACAACTACTTTCAATTAAAATGTGAATTTGGGAAAAGATCTGTTCTTTGTCATGGTGTAACATAAATGTGTTCAGAGTCAACAATCAATCACACACAACATACACATGAAGTTTACCTTCAAGTATCTATGTTATTTCTAAATATACTAAAATACTGCTTTGCCAGCAGTTTTCTGAAGCTGTTGGTTTCAAGCAGGAGCCTGAAGTGGTATCTTTCTATGGTCTGTTGGCCACTTCAGAACTTTAGAAATGTAATGGTCAATTCATTAGAAAGAAACAAATAACTAAATAAATTTTACGAGAGGACTTCAAGATGGCAACCAGGTAGGCAGCAGAGAGAGAATCTCCCGGAGGAATGCCACTCAGACAAAGGAATATAGGAATACAGAAACATGTGAAGGACAAAAAGGAAAGAGGTGGGTATCCCGAACTCAGGAAGGATCTGAAATGGGAATTGAAGCCCTCGGAAAGACTAAGCAAAACCTCTTCTGGAGGAAATGACTGGAGATCCGCCATGGCGCAGTCACAGGGAGAGAAGGAGGAAGTCACCGCTCCAAACACACCCTTGGCCCACACCCTCGTTCCGGCATTCGCAGCTTCTGCTTCGGAGACCCACGCTCACAGAAGCCTCCCAAACTCGGCCAGGTGAGAGCGGAGTTCCGAGAGCTGGTCCAGGGCTGGAGAGGGGAGGGTGCAGCCAGGAAAAGAGGCAACAGCAGTCAGGAGCAGTTGTCGAACCCAATGTGAGGATGAGAAGTTACAACAGCCACTGGGGCAGTGTCCCCACCCTGCAGCAACCTTCCTAATCAGCGCCTGGAGTCAATAAATGCAACTAGTACACAGCCCACCACGCCTGGCTCTGCACCTGCCTCGAGGCGGCGGCCCCCGCCTCTCTGCTGGGTGAGTGGCTACCAGCGGAGAGCAGCCGGCGGTGGCTCCCAGGGATCTGGCCGAGGAGCGGATGGGGCCTCCAGCCCCGCAACGGGAGGGAGATGCAGATGGAGGTGGATCACGTGGCTCCACGCCCTTCTCACTCCAACATCAGGCAGGAAGCATGAGCTGGGTTGCCGGAACTCAGCTCCCATCCTGAACTCTCTCTGGGAGCACCTTGAGTCTCGGCGGCTTGAGCAAGCACTGCCTGTTCCTGGCAACAATGGGACAAATCCACGGTCTTCAGGACTCACCCCAAACTATTAATGTACCAAGAGGGTCTCCTTACAGCTTGCACATATGAACCTTGCATGAACCCATAGCAACAAATTAGATGAAAAGCAGCAGACCAGGAGTCTGAAAAACAACAACATACTCCATACAGCAGACCCGAGAAAATCCTCCAACTCTATTCCAGAACTAATCTTTAAACTCAGTTCATACCCTGAAATAACACAGTGAGAATGGGCTGGGGAGATTTCAAGCCCTTATACCAAGCATCGTAAGTTCATCCAATGCCCAGCTGCAGGGGGTGGGGAACAGTAATACTGGAGATCAGGAGGAGGGAGGAGGAGAAGAAAGGGCCTCTGGCATTGAGGCAACGGGACAGAGCCAAATGGGTCACCCAGGGCGCCCCTGATGGGGACGCGTGCCCCGCAGCTGCTCCGCTGTGGGCCCCACTGAGGGCACCCCATGGACTGCACCCGCCCCCACCCATAGCACAGTGACGAGGCAGAGCCGGGCGGTCCACTGTGAGCATAGGTGCTTTTCCACCTCCAACCATGGCAGTTTGTATACACCCATGTATGTTATAGTATAGTCTGAGGCAGCTATATCTCTTCCCAAGGCGAGAGTCCAGGGGTATAGATAAACCCAGGAATACAGTTATTATCACAGGAAAGACGACTGATTGAGTGGTAGGGCAACAGAGATGAGGGAGGAGAAAAATTGAATGATCAAATGGGCCATCATCTGTGTAACTGAGTAACAAAGGTGAAGGTAACATTATGTAGGACAGCATCCAGAGCTAATTCCCTTCTATGTTCTCTATAATTCTGTATTTCCTCAATCGTTTTTGTATTAACAGAAGTGAAGGTAACTGTATATTATACAGCATCCAGTGCAAATTCCCCACTATCTTCTCTATAATTTGGTATTTCCTTTAATGTTTATGTGATAACTAATGTGAAGATAACATTATGTAATACAACATCCAGTGCTAATTCCGTACTATATTCTGTATAATTTTGTATTTTCGGTATTGTTTATGGCTTATTCTGGTTCATATGTCTCCATTCTTTTGTCTTTAAAATAAAAAAATAAATAAATTAAATTAAAAGACTGCTTCAAAAATTTTACCTCATTAAAACTTATACCAACCAATACCATCAATTGTCTTACCATAAAAAAACATCTTGCAGGGGCTGAGAATGCAGCTTAGTGGCAGAATATTTGCATAGCACACAGAAGACTCTAAATCCCCAATCCCACAAAAAAATTAAAAAGTAAATAAAAATATCTTTTACACAGGTCATTGAAATAAAAAAATCATTCTTATTTTATATTTGCTAACTATTTATCATAGATAATATATTTTAAAAGATTTATTTCTATAAATCACAAACACTGGAAAATGCAGTGTCATTCTCTTTAAAACAAGATCCTTCTTGATTGCCTAAAGATTAAATATACTCTTGTATATTAAAGAACTACAAAACCACACAGGTGGTATTTTTACTGTAATTACCTTTTCTATTTCTCTTTGTGTAGCTCCCTCTTTTTTCAGACGCTCCTGTTCTACACACTTGGCGTTGTAATTTTCCTTGGATTTCTGGAGGGCCTGAGTTATACTCTGAATGGTTTGGACAGCTTCCAGAGTTCCTGCAACTTCTTCTTTAGTCTGTTTGGTACAAAATGATTCATCAAAACGACTGAGGTGTAAACACTCAATATCTGACCAATCAAACCTTTAACAAGAAAAAAATACCTTTTTATGAGATTTTACTTGTTCTTCTCCATACTTCTGAACTTCCTTTATTAATTCCTGTAATTTTCTAACAAGATCCAAGTGACAATTTGCTAATTTCTCTGTAGAAGTTTTGAACACATCCCACACTGGTGCAAATGTTCTAAATGAAAGGAAGAACATGGGAACCATTTACTGAAAGAAAATGAAAACTTTAAAGTTCTAAGATGGAACCAATGAAAGTATAATGCTATATCCAGCAATTTTATTTAAGCAAAATATCAAACTTAAATAAAGTTAGCCAGGTATAATGGTGTACACTTGCAATCTCAATACTCTGGGAGGCTGAGGCAGAAAATGTGCAAGTTCTAGTCCTGCCTAGGAAACTCATGGAGACTCTTGTCTTCAAAAAAATTTTTTAAAGGGATGGAGATATAGTTTAGTACAAAGGCCCTAGGTCAGTGGTGGCAAACCTATGGCAACGTACCACAGCAGGCACACAGAACCCTGTCACCCTGAACCGAGTCATCCTAACAAGTGAGCATCAGATAACAGTTGCTTTTTCTGATCTAAAATCTCAGTATTCAGGTTTAATTGCAGCCATGGCACTTTGTGATAAATAAGTGGATTCTGAGTTGCAGTTTAGACATTCAGTATCTAAAAGGTTCCCCAGCACTGCCCTAGGTTCAATAGCTAGCACCACACACACACACACAAAAAGTAATAAATGAAACTTCTGAACTGAGTTGTCTTTTTATTTTTTACTCCGTGATTAATCATTGCAGTTTTCTGGATAACAGGTACACAAAAATGGATTAATTTCATGTCATAGGTCTTCACAGTCACTTCTAATAATATATTATTTTCTGAATTTTTATTAGTTATATCAGAGACCTATCATTATCTCTATTATTAAAGTCTAATTCTATTATCAAATTCCAATTTAAAACCACTTAGTACTGACTCTAGTTAAGATACTTTGTTAAAAGTAAAGCTTCTCTGGGATTGGGGATGTAGCTCAGTAGTACCAAGTGCTTGCCTAGCATGCCTAGCACCACCAAATAATAATAAAAATTCTTTCCAGTAAAACTGGTAGAAGTCAAATTTTTACATGTGACTTTGTGTGTGTGTGTTTAACATTTATGTAAGAATTACTTTAGAGCAGTTACCTGAAAGCTTTCTTTGTGCATTATAATTTTATCTACCTCTCTATGTACTTCAACAATGTATGACTCTCCTTTCTACTACAGGGTATGGGTGGGATGTGTGGCTTGTAATAAAATTTTCTGCCACTTTTCTCTAATATTAAGGATATAAAGGGTTCAGCAAGCTCAAGTGTATTCAACAACTGCTACATTACATATTTTGAGTAATACTTAGGTTGGCAATGGTTAGTTTAAATCAGTTTATTCAGTGGGAATGATCTAAGGATAATTCGTGCTTTGCTCAAGTACTGGACCTGCTTTAAAGTAGGCTCTACAGTAAAATTTCTGAGAAAACAAATAGCAGCAATCATCACTAAGGGAACAAAGAATGTGATTACTTACTTTAATGTGTATTCTGTGCCAATTATTACATTTCTTAACTATTAAAAAAGTTAACTGGCAGTAATATAAAGAAGTTCAAAGAGGTCAATCACAATCCTTGGCACACAACTGTTCTCATTAGATCTCACGGAATATTTTAAAATCTAATCAGTGCTTAGATGGAAAATCTCAGGACAAAAGAGATATTTAGAGTATCCACTCACTAAAGCACCAAAATACTTTACGTAAATCTGATAAATACTAGAATAGATTTCACAAAGTAAGTAAGACAGATTGTCCCTTTTACTTCATTTATTTATTTTTGATCTTTTTGAGACAGGGTCTTGATATGCAGTTCAGGCTGCTGTTAAGCTCACTTTGTAAACTACGCTGGCCTTGAACTTGCAACAATCCTCCTGCTTTAGCCTCCCGAACACTGGGATTTACAGGTGTGTGCCACCACGCCTGGCTCTCTTTTATTTCATGAAAGGATTCTTTCATAAAATCTATTTTTTTTAAATGGAATTAAACTTTTAAAGTTTGACATATTCTCCTTTTTTCCTGTCTAGTAATCTGCATTACTGTATATATTAATAAGCAGTAAGAAAGAAAACTGAAATATTCAAAGTATATTTAAATGCAACCAAACATAAATTTCAATTTCCTGCCAAAATACAGAACAGTAAGCAAACAAACAAACAAAAAAAATGATCTTGAATGATGACACTAACACACACACACAAAATACTACTTACTATTTATGAAAAGGACATATACAAAAGACATGAATGTTAGGAAAAAGGTGAAGTCAATCCACATTTCCTTAACCAGCCATATGGAAACTAAGAATAAGGTAGAATTTTGTACAATAAAATCAATGAGCTAAAGCTAGCTTTCATTATTCCAGTTACATTTTGGCACCCCTCTGTGATCCGTAAGGAAGAAATAGGAAGGTGTCAAAAAGTGAAAGTAGAAATGGGGGGGATAAAGTTGTACCAAAGGGAGGAAAAGAGGGAAGGAATTGGAGCACGCCTGTAACCCCACACTTAGCAGACTGAGGCAGGAGGATCGTTGCAAGTTTGAGGCCAGCCTGCGCTACAAAGTGAGTTCAAGACCAGCCTGTCTCAAAAAGACCAAAAATAAAATAATAAACATGAGGAAAAAACCTGAAAGAGTTACAAGCCACAGTCTCTACTGTTTTAGGTCAAACAGGAAGCAGCTCCCAGCATTCCCAGGCATGGCGCACACAGTTGCAATAGGGCTTTAAGCTTTGTGGGCTGTTTGCACACACTCGGGACAGAGCCGCTGCACTGAGGATGAACCAATATTCTGATCACCGCTTGTCCAGGCCACAAGCAGGAAGGCTTTGATTTAAACTCACGCAACCAACACTATCAAATATAAAATAATATATAATATAAAATAATCATGCTTAACCTCTTTTATGAAAGTCACAGATTCATTTGTGAATCTGATAATTTGTATGAACCTCTTCATTGCAAATATAATCTGCAAAATTATACATGAAATTTCAGGGGATTCATAAATTTATCAGAACTCTAGATATAGAAAATCTTTCACCATGACTGCAAAAATCTTGTTATACTAATTTCAATGTCTTAGCTAAACTTATAACCTCCTTTCAACTTTTAGATAAATAAGTATCAATTCCTACCAGTTATTTTGGTTCTGATTATGTAATTATGAGCACATTTTCATTTTAAATACAGCCTTCTTGTTAATTTTCATCCTTGAAAAAAATATATTTCTTCAATACAAATTTTAAAAGAAAGATTTAATGAGTCAGTAAAATCATAGGAGACATTTAATGGATTTTATTATTTCAGTAAAGTAAGTTTTTAAAGTTCACTGTCAAGCTTCAACAAAATTTAGTAAACTTACAGAAAACGCATTTGTATAAACAGGAGCTGGGGATATAGCTCAGTGGAATAAGCGCCTGCCTAGCAAGAGCAGGGTCCTGAGTTCAATCCCCAGTACCGCCAAAAAAAAAAAAAAGCATTTGTATAAACATACTTCTAATCTCAAATTGACACTACTGAATGATCATGGAGAAAAAAGTTTCACTATCTTTTAGCAACTTCAATTATAGTTCACAGCAAGTTAAGAAATATATTCACATTAAAATAGATACATTGTAATTAAGTACACAATACAACTATGCATACACATTGACATTCTGGCAATAATAAACCTCATATACAAGGACATGATCACCAGTCCCATAAATATATCACTTAGTGTTACTGTAGGTGTCTTAGTCTGTGTAAGTACAACTTATACGGTTTGCACAATAATAAAATTACCAAACTAAACATTCCTCAGAGAACATATACAACTAGTGTATCACTATACTTATAAACTATTAGATTCATGATAGAGATTTAACATGTTCAAGAACTTTACCTAGAAGGACACCAAGGAAGAGGAAACGCTCACTCACCCGAGCTGTGCGTAGTTGCCCGCGGCCTTCGCCAGCTTTGTCATCGACCTGGAGTAGGCCTCCTCTATTGTTGCTCTGTTGGAGTGAATTCCCACAGCGCAGCATCATGTTCAGGACCAAAAGCACAGCGAAGTTTTATACAATTACAAATGCAAAAACAAACATATACTTCAAATTACATGTTGAAAATTAGTAGGTACACAGTCATGAATTTCTGGCCTATCTTTTAATGTCTTTTGTGCACATTTACTTTTAAAAACTAGTCTGGTATAGAACCTAAATAATTTACATCATAAAAAATTTTTGGTGAAGTCACTACTTTTTTTGTCTCTAGTAGCACTGGATATATGAACAGGGAGTACAAGAGTATTTATTCTTGTCTACCCTCTCCCTTCTACATATCCTGATTCACCATGTAAGTCATTTGTATTTAATACTTCCTTTGTATACTTAACATAGTTTTACTCATTTAACATTGTGATGCATATTCGAGAGAAGAGAAGGCTAATGATAATCATTTACATAAAACTAAATATGAACCATTAGCAAGCCTGAAATCCTAAATAAACTTCGGGGCTCTATTTATTTTGTAATTAGGTCTAAAATATTCGCAACTATTTAATACTAAAAACAACTTATTTTAGGCTTTAAAAAACAGTTATTAGATATGGAATTTTAAAACAAATTACCTTACAGATACATGACCTATAAATGTTCAGTTTTGCCTTTCTCATAATTACTTTAGCCCTTCTCAACACGAATTACCCCAGTAGCAAAATGTTCTATAATCACCACAGTCTTTTTATTTTTATTTACTTTGACTAGTTCAACTTTCACCTTCTAATGTCAAATCCAGACCTTCACAATGCTCTTGCATGAAAACATTTGTTCAATATGTAAATGTCCCAAGCATAACTAAGATACCTGAATCACCTCAAACTCAGAATATCCAAACTTAGCTCATCTCCAAATTATATCCCAATCCAACTCCCACAAAAAGCACTCTAACAAAAAAATATTAATAGTGCCAGGCCTGGTGATGCATGCCTGTAATCCCAGCACTTGGGAGGCTGAGGCGGGAGGCTGTGAGTTTGAGGATAGCCTGAGCTACAAGGTGAGTTCAAGGTGAGCAAACTGTATACCGAAACCCTGTCTCAAAATAAGACAACAACAATAAAAAAGTAGCCATACTGCCGCTTACTGATAGCACTGTACTACTTCTCTGTATTTAAACTTCTGTACTTTTAAATTAATCCTCTACTACAAGAGTAATATGTAAAGCATCTTCTTTTGTTTTTTGTACCAGGAATCAAACTCAGGAACTCAAATTTGCCAGCTAGGCGATGTGCTTCTGAATTATATCCTACTCCCTGTGGAGCATCTTTTTTAAAAAGTACAGGAAGAAATATTATTATCTCAATGGTTAAGTTTAACAGGAAGAAACAGTATTTAAATTTCCAATAATAGGGAATGTGAGTATAACAAAACTGCCTACAAAGGAAAACTAGAAAATCAGGAGGGAGATGACTGAAATGCATCAAAAAATTAATGAGGCAGTGAAGAACCAGTAGTCCAAAATACAAAATGACATCCCAAGAAGTGAGTCAGGAATAGTGGTAGCTAGAAGAGGCAGCTGAAAAGTTGAGAAGTGGAGCAGAGCTTTTCTCAACCTCATGGGTAGGAAAAAAATCTGTCAGTTTGAAGGGAAAACACATCCCCCTTCAAGTGAACTCCAAACTGAACACTGTACATGAGGCCCTTAGCCTTAACTCCAGCACCACAAAGTCTTCAACTAACAAATGTAACTTTCAGAAGAGCAACAGTGAGACTGACTGGTAACATGAATAGTAATGGAGTGATTTTCAAATAATTGTTTAAATAATCTACCAATTAGAATTCAACATCCAGTGAAAATATAAAGGAAAGTAAGTTCCTCAGGAAACAGCAATCTTTGTGATGATCATCAACAGCCACTATCATAAAGAGGTAATTGGATATTACATGATGCACAAAACATGTATGAAATATTACTTTCAAAATACTGAATGAAATCTGATCAAGTGGCTAGATTTACATAATTTATAGGAAATACAGGGGTAATGGAAAATGTTGAGTAAAACCATAGATGTGCAATTAGCATATTCTAGGACTTGGAAACTTAGGTAAAACAGATAATCTCGTTTATTTAACAACAAAAAGAAAAGAGAAGGGTGCTAGAAACTAAGAGATTAAAAAAACACGTATCAGACAGGTGCAATGTAGGAATCTTGAATGATTCTGATTGAAAGAAATCAATTATGTGTGTGTGCACATACAACTGAGGGAAAATGTGCACATATTGTACTTGGTAATATTAAGAAATTAATATGCATCATTGGCTGGAATAACACACTGTAGTTATTTTTTAAAAGCTTTTATCTTCTATAGATAATCTAAAACATTAATGGATAAAGTGAAATTTTCCTGAACTAATACTAGCTTTGTAATAATAATGTTAAGGATCAGATGGAATGAGTGGCCTGATAACTGTTGAAGTTGCTACATAAAAATTGGTTATAGGGCTTGGAGGTACAGCTCAGTGGGCTAAGTGCTTGCCGCTGAGCACTAGGGCCCTGAGTTCGATCCCCGGTCCCGGAAAAAAAAAGAAAAAAAAAAAATTGGTTATACTAAGATCATAACTTTTGTACAAGTTGTAGATGTCTGAAATTGGCCTAATAAAAATACTTTAAATGAAAAAAAATACTTTAAATGAATATAAATTAAAGATATGATTACACTAACAAAACTTGAGAATTTATCACCAGCAAACCCACATGAACTAGAAATTTAAAAGATGTTTTAAAAAGAAATTACCCAATAGAGAAAAAGTAATTTTAATAAACCTCACTAGTAGCCATATAAAAATACTAAGAACATAGACTAAATTACATGATGAATAAATTAACTGGATCAGTTATTAGAAAATACTTTTAAATTATTAATTTTGTTAAATAAATAACATCATTATTTGAGTCAGATATTTCAAAATATATACCTAGTAAAATACTAAAAATGCTGAGACTGTATTATAGTTCATCATTTACTAGTTGATAATATATTCTCTATTTCTGTTTGAAGTGTTGATAAGAAAAGGTAAATTTATACAACAAAAAGGTATGCAAATGTGTATCTTTTAACTTTAAAAAAATGGAAAAGTTTTGCTTTCATGGTAAAAAGTTAAACACAGCCATGGCATGCAAGTCAGGAGCTAGTAGTATTTTAAGGTCTGTGTACATTTTCAGGAAAGGAGTCAAAGTACCAGTTATCACTAGACATTAATATGTAAAGTAAGTTATGTTGTAATATCTACGATGAACACTAGAAGAATAGAACAGTGAATATTCTAAGTTTTTTTTTAATAAGCCAAAAGAAGGAAAGAAAAGGAAGGCAAATAACACAAAATAGGTAAAGGAATAGAAAACAAATACTAAATTAACACAGAATGTAGCAAATTATAGCCCCGCTGGCCAAATTTAGCCCACGTCTTGTAATAACACAAACTTCTGTTGAAATATACAGCCATGTTCATTTACCCATTTATTGGCTATGGCTGTGTTTACCTAAAGCAGCAGGCCTAACCAGGTACAACAGAGACTGTATGAACCACAAAGCTTAAAGTACATGAGACTGGAAACAAGACAAGGATGCCAACATCATTATTTCTAATCAGGATTATCCTAGAGGTATTAGCCAGTACAATAAAAGGAAGAGGCAGAGGAAGAGGAGGAGGAGGAGGAAGACAAGGAAGAGGAGAGAAGAGGAGGAGGACAAAAAGAAGTAGGCAGAGAAGGGTGAGGGGAAGAGTTAGAAATAAAAGGTACAAATATCGGGGAAACAAGGATGGGATCAATCTGGCTGAGACCTCTGCTACCCCACTGATGGCCAGGGTTGATTCAGTTGATCTGCTTGGTGAGATAGGTGTCCCTTTCCTCCCTCACCATTTCATATGTGGCTCTCCAGAAGCTGTGTGCTCTGATAGAAGAGGATGACCACCCCCAATATAGGAGGACTGTCTCCTCGGTCAAAGGTATACAAGTAGCTATGCTCCCCTGCTACAATCTGAAAGCAAGCTCTCAAGAATTGGGAAAAAATCTTTCATACATGATTGTACACATAGAAAATCTGAAATAATTTACAGATAACTTATTGGAATAAGTAAGAATTGTCAGGTTCTGGATAGTAAATATGTACATAAAAATGAATATTTACATATACACACGCATACATATATATACACATGTGTATATACATGTATACATATATGTGCACGTGTATGTGTAAATATACATGTATACATATATGTATATGTGTGTACATACATACATACATATCTTCTCTTTCCCTAAAATAAGATCTCCTTGATTATTTTCCTTGAAATAATCAACCTTGATAACTACAGCTCAGTCAGCTATCTTTGCCTTACCTGCCATCACTGTTCCCTTGCTCAGTAGCTACTCGTCAGAGAAATTTAAATTGCTATCACAATGAGAAACTACTATCAGAGTGATGAAAATTAAAAGATTGATAATATCAAATGTTGATATGGTCATTAAACAACTAGAACTCGCTGATAAAAAAGCGTTAGTATCACTCAGAGTTAAAGATAGGCATAACCTATGACCTCACAATTCCACTCCACGGTATATACCTAAAATAAATGCATATATATGTGGATCAAGACATATATGAAAGAATATTCAAGACAATTATTACCTGTAAGAGCAAAAAACAAAAAAACAGCAAAAGATTCAAAACAGGCAACACAATAATGAAGGACACAACACTGAAGAACTAAGTTGTAGAACTCACAGGACTCCTATAAACCAACAGTAAATCAAGACAGTATGGTACTGACAAAAAAAAGACAAGTTGGTCACCCAGCAGAGTACAGAGTCCTGAAATACACACCCACAGATACAGTATTTTGACAGCCTTGTCAACAAATGGTCCTGGAACAACTAAACATTCACATACAAAATAAGTCTAGCACAGACTTTACAGTCTTCACAAAAATTAACTCAAAACAGGGCTAGGAATACAGCCCAGTGGCACAAGCTCCTTCTGGGCAAGCTCAAGGTCCTGAGTTTGATTCCCAATACCTCCTCCCCAATAAACCAAAACACAAATTTTCATGTGGAAAAATTAACTCAAAATGGATGGTAAACCTAAGTGTAAACACAAAACTACAAACCTAAAAACAACTAAGACTATATTTGGAAGGCAGTGGTTTCCTTCTGAACATACTCTTCCCATATGATTAATAATTGTACTCCTTATTTAACCTCAAAGAGTTCAAAACTTATGAGCACACAACAAACTGCATACAAATACTCCTACCAGGCTTATTCATAATACACACAAATACTCATACCGGGCCAAGATTTGGGGGCATCCAAGAAGCCCTTATTGAATAAATAGATAAGCCCTAGATTAATGGGGAAGAAAAGATTCCTGGATTTCTTTTGATCGGCATAAACAGAGCTCTTTTAATCTTTTTATTTTGGGACAAGATCTTGCTAAATTACCCAGGTAGGACTTCAACTTTCCCACCTCAGCCTTCCTCAGTGCTAGGTTTACAGGCATGTACCACCATATCCAGCTCAAAAAATAATCTTTTCAAATTATTTTAACAGGTGTGTTTAAATAAATAGTACTATTTTATCCTACAAAATTTCTCAATTTTTTTCAGCATTACTCTAACACATGCAATGAAAAATAAGTAAATAATATTGTCAATCAGTAATTTGTACGCCAGCATTTGATAATATCACTTTGAGTCATTAGTCTTCATGTGCACAGATGATTCTAAAACACTCCTTTAGTATACAATCATAGGGTGCCTTTATAAACGTTGTGTTTATTCCAAATCCAACTAAAAACTTTCAATTTACTTATATTCTAATATTTTAATAGTAAATTGTTATATAAATTACTTATGAAAATTACATACCTTTCTCTTACAAAATCTGCTAGTTCTTTTGTTGATATCTGTCCATGTTTCATGTTATGGTAGAGAACATCAAAGCCATTATTCTTTTCTCCCTAAAATTAAAAAAAATCAGTTTAACAAAAAACAGAGATAAAAATGACTTGAGAATATAAAAACATACTAATTACTATTCCATTTTTAGCAGTTTTTTCTTAACCGCTGTTCTATGATTTTAAACTATACCAAAGCAATTCTACATGGTTTGAGACAACTTGTATACATCTATATACACACATACCTATATAATGTACACATATCCCAATAATGGCACTATTAATGAAATTAAGTCTGAAATTTTAAGGAATAACATGCAGCATAACTTACGATAAACAGGAACCTGCAAAAACACATAATGAAATCCAACTTTAATGCCTTCAATGTATATTAAGTGACTCCTAATTTTTAAGCTCAGTTTGTGCTTTAAAACAGCTAAATCTTGATTTTTGAGCCAAGACAGCACACTACTAATCACATAAGCACTGAACAACACAAAACACTTCATAATTCCTATGCAAGCCTTTCAATAAATTTAACTTGAGAGGATAAAATTTTAAGGAGAGAAAAAAAAGCTATTTAATTCCTGACTATTCACCTAATGAGAAATCAGTAAAATTCTCTCTCTATACAAGCCTAGGAAATGTTTGCTGCTATTTACTCTTACAAATTTTAAATCAAGCCAGGCATGGTGGCACATGTCTGTAATCCCAGCACTCGGGAGGCTGAGGCAGGAGAATTGTTGTGAGTTCGAGACCAGCCTGGGATACAAAGTGAGCTCAAGGCCAGCCTGAACTGCACTGTGAGACTGTCTCAAAAAGACCAAAAAAAAAAAAAAAAAAACAAAAATTAAATCAGTCAAGCCCCGCGGACTCAACCAGGTCCCTGGGAGTGCAGCATCAGGGCAGAGTCTGGCGCTTCACAAGGGCAACCCCAACCCAGCAGACTTAACCGAACCCCCGAGGGCCTCGAGGGCTTGTCAGTGGGGTGCTGACCATAGTGTGCCTGGGTTCTTGCCTATATACCATCTTTGAAGATGGGTGCTTTTCCACCTAGTGCCATAGTAATTTGTGTGCACCCATGTTTGTTACAGCGTAATCTGAAACAGCCATGATGTGTCTTCCCAATGTGAGAGCCTGAGGGAGTAAACAAACCAAAAAGTACAGTTATCAGACAGCGTCGGCTTGGGTGGGGGAACAATGGAGATGAGTGTGGAAAAAACTGATTGATCTATGGTACATGCCTTTCTTTGTGTAACTGAGCAACCAACTTCAAGATAACATTATATAATACAGCAACCATTGTTAATTCCCTACTATTTCTCTGTAAGTATGTACTTCCTTTATTGCTTTTGAGTTATTCTGGTCTATGTCTGTTTGGTTGTTGAAATGTTTCCATTCTTTTGTCTTTAAAATAAAAACAATTACTTAACTCTAATAAACACTGAAACAGAGACTAAAAATAAATAAATAAATAAATAAACCATAACAGAATATTAGAGATGTCCATATAATCAAGGAAATAAAAAGCAACTAAGATTTAAGTCTAACAACTCTAAAGCTTAATGTTTATTTTTCTTTAGTGAAAATAAAGAACTGAATGTATTTAGTAGAAACAAAATCAATACAAAAACAAATGTTACACATTTTTTAAGAGTTCACCAAAACCAAACAACACAGGAAGTTCCCAATCTGTTGTGTCTAATAAACTCATCAGCTTGTTAACATGCAAGGACTGTATTTGCCCACACATATGATGACTGAAACTAACATATTTGTAGTAAGAAAATATAAAAATAGCATTTGAACATACATTCCTAATTATCAACAAGGGTATAATATAAAATCACATAAATCAAAACATTTCCATTGGGCTTAAGCAACTTTTGAAGATAAAGAAAAATTTACTGCCTCACTTTAGTTTTTAATTATGCTGTTTTCCAAACAAATGTATTCCAAAATATTCTTTGAGAAAACCATTATCACTCATCTACAACAACAAAAGTAATAGGCAGATTAGTAAATAAAATTATAGCCAAAAAACCAAACCAACAATTCTCCACCTCAGCCTCCTAAGTACTGAGAATACAAGTCAGCCAGCTCTGTATTTGCACACAATTCTAACAATTCAGGTTACCTGCAACACGCACTATAAACATTTAAAGGATGGGTTGGGAGTGTAGCGCAGTGGTGGAGTAAGAGACTATTAAGTGTAATAATCTGGGTGCAATTCATAGAACCACACACACACACACACACACAAACACACACACACACACACACACACAAAGGGCAAGTGAGAAGAGGGGTAAAGTGAAAGGCTATTACAAACAAGCACAGAGTATTACAAGTCTTATTTACCAGGTTCACAAAGAAAGAACAAAACGCTTTAAAAAGACTGATCTTCCCTTTTCAGGTAAGTCCATCATTTAGGTACACCCAGAACTGTGCTGAACCCATGTACTGGGCATTTGTCAATCAAGTCCACACAACTATCACACCAGGATTAGGACAGAGCACCAAGATGGAGTGGTAAACAGCACAGAAAGAATCTCTCTGAAAGCTGCATTCCAGATGCTGGAATATAGCAATGTGAGAGAGACAAGGAGGAGGAAAGTGTGGTCCAGAAAGTACCTGAAGTGTGAATTTAAGCTCACAGAGACAGCGAAGAGAGAAACATCAATACAGAAGGAGATAGCAAGCAGAGCTTTCTCCCTGAGATGGGACTCACTGCACAAAAGGAGTGATTCAAGCTTGTGGACAGTGACTGCTGGCAACCCCAGAGGCCTCCATGGAGACATACAGCACTGGACGGGAACAGGAGACGTGAAGCACTAGCCAGCAGTGAGTGCTGAGGGCTCAGTCATCTCTCCCAAGAGCCAATTGGCTAAGAGCCAATTTCCAGTACACCCGGGTCAGAACTTAGAGCAGCTGCTGGCTCCAGCTAGTGACTCCCAGGTGGGATCAAGCCCACAGAAAGTTCAGAGGGCTGCAGGCCAAATGAGTCTGCTCTTGACCTGAAGGTGCAAGCTCGCTGAGATTATCCTCTACCATACAAAAAAACTACTACTGGCAGGCTGGGATAAATCAACATGGATCAGGACTCTCTCTCTTCACAACTCCCTGCCAGTGACAGCAGAGACAAATCTGGAAGTGGTCAGCAACCCATGCGGGAAACTTTCTTCCCCCCTAATAATACAATCTGCTCTAAAAAAAAAAAAAAAAAACCTGAAAGTGGACTTTTTTATTGTGAGGTTGTAGTGGTGGTTTTGTGTTCATCTCTATTTTTCTGCTTTTGTAATTTTCTCCTTTATTGTTTGATTTTGCTTTTATATGAGTGTGAACGTGGTTTCTAGCCTCTTTGTGACTGTGGTTCTGATCTGTTTTTCTTTTTATCTCTACCTTCTCTCTTTCACTATAGTCTTCTGCACAAGTGTTTCAAAGTTAGTGTGATCCCCCTTTGTCCTCCAGCCTTACTTCTAATCTCTTTGTATTCTTCCACTTCTCTATTTTCTCCTGTTTGAAAATTTAACTACTGAGGGGAAAACTGATATATGAAGGACTTATACACCACATACAATTTTCTAGTTTTTGATTTTGTTATATATCCATAAATCTGGTTCATATGGTTAAAGGTAGCAAATTAATGATTAGCTCAATTTGACATTTCCTAGGCTTTGTTTAATACTATTGTCATTGCCAATGGTATGTAACTATAGCCAAAAGTGACATAACGGTTCTCAACAGCTGTTCTTCCGATATTCCAAGACTGAGATTGACTAAGAGTCACAGAAAGTACTGTGGCACAGTATAAAAGAACCAGGGACTGGGCCAAACAGGCAACAACTTCTCAACCACAACAAATTGAAGAGATAGGATCTTGCAGCAGATTCAAAACCCAAAACCAGCTAAACCTAGAAGATATCTCAGGGAAGTAGTCACTTCCTAAAGGTTCTAAATACTACCAATAAGGCAACCCACAATAGGTAATTTATAGGCATCAGCCCGGGAATTAAACTAAAAAAAAAAAAGAAAAGAAAATGAGAAGACATTTAAACAAGATGCAGCCCCAGACATCCACTTCACCAAAGGTAAACCCAGCGGTCAATGAGATGAGGCAGTCTGAAAGCCACCCACCTGGCCTCTCTGAAGTGGTAATGACAAAGCTACTAGATGAAATTCTAGAAAAAAATCAACTCACAAATAATTTTTCTGAGAACTGCAGAGATGGTGTCCACAATGAAAACCATGCTTAGTGACTCTAGAGCAGATACAGACAAAAAATGGAGGAGCTTAAGAAAATTATGGAAGTCATCAGAGCTCAGCATAGGAAAGAAATGGAACCGGGAAAGCAGATTCAAGCAGGTATCTAGGAGAATAAAACTTCCACTGGAAGTATCCGCAGCAGATTAAGTCAATGTGAGGACATGATCCCAGATACACAAGACAGGCTTGTGGTTAGCGATCATGACAAGAAAGATTTCTTAAAAATAGAAAGGGACCATGATTAATCAGTGCAGCAGCTATTAGATGAGACAAAGAAGAATAACTTAAGACTGATCGGAGTCAATGAAAAAGTAGAAGATAGCACAAATGATACTAAAAAAAAAAACTTTGTAGACATCATGACAGAAAACTTGCCTGGTAGTGAAAAAGAATCTGACATACAGCAAAGTGAAGCATATAGAACTCCAATTAGCTACAAAAAAAAAAAAAAAAAATCCATACCCAGGCATATCACAGTGAAGATTTCAGCAATTCAACACAAGAACAGAACATTAAAAGCTCTTAGGAAAAAGAAACAGATCTCCTACAAAGCAAAGTCTATCAGAATCACAGCTGACTTCTCAGCACAAACCCACAAGTCAAAGAGCTTGGAGGGAAGTATTTCAAGTTATAAAGGAAAACAACCTTCAGTTCAAACTGATATACCCTGAAAAACTATCTTTCAAAACTGATGGAGAAACATAATACTTCAGTGAAAAAAAAAAAATCTAAGGAAATTTATGACCACCAAACTAGCACTTCAAAATGTTTTGAAGGGCATTCTAAAAAGTGGTAACAAGGACTCCAATGCCATGAACCCCAAGAGAAGGAATATGCCAGGCAAGGAAAAAAAAGAGAGAGAGGTGAAAAATAAGAGGGGAAGGTAGCAATAGGAACACAACATGACAAGGATAAGTCAATACATATCAGTTACAACCATCAATGTTAATGGTCTCAATGCACCAATCAAAAGACACAGACTGGCAGAATGGATCAAGAAGCAAGATCCAACAATACGATGCATATAGGAAACACATTTATTTTTTTTTTATTTTTTATTTTTTTAGGAAACACACTTAATTCAAAAAGAATTCATACACTGAAAATCAAAGATGGAAAACAACACTCCATGCAACAGGAACCCAGAAAAAAGCACGGCAGCTATTCTATTTGCAGACAAGGTGAATTCAAGCCAAGACTGATTAAGAGCAACAAAGATAGTCACTACATCCTTGTAAAGGAAACAATCCAAGAGGAAGAGATAACAATCACAAATATACATACAGCAAATACCAGTGCACCAAATTATATTAAAAAATATTCACAGGCATAAAAAAATTCAAATAAGCACTAATACAATTATATTGTGGGATCTCAACACCCCACTGTCACAAAAAGACAGATCAACTACATAAAAAACAATGAAATACCAGAATTGAACCAAACTTTTGCACAAATGGACTCAGTAGATGTCTACAGTGTGTCCCCTCCCCACATCAGAATACACGTTCTTCTCAGCTGCACATGCGATGTTCTCCAAAACAGACCACATACTAGCTCATAGAATGTGCATAAGTAAATGCAAAGGAACTGAAATAATCCCACGCATATTGTCAGCCTGCTGAGCAATGAAATTGGAAATAAATGGCAAAAGAAACCACAACATCATAAACACACAGAAATTGGATAGCATCCTGCTGAACTACCAATTGGTCACAGATGAAATTAAAGAAATTAGACAGTTTCTGCAATTAAATGAAAACAATACAAAGTACCAGAACTTATGGGACACAATGAAGGCAGTCCTAAGAGGGAAGTTCATAGCAGCGAGCATCCCTTAAGTCAGTATCCCTTGACTCCAATCACCCATCGCAGTCCGGATCAGGGAAAAAGAGCAAGTGCACATAAACAACTTAATGGTAAACCTCAAACTTCTACAAAAAGAACAGCAGGCTAAGCCAAAAGCTCATACAGGGAGGAAATTATGAAGATCAGAGCAGAAATTAATACATTGGAGACTAAAAAAAATACAAATTATCAATGAACAGAAAAGTTGGTTCTTTGAAAGATTAAATAAAATCAGCAGATCCTAATCCAATCTTATCAAAAAAGGCAAGTATTTACCTAGTGTGTACGAAGCCCCAGGTTCAATCTCTAGCACCACAAAAATTAAAACCAAAAACAAAAATTAAAGTACATCCTAAATTTATATTCTAATTAAGAAGCCCCTGAAAGAGTAAGCTATTTGTGAAATTCAGATGTCGAAATAATATATTACTTAGAAATTCTTAGAAGGAATGAGGTTCATTTATTTACTATAAAGTATAATATTAATATAGTAATAGTAATATACCTTAGGAAAGAGTACCAGACACTCTATTCCTTGGGTCCTCATTGGAAAGGAAAAGGAAAATTCATCCTAGGGATTGTGATGGAGTGGGCACTTCCTTAGGAGGCACAAATGACTAAACACAAACACCCTTGTATGATTACATATCCATTTGGCATTGCTTTTCACTTGAAAACTCATGTTGTACAAAAGAAGAGGTCAGCGCTCCCCTCAACAAGGGTACAGTTAAGGCATTGCTGCCTACTTCACTTGTAAACTCATTAATTTAATTAGGTTTAAAAAAAAAGCAGTGAGTTAGAATCCAGGCACCATTTTCTTTAATATAACTTCACGACACCATTAAAAAATAGTGATCACAAACTTTTTGACATTTCCTAAGTAAAAATTTGAATACTTCAAATGGAGATATATACTTGTGCAGACACACATACCTTAACATAATATATGTTTACCTACATACCTTTTAAAAAAATAAAAGTTCAAAGAACAAAGGCTTTATTTATCATCTCTAAAACCCACTGTACAGCTTTGGTAAATGACTATATTAAATACATATATACACATATTTGCAAACTCATAAAACCAAGTGGGTTGATTTTAAGAGTCACTCATCAGCAACAGGCATTTTCAGCTAGCTTATTCATTAATTTGATCAACATCTGAGTTAAGAAAATATGAATGTCCACAAAAAATGTATGTTTACAGCAACATTATCTACAATAGTCAAAAGTTGGCTATTATGCCCATCAACCCATGAACAGATTTTAAAAAGGTGATATACCCATTTGATGTAGTATTGTAATGAAGTATCATTCATCACTCTCTTCAACTTTGATGAACCCTGAAAATAGTACACTAAGTGAAAGATGAGATCATAAAAGACCACGTACTATTATATCTCATTCACACTTAAGTCCAGAATAGGGTAATCAAAGACACAGAAAGTAGGTGAATGGGCTGTCTGGAGATAGGAGGGGTGAGGTAAGGAGTGAATGATAAAAAAAGTAGAGGTTTCTTTTTGAGGTGATGCAATGTTCTAAAACAGTCTGTGATGATGGCTGCACATATCCATAAGTATTACCCCAAAATAATGAACGTATACTTTTTGATGTGTGTGCTATCCGGTTCAAATCGAGGATTTGAGCATGCTAGGCAACTACTCTACCACTAAGCAACACTCCCAGCCTCAACTGTACACTTTAAATGAGTGAGCACTTCACTGCCAGTCTGTGAGAAAAATAACTCACTAAAAATAAATGAGTGAATCATATGGCACATTAAAATATATTTCAATAAATGTGTGCTGTAAAAACAAATACTCTTAATATATTCCCTCTTAGGTTCCCGTGTTAGGTAACTAACAAAATGGGTAGAACTATACTTAAAAAGGAGAAGCTTACACTTCTTAAATTATTTCAGAGTTTTCCTTATTAACTGACAAAAACAGGTAGATTAATACTATTTATTTCTCTCCTTCTCTCTCTCTGTAACGTTAATATGGGTGTGATCTAGTTTCAATCTATAGTTCTCAAAAAAAATCATGAAATATTTAAGTAATTCTAAAGATTTTCTTATCTAAAGCATAGCTGCCTATTAAAGACTCTTCCGATGAGAATTCAATACATCTGCAACAATAGCCCTCCCATGCCATTTTTGCCTTGAAAACTGCTAGGAAGAAGAGGATGAAGCATATACAGGCAGTTCTCCCACAAGTAAGCAGGGCTTTCAAGTTGTAACTCCTTCTAGCCAATATTCTGTTTATACACTAAAATTTTCAGTCATAATCACCAAAACTATGCTGCAGAGCTAAAGCAGGAAAGAAGATTAAATATATATAATGAGCACTCCTCAGCAGTCAGAACCATTTGATGTATGCATAAAAGTGACTATCATTCCAATGTTGGTATATTTACTGGAAGCAAGCAGAGAGAAGTGCTTCCAGTATGTGTTGGTTAACCACAGGAAAGAAATTTTACTACATTTTTTAAAAATTGTTTTTCTTACCTTTCAGATAATTCTCCCTAATCTTTTTAATTATAACTCACCTCTTAAGTTAGTTAAACCCTTACAGCCATCTAAACATATGTATGGGTTCAATTAAAAGCAGCAGAAGCAAGCAGTGGTGAGATAATTTTATTTTGATGTTTTCTGAATTTTCTGCGATACTCTATAAGTGGAAGTCATTTTCCAAAGGAAAAAATAAAAATTTACAGTTTAAGCGTCCTCAACCCTTCAATTTAAGCTTCAAAAGACAGAAGGCTACTTTCTTAACTGACATTTTGTTCACATCAGAACTTAAATCTCCAGTCCTCACAGTTTGTAAGTGAGCGGAAAAAGGAGGCAAATCAAAACACAAAAAGGTAAGTGGCCCCTAAAAAGAATTTTAAGTAAAACCCATCCTAATTTTGTATTTCTTCCTTTGTTTTTTGAGACAAAGTCTCCCTTTGATTATGCAGCCCAAGCTGGCCTTGGACTCAAAGCAATCCTCCTGCCTCAGCCTCCCAGGTGCTAGGATTATAGGCATGCACTACCATGCCCAGCTTTAACTTTGTGTATCTAAAAAAAATAAAATAAAATAAGGCTGGTGGCAAAGGCTATAGGTAACTTTTATTCTGTATTCTGTGTTTTGCCTATCACATAATAATGGTTAGCACTAAAAGAAGGAAACTATTTTTTTAGGTTACTGCCTCAACCTTAGAACTAAAAACAGACATTCCTTAGCTTTCAGGCCCAATCACACCAACTCACTTTGTTCTTCCCAACTTTTCCCTAAAGTTGAGCATGTCTGCTTGTCACAGCTTCCATAACCTTTACTCCTGAAGTTCTACCAGGGAGCCAGAGTATTTCCTCAACTTCATCACACAGGTCACTAATCACCTTCCAATTTCATCCCATCTTCTAGGAGCTGGGGATATAGCTCAGTGGAATAAGCACCTGCCTAGCAAGCGCAGGGTCCTGAGTTCAATCCCCAGTACCGCCAAAAACAAAACAAAACAAAACAAAATCCCATCTTCTAGCACCTTCACTAAGGCCTCAGTGGCTGTTATGCTGTTATTTCTGGGCCTACCTACATCTGACCAATTTATGTCTAAATGAAGACCCAAGTAATAATCCAGTTCTAACATCCTTTCATTTTTCCACACTAAAAAAGCTGAAAGCCAAGCCCTTATTCCTTTCAAGTGTCCAGAGCGTCGTATTTCCATGTGGATTTCTCAAGGTGCCCCTGTGAACTGTTCTGGAACGTTGATAACAGGATGGATAATCTTAGGAGATATTCCTATGACTTGAAAACTACGTCCAAGGGTTTATTTCTTTTTCCAAGGGTTTGTGTTAACCAATGTGTGAGATGATTCTGTTCTCCCATCCTTTGCCTAAATAAGTAGTTCTGACAGAATTAGGGCATTTAGAATTTAGTGTACAGGGCTAGTAAAGAGCTCAGAAATTGAAACATTATCCCTTCTGATAACAATGTTCTAAAATCCTCCCTCTGAATTGAGCTTATGCAGAGTCAATCACTATCAATTTTTCACTTCCACATTTGTACTGATTTAGGCAAAAATGTAAAACCAACTACCTCTTTCCAAAATTATAAGGCCCTCACAATAAAATTTAGTACACTCTAAAAAACTCTAGTTTTACAGTGTATGTTTGTTAAATCTGACTGAACGAAGTTAATCTATAATTTGCATTTTTTATGTTTGTTGCAATGAAATAAAGTGGGTGTGGCCAACTAGTAAAAGACAATAATGCTTTTTTCAATTAGTGTATTTCATTGCTTATATATACTTGGTTCTTTCTGGACAGCTAATAAATTGGGAAGAGTGACTGATTTTAGGGAAATGTAACAATAGAAGAAAAAGATTTTAAACTATTCCTTTTCATAGTTTTAGAATATTAAACCACATAAAATGTTTTTCATATCTGCTAATACATAAAGTAAATATACAAACACAAGCTGGACATGGTAGTGCACATCTGTGATCCCAGCACTCAGGAGGCTGAGCTAGGAGGACTGCAGTGAGTTCCAGGCCTGCCTGGGCCAAGTAGTGAATTCAAGGACAGCCTGAACTAGACACCAAGACCCTGTCTCAAAAAAAAGTATTCACATCTGTGTAGTTTTAGTATGTATCATCTGATGAGAGCATACTCTTATATGTCAAACTACAGTATTTAAGAACTTCTAGTAATAAAACAGCCTACATTCTGGGTTCCTATGGTCATCTCAACTAATTTTCCAAAGATACATATTTTTAAATTTTCATATGGGTAAGTAATCCCAAAAATGTGTGTTAACCTCTGATCTATTAAAGTTAAATTAGATAATCAAGCAAAAACATGTATTACATTTTGAATCCTATTAATAGCAATTGCAGATTTTTATAAAACATTTTAATCTTCTCATCTTACTCATTTAATAACAGATCAAATTTTGGATAGATACACAAATGCTCCAATTATTTTTAAATATGACAATACCTATGAAGTAATAATCAAAGTAAGACTTTTGTACAGGTTAAAACAGTAAAAAATAAGGAAAAACTTCTGGACAGAAAAAACAATTTGTTAATTTTTGATGGGCTGACTGGAGATAACCTTTTTGTATGAAATTCATTCCTTTAATGTTTTTACTGCTGAATTGAATAATCTAGGTTTATACTTAAAAAGCCATTTCAATTACCATAGTACAATGTCAGTACAGATACCTCAAGAATACTGTAAACTAATATTCACAACTCCTCCTTCAAAAAAAAAAAAAAAACAGCTTATAGAGACACTTCCTCCTTGTAAAACTGCTCAATACCCTTTAGTTACACAACCTTTTGAAGGGCTAACAATTACTTTTACATACTAAAAGACAATGGTATGGACTTTTGGTATCAAAATTATTTTTGTTTTTCAATTTTAACAAAAAAGAAAAGCATTTTCAGCTTGACTATCAGTGGTACTATGTGGCAACTGCCTTATCAGTAACAAAACACCTGCTGTATAGGAAATTTTGAACACATTTTTTTCTTCAAAGCATAATATCATGAAGAGCAATTTTCAATTGAGTATATAGTTTCAATTAAGAAAATCTATAAAGAAAAAGGATGTGCTACTTTCAAAATAACTTGAAGACAGTTTCAATGATTCAAATTTTCCTCCAACAAAATACAACATAGAAGTTTGTCTTTATAGACCTGAAGGGAAGACAATTAACAGGTTGTTTTGTTAGAAACCCTAAAACTTTGAGTGTTCCCATTACATCACTTCAAAGAGCTTTTTTATTTGACAAAAAGTATATATATTTATCATGTACAACATGTTTTGGAATGTGACTGGTTTTATTTCCTCTTGACACTGCCACTTTAAACATTAGGGAAGAAAAATTAATATTGTAAATTCTCTATTTAAAAAATTATTTCATAAATGATTCTAAACTATACCAATTTTTAAACATACAACTGTCATATTCTCAGAAGCTAGTTAGTTCTTAGCCTTTCCCAACTCATTTAACCTCCTCTAAAGCAAGAAGGGACAGAGACGCTGGAGACTAAATCCAGCCAAGGCCTTTGCGATGAACTACATCTCCAGCATTGTTTCGTTGTTGCTGTTGTTTTGTTTTTTGACAAAAGGTCTTACTGAAGTGCTAAAGGGTCCAAACCCAGGATGGAACTCGTAACCCTACCTCAGCCTCCCGAAGCGCTGGAGCTGCAAGTGTGTGCCTCCACACCCATCTCTGCCGAAGCTTGATGCCCCAAATGGGGGCTTTTCGCCCTAATTTCAAGGTGGAAAATAAAATAATGGCCTTCCTTACTATTTGTTCTCATTAGTAGGAATGAAGGCAAAAACTGAAGCATAAATTAGATTTAGGCTTCTCTGTAGATTTCAGATTTTAAAGTTTATTCCCATTTCTCCATTAATAGGGACAAGCAAAGAGCACCAAAAATATGTACAAAAATATTTAGAAAAGTATTATTCAAAATAGCCAAAAAACAGCAAACAAGGTTATGCCCAAAGCTCAATTTAAAAAATAAGACCTAACTTTTACATGTTAAGATACAATTTGGAATTAACAAATTTAAAAACATTAATAAAATATGCAAAACAGGCAGGCATGACAATGCATGCCAGCATTCAGGAGACTGAGCCAAAAGGATCACTTCCAGTTTGAGTTAGAGGCCAGCCTGGGCTACACATTTGAGTTCAAGGCCAGCCTGAACTACATAGCAAGATCTTGTCTCAAACAAACAAAAAAGCAAACAAACATAAAAGAGCAAAACATTTGAAAGAACATCAATTTTTTAAACAACTGTCAGAAAAATGTTGCTCATTTGCAACTGTAAAACCTAACATTTAAAACTGATAGGCTAATTTTAAAACTCATATAGAAAGGTAAGAGACCCAGAACAGTCAAAGTAATCTTGAAAAAGAAAAACCTGAAGGACTTTCTTTCTGATTCCAAACTCACTACAGAAAGCTACAGCAGCCAAAACAGTATGGTAGTGTCTAACATAAAGACAGCCAAAGTAATAAGGCTGAAAATTCAAAAACACACTCACACATCTCTAGTCAATTTACACTTCATAAGGTGCCACAACAATTCAATTAGGAAAGAAGAGCTTTTTCAACTACTGATGTGAGAACTACTGGATGCAAACAAATGAAATTGTAACCCTTTTTGCACCACACACAAAAATTAATCTCAAATGGATTAGAAACTTAGAGATGAGCTAAAAATACAACCCTCGTAAGAATATGTAAATCTGTAAAGATAAAAAACCAGAAAAGCTGAACTTCATCAAGACTTCACCAAAATTACAACTATGTACTTCAAAACATGTTATCAAGAAAATAAGACAGCCTACAGAACGAGAGAAATATTTCCAAATCTTTTATCTGATAATTGTATGCAAAACACATTTTTAAAACCTCATTTTAAATTTAAAATGGGCAATTTGAAAATGGGCACAATCTAAACAGTTCTCCAAACAAAATATAAGAATGGACAATAAATGCATGAAAATATGCTCAACATTAGCCTTAGAGAGATGCTTATCAAAATCACAATGAGATGCTATTTCACATCCACTCATTATAAATGTTACACTGTAATTAAAAAACACATTACAGCATGACATGGTGGCATACACCTCTAATCCCAGCACTTGGGAGGCTGAGGCAGGAGGATTTCAGGGAGTTCAAGGCCAGCCTGGGATATAAACAGTTAAAGGCCAGCCTTAACTACATAGGGAGACTCTGTCTCTGAAAAAAAAGACATTACAATTGTCTTAGTTATTTTTTGATTGTTGGGATAAAACACCTACCACCCACAAGTTAAAGGAGAGTTATTTTGGCTCACAGTTTGAAGATGTTTCAGTCCAGAGGTGGCTGGTTCCAAGTCAGGACAACATGTCAGAAAAATATGGCAGAGGACAAGCAGGCCATGGCATGGCAAGCAGGAAGGGATCGAGGGAGCAGAGGGATACACACCCTTCCAGTGTACAGTATATACACCCTCCCAGGCACACCCAGTGACCCACCCCTTCCCACAGGCTTCACCTCTCTACATCGCAAGCAGCCATAAACCCATCAGTGGACTGGACTAGAACCACACAAGCATGATCCCTTCACCTCCCAGAAGGCTCATCTCTGAGCCCGTGGGCTTTAGGGGTCATCTAGATATAAGCCATAATACAAGTGTTAGGGAGCGTGTATAAAACTGAAACACTAAAACCCTGCAAGGATTGTAAAGTGCAGCCACTCTGGAAAAAGAATTTGGCAGTCCCTTCAGATGTAAAACTTTTACAGAAATGTGCATAGCAGGATTATTCACAATAATGAAAAGGGAAAACAAACGTTCATTACTGACGAATGCGTAAGTAAGTACAAAGTGGAGTATTATTTGGCCATAAAAAGGAACTTGGTACTAATTAAACTATTTTAGGGCTCAACCTTAAAGAAAAGAAGCCAGCCACGATGGTCCTATTTACAGAGTAAAAAACAGAAGAGATAAATCTATAGAGGCAGAATGTAGATTAGCTGCGTAGGGCTGGGGCAAAGAGAAAACGGGGGGGGGGGGGCTCCTGATGAGTACTGGGTGCTTTCTGGAATGATGCAGTGATCCTAAAATTGATTATGGTGCTATGTGCACAACTCTGAACACGAGAAATCTTTGAAATGTATTCTTTTGTAATAGTTACACTGCATCGGGGCTGGGGATATAGCTCAGTGGAATACGCGCCTGCCTAGCAGGCGCAGGGTCCTGAGTTCAATCCCCAGTACCGCCAAAAAAAAAAAAAAGAACAATAGTTACACTGCATGGAATGTGAATTATATCTCAGTACAACCTGTAAAACATTAATGCCTGCTATCCATGTTGTTTGCGGAAAAAGACTATTCACCACAAATAAGTATGAACTGATTTCACTGCTATGCAAGTTCACGCTTGAGGAGCTTAGAATCAGGAGTGTAGGATACACTCCTTACTAACTGAAAGGCTGCTCCTTTAAACATTTCTAGACCCTAACTACAACGGAACAGCAGTACTTGCAACTGTCACAACATTAAAGTGGGATTCGCCCAAGAGATCCAGGTAAACATGTTATTTTCCTGTACCTGCTGAACTGCACTTCCCATTAAAACAAAAATTAACTGCAGAAAAATGCGGCGCAGGGAGCCTGCGAAGTCGTCTCGGAGCAGACACGAACACGAAGAGGAGGGGTGCGGAGGGAATAAGGAGGGAGCAAGAGGACTACGGGAATTCGCCCTGCATGTTTAAGCCTGGGGCTCAGTTGCACGAATCCAACTTTTACACGCTTTGTGAGCAGGCCCAAGGCAAAGTCCCGGGCGCGGACCGCGGCCGAGGCGAGGCCGGCCGGTAGGAAGCGCGGCAGCGGCTGCCCGGGACGGCGCGGGATTCCGCGTGCACACGGTGGGGCTCGGCGCGCCGCGGGGCCTGGACGCGGGAAGGCAGCGAGCCCCGCGCCCCGCGCCCCGGTCCTGCGCCCAGCGCCGCCCGGGCCCGCGCGCCCCGCGTCCCAGCGCCGCGCACGCCCAGCGCTGACCGCGCCGGCGCCGGCGCCTCCGGTGGGGCCGGTTCCCGACGCCCGGCCCGGCGGGCGCTTTGTCCCGGCGCCGGCGGCACGCGGCCCCTTGGCGTCCCCCCGCGGCTGTTCGGCCGCGCTGACAGCCCCCGCGCCCGAGCCCGGCCGGCCGCGACCTCCCCAGGCGGGACCCCGCGGCGGCGGTGCGGGGACGCGCGCCCTGCCCGAGGAGCCGCCGCCGGCGCCGCCCGAAGCGCTCGCAGGCCCAGGTCCGGCGCCGCACGCCTCACACTCCGAAACCCACCCCATTTCCAGCAGCCGGCGCTTACCCAGAAATTCTCGACGAAATGCGCCATGACCATCGTGCCTCCGCCGCGCAGGGTTCCGCGTCCGCACCCGCCCGCCGCTGTGTAAACACGGACCCGGCCCCCACAGCGCCGCCGTCGCCGCCGCCTTCTCAGAGATCGGCCCGCGCCCTCTAGGGCGCATGCGCCCCCTACCGGCCGCCGCCGCAGTGCGCGCACTTAGCCGCGGCCTGGACGCGCGCATGCGCCCGGCTCTCCTCGGGGGTGGGTCGTCCCGACTGGTTATTCTCCTGGGAACGGTGGGACACCCGGCGTTTGCGGAGTCGCTGCGGAACGGTCCGTGAGTGCCGTGTGCGGTGCCACGCCGCTCAGCCAGAGACGGAGTCGAGGGCGGGCCCCTCCCACGCGCCCTCGTGGCGCTCGTGCGGCCGGCCTTCGAGGGTCGCCGGCGCACCGCGTGGGCGCTGTGCTGGAGGGCTTGGCTGCCGGCCACCCCCGGAGACCGGGAAACCTTTGGTCAGCAGCGTGCCTTCCTGGACGCGGAGCTAAGAAGCAAAACAAAGGTCCCCGAGGCCGGAAAGGCGGAAACGCCCAGCGTGCCAGCTGCGAGTCCTGGAGCTGCGGACGCCCGGCCGGCGGGGCGCGGCCCGGCGCGGGACCCGGCGCCTTCCAGGACCGGGGCGCGGCCGCGCTTTTGCGGCTCCCTGCGCCGCGTGGACGGGGACGGGACCCGCATGCCCCGGATCGCTGTCTGCCACAGGGCTCAGGGTCGCGGTCGCCAGGTCAACTGAGTCCCAGACTGCCGTTCTAGAAGCCAGACCCCACAGATACGTTCGATGTGGCTTAACGCGCGTGAGACGTCCTCAGATCTTTTGGTTTCAAACAACGCATTAAAAGAGCACTTCATTCGCAAAAAAAAAAAAAAAAAAAAAAGCCAGGGCAGTGCCTTTAACATAGAAGAAACCTTACACCGGTTTTGTTGACGAGGGAACAACTGGGTAATGGTACTGTGCTTGTATCTTTTTAGAATGCCTTTTAGAAATATGTGTTTTAGCCAGGCGTGGTGGCTCGCGCCTGTAATCCCAGCATTCAGGAGGCTGAGGCAGGAAGCTCCTTGCGAGTTCGAGGTCAGCCTTGGTTACAAAGTGAGCTCAAGGCCAGCCTGGACTGCAGAGTGAGACCCTGTCTCAAAAAGACAAAAGAAGTATCTTAGAAATGCATGTCATATCTTTTAAATATATGTAATGACAAGACTTCTAGGGTTTGCCCAGTGCAAACCTGGGGTGGGGAGGAAGAGGAAGGGTCTAGATGAGCCAAGAGGGGCCATAAATTGATGTTAGAGCTGGGTGATGGAACTGGGAGCTCTCCCTACTACTTTAATGTTAACTGTCCCGTTTCTTTAAAAAGTCTTAACATTCATTTGCACCATGTTTTGAGGAAAGGCAAACTGAGGGATATACTACAGTTCTCTAAGCCATCAGACTTAGATCATCCTCGATGCTGAAGAAATGAAATTCACCCATCTAGTTCACCCTGCAAATGAACTGGGCATTACATTGCTATTATCACAAAGCACTCTCCCCTTATATCTGGTCAAGAAAGGCCTGTATCCTGGAACTCGTTCTTCACAGATCCTCACATACCACACACACACACACAGATTTACTTAAACATACATGACTGCCTCTGTCACTCAGGAACACTGACCCATAACCATAAATCCCGTCTCCTGTGATGACTATTCAGGCCCTAGTGAAACTTTGGTTAATAGCCCTTGCTCTATACACTCAAAACTAAAGATGGACTCCAAATGCGGTGAAAATGTGTGGATAGTACAGCTGTCTGCATTAAAAAGACACTGCCTTGGAGTTCGGGCAGAATTGGAGCAGCACTTGTCAAATCTTTCCTCTCAGCTTGCATTACACAATATTGTTTCCCAGTGATGCCAGGCATAGATTTCCTTCTCTTAGGGTTCCAGTTTTTTGGTTATAAGACTGACTGGCATAGAGAGTCAATACCAAAACAGCAGTGCTAGCTCTCTAAAGACAAAGGACAGGGTTGGAGCTTATATGCACTCCAAGGGGAGCGGGCACAGGGTAGCTGACATAGGCTGCTCAGCATATCTTGCTGAAGGGGGATTGGATCTTTAGTGTGCACAGGCTTCCCCAAAGGCTGCTGGGAAGAAGAAACTACAGGGGTCTCTGGGAGAAGGAGTTAGGCACTATTATAACTCAGCACCATGAGAGCTGAGTGGGTCTCGGGCGTGGCGAGTCAGTACTCACAGGAGTTGTATGCTGCACCAGCCTCCGTTTGTATTCTTACCTCTGGTTCCATAAATGTTAGGGGTAAGCTAGCCATGAAGATCCCAATTCTGTGTATTTCAGGTATTTGTAAGGTTTGTTAAGGCCAAAACATCATGTGTTCTAACTGACTGATGTTTAAGTTATGGAACTTTATAAATAGTGATTAAAGTGACAAAATTCCAGAAAAGATGGTGTAATATGTGAAGAATGTTCTGGGCATGGTGGCGCACGCCTGTAATCCCAGCCCTCGGGAGGCTCAGGCAGGAAGGTTGCTATGAGTTCGAGGCCAGCCTGGGTTACACAGGGAGTTCAAGGCCAGCCTCAACTACATGGTGAGACCTTGTCTCAAAAAATAAGAAAAAGAAGAAGAATGTGAGTGATATCAGTCGCTTCCTGACCCTGCAGGTGAGGTCCCAGGGATGCACAGATATTCTGGCAGAGCGTTCATAAAGCCCAAAGTAGGTAATGCAATCATATGCTGTACAGTATCTGTGCCATAGCCATTTAGCCCTTGTTTACCCAAATACTCCGAAACTAGTAGAAACTGGCATAGATAACAAAAGCATACAGCTCATTGCCTGTAATACCTGTCATCTAATAGTCACTCAGTAGATGTTCATTGAATAAAAGAGATGTCAAGGTGGGTGGGTCCTTAGGTATACAGTAACTCCATTCTTTTAGCATGCTCTTTCATTGGTGCCAGGTCCTAGAGCTTACTGAAGATGTCATTAATTTTAAGTCCTACTTGATTTATTTTTCTCAAGTAGGGTGAGAAAATGTTATTGTCCAACGAATTATTTTGGACTTGAGCAGACTTCTTAAAGGATAGGATACCTTTTGTAATAAAAATAAAATTGAAAAAATAATCAAGATTTGCCCCAAAGGGACCTCCTTTTAGAAGTGGCTCCTAAACAGTTTGGTTTTTCACTTTAGGGTGTCCCCACTGCCAGTTTGTCTTCCATTTAGCATCTGTCTGACTACACCAGCTTCAACAAGTCAGCTTCCAAAGGATACAGTTGCTCCAGTTAAACTCTGATCCAAGCATGTATGTTGCAACCTAAGGCGTTCTGGGACTGTTAAAACAATGAGTGATAACAAGTAAGAGAGGGAAAATTTACACAAAATCACCTAAATCTAGATTGTTTGGTTCATAAAACACGGCTTGTCTCCAACATCTAAGAGTCCCGTCTCTCAGGCAAGGAACCCAGAGCACTTCCACCTTTCACTTCCTTAATATGATTTTCCATTTCCAGTTCTGAGTTCATAGCTCAATTCTACATTCACAACTCAAAGCTCATGAACCAACGTTTAGTCCCAACAGCCATTTCCTCTAACTGCGTTGAAAACTAGTTCCATTCCAGAAGAGTTAGCTGTAAAGTAAAACAGTTTTTTTCATTTGTCTTCGATACCATTTTGCAGATGTACTTCACTTCTTCCCAAGATGAGTGTGGCAGAGGAGAAGCTTCCAGAAACTGCTCCCATTTCTTGCTGATTTCTTCAAGAGGCAGCATACAGTGGTCAGGTACAGTAGTCCTTCTCTGTACTCACCTTGTACTTAATAGAACGTGGCAGCAGAAATTAAAAGGCAGAAGAAAACTAGGCAGATCTCAGAAGTCTGCAAGCTTTACCCACTTGATAGCAGCATATTGAAAGCTAAGGCTTTGTGCAAAACAGAAAGAAAAGCAAAAGCTTAGCAGATGGTAGGCAGGCAGATAGCTAGGAGAGGGTCAGGAGACAAAATGGAACTCTGCACACACCCCCTCAGTTCCAGGTCCTCAGGCTCAGCTTTCCTCTCTTAAGTGCACCTAGCAATGACAGCCTGCTCCTTGCTGTGGCACCATCCCTTTCTTAGGAATGAGATTCACTTATTCAAGGGCTCCTTTGCTATGCTGTTTGTGAAAGAGGCACAAAAACACCTGACAGGTTTTTCAAGGGTGTACAATGCTAGTGACCATAGGAAACCCAATTAGGTTTTCAAAAAAAAACAGAGGCCAGTGTGATGGCGCACACCTGTAATCCCAGCACTCAGGAGGCTGAGGCAGGAGGATCGCTGGGAGTTCGAAACCAGCCTGGGCTACAAAGTGAGCTCAAGGTCAGCCTGAACTGCATAGTGAGATACTGTCTCAATAGAACAAAAAATAAAAAGAGAGAGAGAGAGAACAGAAATTCTGAGAAATTATAGAGAGTCAGTAAGATAGTAGGGTAAAAACATGAAGAAATATTTGTCAGTGTTAAAAAGGAAAAGCAGAAGATGACATGAAAAAAATTATAAAAAATATGCATGTACATAGACCGAAAAAAGAAAACATGGAAAAATTTTCAAATGAAATGTGGTAGGGTGGTGACATTAAGGCACTCACTAAACTTTTAAAATTAATTTTAGTGTAATGACTGTACAATTTAAAGAGCAATCCTTGTTCTTTGCATTTGTTTGAATGTCAGTGTAAGGGGGCCTAATCTTCAACATCTTTCATTATCTCTTTCTCTCAGTTATTTAGGCAGAGGACATTTATTGAGCACTTGTTACAATACAAAGAATGTCTCTGCCCTTAAGAAATTCAGTCTACTACAGACTCATGATAAAGATGATGGGACAAATGGCAATTTGAACAATAATGTACATAGGAGAGTGCCTGGCACATAGCTGGCAACCTGTGAAGGTTTATTAAATGAAAAAGTTAGTAAATCGCTGTTCCAGAAGGAGGATGACTTCAGGGAAACTTGTGTGCACTCTTCCGTCCCTCCCCCCATGGGAAATTGCCTAATGCTCAGCACATCACCAAGAGCAAGATGCTCTTGGTGACTTGTGAGGGGCCATGCAATGGCGGAGTTGAAAGAACTTCTACCACAACCCTTCTGTGTCCAGCTAGCACTCCAGGAGCTGGGTATCTACAAGAACTGGGAGAAGAGAACATTAGGAGTTGTACCACAGGGGCCCAAGAAAGAAACAGAAAGCCAAGAATGGAGGGAGTGTGCTTGGCCAGAACAAAAACAGAGGAAGTAAACTACTTGGTCATCCTTGGAGACCCGCCCGAGCCAAGCAAGGATCTGAGTCGCCAGTTGCGATCGTCTGGAAATGCTTTGCTCCCCAGAGGTTCGTGTGCTGGAGGTGGGTCTCTCGTATGGTGGGACAGACGTAGTAGGACCTTTAAGAGGTGGGAGGTGGGGCCTCGTGGAAGTAATCAGGTCACAGGCCGCCGCCCTGTGTAGGGACTGATGCGTGTACTGTGGGCCTGCATTAATTCCTGAAGGGACGAGTTGTTATGAAAGTCTGCTGCCCCTGATCCCTTTGCCTTACACGTCGCTTATCACTCTTGTACGTGCTCCTACCGTGATGATGCATCTGCCAAGAGGTCTTCACCAAGGCTGTGCAGATGCCTGTGCCATGCTCTGGAACCTGCAGAACTGTGAGTTTAAGTAAACCCTTTTTTTCTTTTTTTTTTTTATTTTTAAAAAAATAAACCCTTTTTTTCTATAAAGTATGCATCTTCAGGTATCTTGTTATAGCAAAAAAAAGCAGACTAAGACAGCAGTAGACTAGCACTTTGTGTGTACCTTGTAGCACAAGATTTCAGCAGCAACACAGTGTACCCATTCCCACATCTGTTTAACAACTATTTCCTCAACATGTATTGTGAGGTAAGCCTTGTACTAGACACTGGGGACACAGTAGTGGATAAAACAAAGAATTTTGCTGCTTTCACAGGAGAAGGACGGAGAGGAAGTCAGAGAGGGAGGAAAGCAGAGCCAAAGGCAGAGAGGCTGGTTTATAGTGCAATTATAATAGGAAACCAGTGGAGGTTTCAAGGAGCAGAATGGTATCATCTAACTTATGATTTAAAAGATCACAATAACTACTCTGTGGAAAGGATTGTAATGGGGCAGCTATTCCAAAGATGGGTGTAATAGTCCTGCCGAGAGAAAGTCATGCAGGAGCAGGGCAGGGGATACATAACCCAGCACTGTGGGAGGTGGAGGCAGGACAATCACAAGTTTCAGCCCAGGCTGGGCAACTTAATATCTCAAGAAGAAAAAATTATATATAAAGGACTAGAGATGCAGCTAAGTATAAGAGTTCTGTGTTCAACCGCTAGTACCATTAAGAAAGGGTCGGGGAATCATAGCAGGACTAGGTGACAACAATGGAAGTGGCTAAGAGGGGATCAGGCCCCAGACCTATTTAGAAGACAGAGCTAGGAGCGCTTGCTAATGGATTGGACTGAGGTGTGCAGGGGAAAGGGACTCCAAGATTACCCTAGGTGTTGCGCCTGAGCAAGGAGGTGTGTGTAGTGCTGTTAGGTGCATGGAAAAGCTGTGGAGAGGAGCTGGTTTGGAGAAAAGAAAGCTCCATGCTTCTGTTTGAGCTTAAGTTTGAGGTGCCTATCGGAAAGGCAGATGGCCATGCCCAGTGGACAGTTGAATATGGATTCTGGAGCTCAGGACGGAGGTTGCTCTCAAGATGTAAGCGGAAGGGTTATGGTCATATATAGAAGAGACCAGAGGAGATCAGATAAGAAGAGAGGAGTGCTGGGAGCGTAGCCCAGTGTGGGCGTGGGCGTAGCCCACACAAGGCCCTGGGTTCAGCTCTCAGCATGGAAAGGAAGGAGGTGAGTGAGGAGAAAAGAAGAGGGGAACGTGGAGGGGAGGAGAGGGACAGGAAGGGTGAGACGGGCTATGGGGCTCCGTTTTATACTTAGAGGTTAGAGGTGAGTGAGCTTGCGGAGCAGATTGATGTTTGTAGAAGAACCAAGAGCGAACGAGGATGCCATCGACGCCAAGAGTACAAATGTTTCAAGTGCTTGAAGAATGGCTTTTGGGTTTGGCCTGGTAGAGGCAGCGTGGCATGGGTTGGTTCTTTGATGTGGTACAGACATAAGTCAGAGTGAAGAGATTGGAGAGAGAAGAGGAAGTAAAAGAGCAAAAACAAGTCAACTCCCTCCAGAAGCTTCCCAGTGCAGGGGAGCGGAATGGGCCTTACTGAAGAGAGCGCGCAGGGACAGGGAAAAAGCATTAGGACAGGAGGCGTACTAGGGCGCCAGAGGGGGTGAGCCGAAGGGAGGGGCACCTGCAGAAATGCTGCCCTTGAGGAAACACAGGGTTCAGAATAAAAGCAGACTCCAAGGACTGGGGACGTGGCTCCGTGGTAGAAGGCTTGGCAGGCACAAGGCCCTAAGTTCCGTCCCCACATCACCAAAAACAAAGGAGTGGAGCTTTAAGAGCATGTTGGGGTTTCTCAGTAAAGTCTAATGGGACATCATTGTTTGTTTTTGCGGAGGGGGTTGGTTTTTTGAAACAGGGTTCCACAGTGTAGTTCAGGCTGGCCTTGAGCTCGCTACACAGTCCAGCATGGCCTCCAGCTCCCAGAATCCTCTTGCCTCCTGAGTGCCAGAGTTATAGCAGTGCACATGGCCATGATACCCAGATTAATTAGGTCTTGATGCGTTAGAAAAAGTAAGAACTTTGAGTGTCATTTTATTTCTACGCTTGAAAAGCATCCTTCACATGTTACCTCACTCCATCCTTACCTGAGCCTTGTGAGGTCATTAGCATGATTCCCATTTTACAGGTGAAAGAATAGACTCCAGGAGCTTAAATGAGCTACCTAGGGTCACACAACAAACAAGGGAAACTGCTGCTAATTTAGGAGCCTCAGAGAGACCTGAGCAAAGGGTTAGGAGGAAAGTGAGGCCTCATGCCATAAACAGTCAAAGGAAGAGAAGGACTGAAGGTGAAAGGTAAACTTACCCACCCGAGTTTCAATTGTTTAGCAAATAGATGAGTGTGGTATCCGGTGGCTTCCACATTCTTTCTGTAAAGAGGTCCCTTCCCTGGTTACCTTCTTCCTAACATGGAGGCTTTCCTTGGATATGGACATTAATAAGGATCCTATAAAAATTTGTAGGAAATTTATTTATAATTTACTGTTTCAAAGGTTTTTTCTCCTCACTTTCCATCCTGAAACACAAAAAGTATAATTGTTCAAAAACTCAGATTCTAGTCAAAATCTAGGGCTGACCCACCTTTTAAGCAAGACATTTGGTCCTGCTTGTTTTAAAAGCAAGTTTTGTCCTGATGTTTTATAGGCAGATGGAAAGAAAACCAAATAAACCTGTAGACATTCCTATAGTCTCCTCTGTCAAAATCCCTAGGGTGACCACTAATGCCTGATTAACTTTTTGCGAGGAGGAAGTACTGTGGCTCAACCTGCTAGACTCAAAGGTGAGGAAATAGGGACCAGCCCACAGCACAGAAGTTGAGTACCTGCCTAACATGTCTGGAGGCCTGGACTCCACCCTCAGAAGTGCAAACACGAGTGTGCGCGCGCGCGCGCACACACACACACACACACACACACACACACACACACACAGAGGAAAGGAAGTAACATTTTTTTCCACCCTTGAAATTCCACTGGATGATGTGTTATATACATGTATCAACTCCCCAAGGTGAATGTAATCATTATATACTGCCAACATGCACTAATAAAAGTTTTTAAAGGGAAAAAATATCCATTAGATGACATCTGCCTTTCTATATATTTTTTTCATTGTAGTGTTTCCCACTAGTTTTTTTTTTTTTTCCATTTAGGTCCAGAAGAATATATGTTAGTATTTTTCTTCCCACCTCCCACATGCCAGTTAAATGCACTTATTTCTTTTATTCAAAGCTGACATAAGATATGTGTTTTCCAAAGGAAGAAAGTCACTGAAGCATTATTTTATGTACAATTCTGCTGTTCTTTTCCCTCCATATCTGTAGATAGCTCAGCCTTTAGATGGAGTAGTTTATATCTTGTTGCAGAAAAGCTACATACTGTTTATTGTCTGTAATATCTTTCTGGTTGTTTTCTTTGCTTTTCTTACAGGTTTATGTGTCTGTGTTGGTGCTAATGTAATGGGGAAAGGGTAAGATTCATCCTTCTGTATTCACTCTTAAAAACATATTATCTCCTACTCTTCAACTTATACATGAGCTTCCATATTGGAAAAAAGTATGGGCTGGGGATATAGCTCAGTGGAATAAGCGCCTGCCTGGCAAGCTCAAGGTCCTGAGTTCGATCCCCAGTACCACACACACACAAAACGATATGAATAGCTCTGCAAGTCTAGATGTCCATTCATATATTCAACAAATCTTTCTTAACCCCTCTGTTGTATGTTGGTATCTACAGCAGTGGAGAAAATAAGTCGAATCTTGCTCTCAGAGATCTTATAACCAGTGTGATGATAGAGAAAAATAAACAAGTAAATATGTAGTTTAATATCTCATATATGAGTGAATATATAGGAGAGTAATAAGCATTACGTTAAAACATAAAGCAGGGGCTGGGCGTGGTGGCACATGCCTGTAATCCCAGTACTCAGGAGGATGAGACAGGAGGATGATTGTGAGTTCAAGACCAGTCTGGGCTACAAAGTGAGCTCAAGGCCAGCCTGAATTGTGTATCAAGACCTTGTCTCAAAAAGACAAAAGAAAAAAACATAAAGCAAGGCAAGGACGGGTATAATTTGTGTTTAACAATAGATGAGAAGAAGCGACCTGCTGTGCTCCAGGGTAACTATAGTTAATAACAATGTGGAATGTTTTTGGTTAGTTTCTTGTAAGGGGGAATTAAACTCAGGGAGTACTGAGATATATCTTCAGCCCTTTTTGGCTTTTTATTTTGATACAGGGTATTGCTAAACTGCCAGGCTGGCCTGGACTTGTAGTCCTTCTGCCTCGGCCTCCTGAGGTGTGTGCTGCCATGCCTGGCCTTCAAAATCGTTAGTAGCCAGGCATGGTGGTGCATGTCTGGAATTCCAGCACTCCATAGGCTGAGGGAGGAGCATTGCCAGGAGTTCCAGGCAGGCCTGGGCTCCACAGGGAGTGCAAGGCCATCCTGAATTACAGAGCAAGACCCTGCCTCAAAAAAACAATTTAGACTTTGAAAATCACAGAGTAGATTTTACATGTTCTTATGTTACACACATACACACAAGAGATATGTGAGGAAATGTATGTGTTAATTAGCTCACTTAGTTATTCCACAGTGTATACATATTTCAGAGTCACACGTTGTACATGATAAATACACAGTTTTTGTCAATTAAATTTGATTTGGGGGCTAGGGTACACCTCATTGGTAGAATACCTGCCTAACATACATGAGACTACAGTGTAGCATACAGAAGAGCCTGTGTTCCATTCCCAGCACAGCAAAAAAAAAAAAAAAAGAAAAATATCAGTAATTTTTAAAAATAGCAGATAAGGAACCATATAAAATTTGGCTCTGGAATTAAACTGTTTTGGTTTTTATCCTGGTTCTGACACTTCCGAGCTGCATAACCTTGGGGAAAGGACATAAGCATGTGGATGGTTCCATCTGTACATCTGTAAAGTGGGGACAGTAGTAACATCTACTGCAGAGCATTCATGTATTTGTAACTGGGTCATTTCTTGACGACAGCCATTCTTTCTGGAGGGAGATGGAATCTCAGTGCTGTTTGGATTTGTACTTCTTGAATGGCCAGTGATGTCGAAGGTTTTCTTCATATACAGTATTTATTAGCCATTTGTACTTCTTCATCTGAGGAAAGTATATTAATTTCAGATGCCCACTTCTGGATTAGGTCTTTAAATTTGGGAGGTCTGATTTTTTTTGTCTGTTGACCCTGCTGGTGGTTTCTTCTGCTGTGAGAAAGCTTTTGAGTAAGATGCGATCCCAGCTGTCGATGCTCTGTTAGTTCCTGCATTGCTGGGGTTTTGTTCATAAAAAGTCTTCGCCTGTACCTGTGTCTTTAAGAGTTTCACCCATTCATCTCCCGGCAGATTAAGTGTTTCTGTTTTACTATTTAGATCTCTGAGCCATTTCCATTGTAGTTTAGTGTATGGGAGAGAGATGGATGTAAAATGCTGGTGAGGCTGTGGGGAAACAGGAGCCCTTCTCCACTGCTGGCAGGAGTGTAAGTTGGTACAACAGCTTTGAAAATCACTATGGAGATTCCACAAAAATACTAAAACTAAAGAGTCCATCTGACCCAGTATTCCTCTTCTAGGTATCTTCCCAAAAGACTTAAGAGCATCATACCACAGTGATACATGCATGCTTGTTTTTGTAGCAGCACAGTTTGTAACAGCTAAATCTTGTAAATAGCCCATATGCCCATCAACAGATGAATGGATTAAGAAAATGTGGTATTGATACACAATGGAGTACAATTCTGCCATAAAAAAGGATAAATTTGAGAAATTTTTAGGTGAATGGATTCATCTTGAGACTATAATTTTAAGTGAAATAAATCAGACACACAAGTTAATTACATTGTTCCTCTTGTATAGAAAACCCAAAGGTAAATGAGGAGCAAAAGGGAGGACAGATACCGGGAAGTAGAAAGAGCATGTTCAAATGGGAAGGGGAGCACAGGAGGGGGAGAGGGAGGGAAGCAAGGGAAAGGGGATTTTTTTAGAAAAGAGATTTGAAGGAAGAAATGGAAACAAAGCTTTTGTTAATCAGGAGGGGGATAAGGGTTGAAGGGAGGGTAGAGGAAAAAAAGAATTAAGATCTATTATGTGCAAGTATAAATCCCCTGTGATGAATGTCGTCATTATGTGAGACAAACATGCGCTAATAGAGTTTAGGTCGGGGTTAAGTGAGTTAAAATACATAGGCACCATCCTCCGCGCCCAGTGTGCAGCAAACACAGTAACTGCAAGCTGTTACTGTTAGGAAGAGGAACAGGGACGATGGGGTTGCTGTTGCACAGAGGCTACTCAGAGTAATCCTAGTTAAGGAGGAGAATGAAGGGAAGGAGAGGTTCCTGCAGCAGCTGGAGGAAGAACCTGTACAAAGCACGCACAAAGGAAAGCGGGTTGGCGGTTTGAGCAGAGCGATTGGTTAAGTGTTGTAGGAAGTGAGGTAAAAGAGTAGCCGTGGGGCAGGTCCCGGGGCCCTTACAGAACACTTCAGGTGGGAAGCCGGAGAGGGCTTTTATGATCCACTGTTGAGAAGAACCATTCAGCTGTTTATGTGGGAAATAGGTTACAAAGGGGCAAGAGAGCCAAGTATGGTGGCACACGCCTACAAATGCCAGCACTCAGGAGGCTGAGGCAGGAGGCTGTATGCCACTTTGAGGCCAGCTTGAGTTACATAATGAATTCAAGGCCAGCCTGAACTACATAGTGAGACCCTGTCTCCAAACAAAAACAAAACAATAAAAAAGGAGACAAGATAGCTGGTTGTTCAATCTTATCGCCATACCACTAAATTCAAGATATATTGATACTGTTTTTTTGGGTTTTTTTCTATTTTTTATTTTTATTTATTTATTTTTTTTGGCGGTACTGGGGATCGAACTCAGGACCCTGCGCTTGCTAGGCAAGCGCTTATTCCACTGAGCTATATCCCCAGCCCCAAGATATATTGATACTGTAAGTAGGAAAAAACAAGGCATAGAGCAAAGTGCACAATATGTTACCATTTGCATAAAAAGAAATCTATATATGTGTTTGTATACATGTATGTGTAGACATATATATACACTAAACATACATAGTCTGTATATTACATATATGGATTTCCTTGCATATATATACATATATATTCTCTAGAAGAAATAACCTTTGAAGAAAGAATATGAAAGAAACTTGTAACAGTTATCATTTGGAAAGAGGAAGTAAGTGACTTTAGTGGAAAGGAGACTGGCTTTTGTACCTTTTGAATTTTGTTCTATGTGAAAATACTCCCAACTAGGAATAGATAAATATAAATAAACTTTATTTTTTGAGACAGGGTCTTGCTATGTAATCCAGGCTGGCCTTGAACTCACTGTGTGGCCCAGCCTGGCCTCGAATTCACAGTGATCCTGCCTCAGCTTCCCGAGTGCTGGGATTACAGGCGTGTGGCACCCTCCCCGGTTCAGTAAGTAAACTTCAGCATTAAAAGGAAGAAATAATTGAAGTTATTTCTCCCAGATGTTAAACAATGGTAGTAGAAACTGGGTTGAAGGGTAAGACTATGACCAATGTACCAAAATGAAGTGGATGCTTTGGAGGAAAAAATAAACATCACCACAAAGTTCTGGCATGTGTAAAGTAAAAACAAACAAAACTGAAAATGTTTTTCTGCTTACTTCTTACTTCCAATTTCAACTGACTAGTGTTAGCTCTGTACAATTATTGTATAATGCTTTTTTTTTTTTTATTTTGTAGGGTCATTCTGCTGCTTCCTAGCAGGAAATATTTGTGAAGTCTAAAGCTAGCCTGTTTTTCTTTGTATTTTTTCCAGTGCTGAGGATTGAACATAGGGCCTCGCGTGTGCTGGGCACCATTCTACCACTGAGCTACACCTGCAGTGCTTTATTTTTTATTCTGAAATAGGATCTTGCTAAGTTCTCAGGCTGGCCTTGAATTGGTGATCCTGTTGCCCAGCCTTCCAAATCGCTGGGATTACAGGCATGCATCACCTCCTATGGCCCCATGTTCATGTTTTTATTTTTCCTGAACTCTCATATATCTATCTTGTATTTTTGTTTTATGGAATTGAATTTTGTACAGATGATTTTTTAAAATTTCATAACAATTTGGTTTCAAATTTTATCTACTGTGTAGTGCTGTTCTTTCCTTTGCCATTGGCCTTGAGGGTTTGGCTTGTCCCATTCCCACAAAGCAGTTTTTCTCCTGTGCTATTTATTTGATGATCATTATTATTATTATTATTTGTTATCATTATTTCGGCAGTCCTGGGGATTGAACCTAGTGTGTTTCACATGTGGCAAGTGCTTTGTACTGAGCTATCTCTGCAGCCCTTCTAAACACTTTTTTATTTTGAGATAGGATCTGCCTAGGCTGTTATCAAGATTCCATCTCACCACTGCAATCCTACTTTAGCTTCTGACTAGCTGGATTACTGGCATGTGCTGTAATAAGCCCCTGTGCTTATTAAATCTAATTTTAAATAAGGTGAAAATTTTGTATATTTTCTAGAGGGGCCAGGACTGTAGAGATCAGCGGTGGCGCACCTGTGGAGCGCATGCTGCAGCTGCCTACTGGTGCCATCGAAAGTCTGAAAAGCTCTCCATTCCTGGTGGAGATGAGCTCCCCAAATTCTCCCAGTAACACCAGGTTTCTGTGTGTGTCTCAGTTCCTTTGGGTTTTCAGCCCTACTTGAGGTCAGTGCCTGAGGCATCAAAATTCAGCCTTCCTCATCTCTTTTCTCAGCAGCAGATCACTTCCTGAAAAACATGATTAGTCTATGATAATGCTTGTTCAAATCAACTTCCTCAGCTTTTTCGCAGTGCCAAACTGTGCCTGGAAATTCCCTACCACTAGACCCTCATTCTATTACTATTCAGAAGTGATTACTGATTTGGTTATCTGTGCTTTCGAGTCATGGGTTCCTCCGGCATCTCAGATCCACAGCCACGGGCTCGAGTTCTGCTCTAGTCCTCATCCGTAGGGAACCGGTGTTACTATTTCTTGTTCTTCTCCTTACTTTGGGGTTTTCTAAAAGGAGAAGCAGAAAAGACCTAATTTTTCTTTATCGTGTTAATACCTGAATACATTCAGAAGGTAAGTTTGCATTATATTTTGCCTGGCATTTAACAGACCTTTTTGAATTTAATATCTTCGTAAGTTCTGGGAAATATTTTTCTCCTATTTCTTTGACAGTGTCATCCCTTTTTATTATCCTCATAATCCTCTGCCATTGTCATTTCCGTCCAGATAGTGTGACAGACTCTATCTGTCACTTGGTGGGGTTGGCCATGGGACCTCATGCGTGCGAGGAAAGTGCTGTCTCTGAGCTCCAGCCCTAGCCCTCACGTCTTCTATTCGTAACATGACCATGGTTCTTCTCTTTCTTCCTCCCTTTCTCTCCATTTTATAATGGAAGAATCAGTTCAGTTTTCCAACTTACTGGTTGCCTATTCAGCCTAACTATTAGATGTAGCAGTTACACTTTTAAACCCCCATGAAAGCTGAATGTTTCGTAGCATCTCGCTCTTACTTGGTTGTGATATGCTTTAAGTTACTCTGACGATACTGTGCTCAAAGTTTTCCTCCGACTTCCAATAGTATTTGTGTGAGTGATCATTGAATGTGCCTTTCTCTTTCATCCTCTTGGCCCTTCCAGAATGCTGAGCCGTAAGTTTCTTGCCTTATTTGTAGGTTCAAATGATAATTGGTTCCTCATTTCAAATGACAATTGCTTACTGGTAATGAACACAGGTTCTGACTACAGGACTCTGCCTCATGGGGTTGGTAGGAACAGGCAGACTACGTGGATGCCTTCTCTTAGCAGTTTCCCTGACCCTCCAGGGCAGTGTCATCTTCCCCAGCCTTAGCTTATTCTGGAGCTCTGGCAGCAGGTAGATACTTAACAACCAGTTTAGGGCGGAGGGGGAGGGGCCAATTTGCTGTGTTTCCTAAGTTCCGCACGTGGAAACTCTCCTACCCCAGGCAGTTTCAAGCTAGCAATACAGCATTACGGAATGGAGGAAATGGGAAGAGGTGTGCACAGTGAACCCCGAGCGGCTTCCTTCAGCACCCCGCCATTCTCCCGTAACTATTTTAGAAAACTGCCCTTGCCCTGCTGTGGCTCAGTTACTTTCCTGTTAACTGACTGAGTGCTCTGGTCCCTTTAATGGCTTCATGACCTTCTGCCATGCTAGGTTTTTCTCTGAAATCAATTCTGTTTTGTATTCTTTTTTAAAAAATTTCCATATTATGTTGTTTGCATGCAGGAAGCACCCTTTTAGGTTGTCCTCTGCTGTTTTGAATGTATTTTTCAGTTTCTTTACAATTTCAATGGAATTTGCAGAAGGAACAAGAAAGCAGAAGCCCTGCTATTTCACACCCTGACTTGTTTTTATCAGAAGTCACTTCCTCATGTGTCTTCCATTTCATCTCCTCCCATGGCCAGTGGTTTTCCTGTGAGCTCATTATTCTGAATGATGGTTTGACTGAGAAGGGCCACTGGCTGCTGAGAGGCTTCTGAGCAAGCCCGGGTAGCCAGCCAGAGGCTGTGCGCTTGTCCAGCTGGGCTCCAGCTGGGGCCTGCGTGCCTCTGTTCACCGAGGCCATGCTCACTGGCCAGAGATAAGCCCACATGCCCCTGGGCCAGAGAGCAGCAAGAGGGATGGGGAGGCGGGTGACCTTCTAAAGTGACAGTAGCAAGAGCATGCATGTTCATTCTCACAGGTCCAATGAGGGGACTTGCAGATTCACCAGGAAGGTGCTCAGCCCGGGTCTCTCCTGTGTGACTCCGTGGTTGATGCTGCGTAGGTCCCACCACTTGGAAGGCCCTCTCTGACCAAGAGCGACTTTTACTGTACCCCAGAAAAGCAGCTTGGGCTGCAGAGAAGAGCAAGCCCATTCCCAGCGGAGAGTCCCTGCTGTGCTGACTGTGGCCAGCCGTGCTGCGCACAGCACCTTCCCACCTCGCAGGCTGGTTTTGTGCTGTGACTTTGATACTGTTCCCACTTAGAGATGAGATCCATGTTTCCTGCCCTGGGCATTCATTACAGTGCCAATAATGCTACATGCCTTTTGAGCCCAGGTCATGACTAGCAACACAGCATGCATGTGGGTCTCTGAGGACGTGAAGAAGCTACTGGCCATGGAGAAGTCCCAGGCCAGGAACTGAGGCCCAAGGCACATCCTCACTGTGATCCCAGCCTGCAGGTACCCGAGCAGCAGTTGTAACTGAGTCATCTGGACAGCAAGTCCTGCAGGCCCCAGGCAGGCGGCTCCGGGCCAGTGAAATGTGGGGCACAGATGTGCTTCCCCTCGGAGCCCTCCGCAGACGGCAGGTTCATGAGCAAGGTAAAGGAGTATTATTGGGTATCACCTGTTTGTCTCCACAAACCTCAAAGCTTCAGTTTCTTTCTTTTTTTTTTTGCGGGGGGGGGCAGGGATCAAACTCAGGACCTTGCACCTGCCAGGCAGGCACTTGTGCCACTGAGCTGTATCCCCAGTCCTAAAGCTTCATTCTCAGAGGGGAACTTTTCCTGAAGATTCTGGTAGGCATCAGATTTTCCCCACAACTTTCACAAAATTGTTAAGCTGCTCAAGGGGGGTGAAACTATAAAGAGCATATTTACAAACTTCCCCTGATTCTCCTTTTCACCCTCAAAGCTTTACTGTATTTTGAATATCTGTCTATCCATCATCTATCTATCATCTATCTATAATTTTGATAGTTATCACACAACTATTTATTAAATTTTCCATCATTTTGTTCTTGATTTAAAACCTCATCTTTAAGCTGGGTGTGACTGTGCATGTTTGTAATCCCAGCACTTGGGAGGCTGAGGCAGGAAGATCATTGAGATCATTGAGAGTTCCAACCCAGCGGGCCGGGGATATAGCTCAGTGGCATGTGCCTGCCTGCCAAGTGCAAGGTCCAGAGTTTGATTCCTGGTACCAAAAAAAGAAAAAAAAAAAGAGAGAGAGAGAGAGAGTTCCAACCCAGCCTGGACTACACCATGAGTTCAAGGCCAACCTGAATCACAGAGGGAGACCCTGTCTCAAAATTTCAAAAATCAAAACAAAACAAAAACTCTTTATCATAAGCTGGGTCCCCAGAGGCAATATTATCAAGATAAGTATGAGCATGAAATACACCTTCCACACTGACGGAGACAGCAAGGAAATTTGCTAATTTTGACATTTACGTGGGGGGATGCACAGAGGGCCTCTGCTAGAAATTCATAACTACACACTAGTACTTACATGAGTTTGTGGTCTGAATATGAGCTAAAATTAAAAAAAAAAGTTGCTACCAAACCTCAAGCAGAAAATCTATTTTAAAGTGGTCCTGGGACACTCATATGCCAAGCAAGTGACAAAGGGGCATAACAAGCCCCCCTTTAGTGACAGTAACTTTAATCCAGCCTTAAGAATTTCCACAAATAACTGGTTTTAAGGAACAGGAGACCATCAGAGTTCAAATCACAAACACAACAAAACTAGGAACTATAAGTAAAAACAGTATTAAAAATACTAGAACCAGACATACAAATAGAATTCAGATACTGAATTTATCAGTATTCTTCTCTGCAGCCCGAGCTGCTTTTCCCGGGTACAATAAAAGTCTCTCTTGGTCAGAGAGGGCCTTCCAAGTGGTAGGTCCTAAGCAGCATCAACCACGGAGTCACACGGGAGAGACCCGGGCTGAGCACCTTCCGGGTGAATCTGCAAGTCCCCTCATTGGACCTGTGAGAATGAACATGCATCCCCTTGCTTCTGTCACTTTAGAAGGTCACCCACCTCCCCATCCCTCTTGCTGATATGCAGTGTATAAACAGTTACACCGAATAAGTTTAGAATAGAATAAGACACTATATAAAATGACCAAATTTGAAAAAGCATGAACTAGAACTTTTAACTCAATAAAGTAATTGAAATTTAAAACACAATGGAAGGAGTGAATGTACAATATATAGAATAAAGAACAGAATTCGTGAACTAAAAAGCAAATATCTAAAGACAATAAGACAGAAATATGAAGATATTAGTAGATGACAGTGAAGTCTAACGACATTTAATGCTGTTCTAGATCCAGACAAAAGCAAACAGATAAAATTAATGTTACTATAAATGAATCTAGCATGTCAGTCCAAGGTCTCCCAAGCAGATAAATAAAAGTATTTCCAGCCAGGTGTGGTGGTGCATGTCTGTAATTCAGCAGGCTGAGGCAGGAGGAGCGCCATGAGTTTGAGGCCAGCCTGGACTATATATACTGAACTGAAGGTCAGCCTGAACTGCATAGTGAGATGCTATCTCAAAAGAAAAAGCAAAGTAAAATAAATATTCCACACTCAGATCCATCATAGTGAAATTGCATCAAAGACATAAAAAGATAATAAGAACAGAGAAGCTGCTCCCTTATAAAAAATGAAAGTGATTAGACTGAAGCTGACTTTTCAACAGTGTAAGTCTCCAAAGAAGGGGACAGTGTCTTCATGTTTTTTCTTTTTTGGTACCAGAAATCGAACTCACAGCCTCATGCTTGCCAGGTAGGCACTGTGCTGCTGAGCTATGTCTCCAGCCTGGGAATAATAACTTTGCTGTGCTAAGAGGAAATAAATGTTTACCTAGAATTAAGTGCCCAGTAAAACTATCTCTTAAGAAAGAAAGCAAAATTTTAAAATAATAAAAACTCAGACAAAAAATTAGCATTTACAAAAAATAAAGAAAAAATTAGAGTCTACAAATAGATCTTTACTGGAATTCTAAAGTATGTGGTTTAGGTATGTAAACATGATTTTAAAGCAGTGTAGTGGTACAGACTTGTAATCCCAGCACTTGGGAGGTTGAGGCAGGATTGTGAATTTAAGGCCAGCCTGGGTTACAGAATGAGACCCTGTCTTTAAACAAAGATTTTAGATGGAAGATTTGAGATATAAAATATTAATATGGATACATCTAAGTGGTTATTAAATAAATAAGATGAAAATAATCCATAATTTATGTGGTTTTTTAAAAGACAGACCTAAAAAACTATTTTATTATGGCACATAAATTGGAGAGATTAGTGATCAGTTAAAATGTTCTAAGGTCCTTGGGTTATTTTTAAAAAAGAAAAAAGAAGATAAAACACTGATTAAGTGTAGATATACCTGGTTGAGAGGTGAGGTATGCATGATAAAATAGCAGAGTCAACATAAAAGTATGGAACTAAAACGTGTAACTTACAAACTAACAGAAAGGGTGGAATTAAAGAAAGCCAGGTGCGGCGGCGCATGCCGGGATCCCAGGTACTTGGGAGGTTGAGGCAGGAGGGTCACAAGCACTGAGTAAGGTTTGGCAAGTCAGTGACTATCAAAATGAAAACTAAAACACAGCTGGGTGCTAGCACGTAGGAAGCTCACACTGAAACAACAAACAAAAACTTAATGGCAAAAACCTCAGGAGAAAAAAACCCAAAGTGATGGGACCCACACAAGCAGAGATAAACTCATGCACAATGGAAGCCATGGTATGTATAAATGAATTTAAAACTCTTCAGTTATTTTTCTTAGTACTGAGGATTGAACTGAGAACCTTTTATTTTTCCACGATGAGACAGAGTTTTCCCTAAGTTGCGAAGTTGCCCAGGATGGGCCCAAACTTAGAGCCCTTCTGCTTCAGCCTCCCAGATCCTCCCAGCCTCCTGGGATCTCAGGCTGCACCACTGCAGCCTGCCCTTGTTATTAAATTAATCTATATTTTCACCAGTCTTCCTTCCTTCTCTCCTTTTGCTAATCTGTACAAGATAAATCAGTACTACTTTGTAAATTTAATCCATGGGATACATAACAGGTATAGTTGATACCAGAAATTTTACAAAATCTACTCAGAAATCTGGAGCCAGGCTTGGAAGCAGAGGCCTGTAATCGCAGTGCTTGGGAGGCTGAGGCAGGAGGATTGCCATGAGTGTGAAGCCAACCTGGAATACAGAGTGAGACTTTGTCTCGAAAATACCATGCCAAAGCAAAAAAAAAGAGGGAGAAGAAAATGAATTTCCTGTACCTCCTTAATAAACATCCTGTATCCCATAAAAAGTAATCCAGTTGGATTCTGTTGCTTGCTCTAGTTCAGTGGTGGTGAACCTGTGGCGCACATGCTCCAGTGGGCACACAGAGCCCCCACTGATGATTCCTGAGCCAAGTTGCTCCAGGTGTTGAAAGTGGACAGCTGAAACATTTTCCAAGTGTAAAAATGCATTTAGAGGATTCTGCAACATTTGCAGACAGTCCTACAAGCTGTCAGGAATTCCACAAGGAATTTTCTTGCACTATAGCACTGCCAAGAATTTTAGTGACAGATGTTTTATTTATGTGCCAGGAATTGAACTCATGACCTCATGGTTGTCAGGCAAGCGCTGTACCACTGAGCTGTATCCCTGACTGGTGACCGATTGACAGATCCATAATATGGAGACAACTCTGTTTTCATACTTTCCAGATAAAGCCAAATTTGAAGGACTTGATGATCTTCCTTGTTACACTGGTCCGATTCTGGAAATCTGGAAATGGAGCTATTGAGATTTCAAGGAAATGCTATCTAGAAAAAGAAATTTTATAACCTGCATGCGACGCTTTGAGAAGACAGTGTACAGAAAAGACAAAGGCAGCACGGTGGGTAGTTCTGAAGCAGTGACTAGTGAACCTTCCCAGACTAAAGGACAGAATGACAAACGCCCCAGGCGGAGTGACCTGGAAATTTCCTCTTGGTTTAAGTGGCATTGGCAAAATTTGTAAAGGTTATAAATAAGATTTTAAGTTTTATTATTCTGTGGTTATGTAGGCGAATATTTTAGGAGCAAGACTTGAAGTACTGATAAAGAGGTACTTGCAACTTCTCCGATGTTTCAGTACTTATAAAAATTATAGCATGGTGACATCGCCATAACAAATTATCTCAAAGTTAGGGCCTTAAAGCAGCAATGATTTTTACTCACTATTATTTATTCAAGTGAATACCTTGGGTTCACACAACGTGGGAAAGTCCACAGAAACTTTGCATTTCCAAATTTGGAAACCGAGATGCTCTTAGCCAACCAAGTAAAAGAATAAAACGCGGCACGCCCCCACAGCGGAATACTGCCCGGCGATGAGGACGAGCCACTGCTGGGCATACCACAGGTGAATTCTGACATGCGCTAAGTGACAGCAGTTACGCTGAAAAGGCTACCTCCTGAAGGTGTGACTCCACTCATAAGATGATACTGAAAGGGTGAAACGCTGAAGATGGGGAACAGACGGGTAGTTCTCAAGGGCTAGGGGAAGAGTGGTTGCGCTGGGGACTGTGGTAGGGTATGGCACTATTCATTGGTGAGATTTGTTCTGTTAGTTAAAATACAACTTTTTTTTCTCTTTTGGAGACAAGGGTCTTGTTATGGAGTTCAGGCAGGCCTCAAACTCATGACACTCCTCCTCCCCCAGCCTTCCAAATGCTGAGATTATAGTTGTGTGCCACCATGCTTAGTTAAAATATAACTTTTACTGTGGACAGATTTTTAAAAAATCATTGAGGCCAGGCATGGTGTGATCTCAGTACTTGGGAGGCTGAGTGTATCAGTCAGGGTTTACTAGAGAAACAGATTTAACACAAGATATACAAATGTACAAGAAATTACAAATTCGGTTTACAATGGTCAGCTACAGGGTTAGATGAGGAAGCCTGCAGAGGGTGTGTGCACACTGGAGATTGAAGAGCCCAGGCCTGGGGCCTGGAGCTCACGGCAGTGTCCGTGTAAGTCCGTATCAAAGGCTGATGGGTCTGCAACGAAATGCTGATGAATCTACGATGAAGGCCTGAGAGCAAACACCAGAATGCTGAAGAGTCCTAGGCAGAAGCTGAACAGTCTGTACCGGAAGCCAGGAGACCACCAAGCTCAAGGTGAGGACCGGAAGTCCTTCCTCAATTCCATTCCTTTTTTATACAGTCTACCAACTCTGCGGAGGTGGGGGGGGGGCTCTACACCCACACCCTCTGCATGCCTTCCTCTTGCACAGGTTTAGGATGAATACAAATAAGCACCCCAGCTCCCGAGTCACATAGTTAATCTTCTAAACTTCTCAAATTAACACAATAAACAACATCCCAGAAGGGGAAGGGCATTCTCTTTTACCCCAAGATGTACAACTGCTGAGTCACTCAGCCAAACCTCTAGACTCCCCAAGTTGACACAGTGTATCAACCATAACACTGAGGCAGGAGGATTACCTGGTGTTCTCAACCAGCCTGGGCTACTAGTGCAAGAACTGAACTACATAGTGAGACCCTGTCTCAGAAACAAACACAGATCAGTAAGGACGTTGGGATCTGTGAGATCCGAGTGTGAAATGCAGGTCAGGACAAGTGCGTGTGTCCCGGGTGTGTGTCACAGCTCGCTGATGGGAGGGATGAGGAAAGAGGAGGGTTCAGTGACTGGGAAGGCTTTCAGGTTGGACACCACGAGGCTGGGGGCAAACTGTACCTGAACATCGTAATCTAGGCGCTGTTTTCTAGGGGGTCGACTAATTCTGCAACTTGCTATCTATGGCGGTTGAACAAATACTAGTAAATAAATACACTGAAGGTAACTGGACCAGGCCCGGCACTTCCAGAGAAATTATTAGGAAGGAAGGAGCCAGGCGGCAGTGGAGGGCGAGGCCCGGACTCAGTAGGGCAGGAGAGGTCCGCACACAGCTGTTTATTCTTGCCGCGGGACAGACACAGACGTGAGTGTGACGGCCGGCAGGCGGACACTTGCTGCCTCGCCCTGTGGAAGGAGAAGACACAGCGCCGTGAAGAGGCCCCGCGAACACGCACAGCGCTCAGATTTGATTTCTGTTTATTTATTTATTTATTTATTTTGCGGTACTGGGGATCGAACTCAGGACCCTGCGCTTGCTAGGTAAGCGCTTATTCCACTGAGCTATATCCCCAGCCCTTTATTTATTTATTTATTTATTTATTTATTTTTTGCGGTAGATTTGATTTCTGAATGCCGTTCTCTGATGCATGGGCGACGACCAGGAGCTAGGAACGTGTGGGCCGCACCTGTCTTCGTTCGGCTATCTTCTCGGTGTTGGGGGCAGGACTATTCCTTCGGTTGGCGAAGTGACAAGGCGGAGCTAAATCCGATAACGCTGCCTCCTTGCTAAGGCCGAGTGTGCCGGCCCTGTTGTCCCGTTGCCATCTGCGCTCCGGACTGGACAGTGGGGAGCGCTCTCCGCCCGCCGGGGGTGGGGCAGTCTACCTACCCTGGTGACGCAGCGGCCTGCAGCCTGAGAAGGGCGCCGACCCGGTGGACTGCACCAAGCCTCGGGGTGGCAGGTGTCCTCACCGGTCTACACCTTGACCTCTCTGTCGGTGACAGGTTGCTTAAAACCTAGTAGTGTATTATTTTCTGTTCCAGCAGGGGCTGTGGAGCCACACTGCTAGATTCAAATATTTAGATTTAAACCCTGGCTCCACAGCATGTGCCTTTCGGCGAAAGAGAACAAGCAGAGCTTGCCTCAGAGGCTCTCAACAGGACTAAAGGAGCTAATACATACAAAGCATTTTGACACAGTCCTCTCGTCTATTGAACAAATAGTTATTGAGCATTTATTGTGTTTTAGGGCTTATTCAGGGAACTCCAGGCACATGAGCAAGCAGAGTACACAAAGCCCGGTCCCTCTGAGAAGCACACACTTTAAACTACCCAGAGCTGTCGTAAGGAACGTCAAGCTCCCATGCACTCTCCAAATCTTGCTAACGCAAAGTGAGGTCCACAAAGCGGCAGCTGAAAGTTGCTTTGGAACCTGCACACACGCACGTCCCATCCAGATGTAGTGAGTTACAATACATCTTTTAGCAGGGCCTTTGGTGGACCTTAAAGTTTGAGGTGTCTTGCTTAGAGCATAAAGCATGCATTCGGACTTCAGGAAATACCTTAGAAGTTCCTTGTTTGGAAAATGACATTGAAATTTTAAAACTGCACTAAAGTTCAAGATTCTTTTCATTTAAAAATACCACACCAAGCATAGGAGGTTAAGAGTGGAAATCTGCTCATTCCATACCTAGTGCCTTATGTTCTACAAAATACTGTGCTGTAGCCGCATTCTAGGGTTATCGTAGGTAAATGGCGCCCTCTACTGGAAATATTTCGACTTGCAAACTATTTGAAGTTAATCCTTAGAATCTTCGTTTTAAGAATCTTAACCCTAGGCCGGGGGTGGCGGCACACACCTGTAATCCCAGCACTCGGGAGGCGAGGCAGAAGGATCATTGCGAGTTCGTGGCCAGCCTGGGCTACAAAGTGAGCTTAAGGCCAGCCTGAACTACATTGTGAGACCCTGTCTCAAGAAGACAAAAAAAAAAAAAAAAAAATTTAACCCTGTAGTCCCCCAGAACTCAGGAGCCTGAGGCAGGAGGACTGCTATGAGTTCGAGGCTCAGCATAGCTTGATAGTGAGTTCAAGGGCAGCTTGAACTGCAAGAGCCTGTCTCTGAAAAACAAAGGTGCATGACTCAATTGACAAATAGAGGGGGAAAATCCTGTTTAAAAAAAAAAAAAAGAGGGCTGGGGTCATAGCTCAGTGGCACAAATGCCTGCCTGGCAAACCTAAGGTCCTGAGTTTGATTCTTGATACCTAAAACAAAAACAAAAAACAAAACTAAGTTACAGGGGCTGGGAATATAGCTCAGTGGAATAAGTGCTTGCCTAGCAAGCGCAGGGTCCTGAGTTCGATCCCCAGTACCGCAAAAAAAAAAAAAAAAAAAAAAAAAATATCACTATTTAAAAAAAAAAAAAAACTAAGTTACAAAATCCTAGCATACATGAGAGAAAAGGTTCGGTAAACTCTCTCCCTTCCAAGTGTACAAAACGTTTTTAAGCAAGCATTACTACATTTTCCCAGTCTAAGTTGTGATTAATTTTACTGCTGAGAAGGAGGCAAACTGTGTTTCGCTATTTGGGCAAACGTCTTCAAAGTGAAAAAGTAGGTGAGGGTGTTTATCAGCAGGTCGACTAGAGAAGTATTACCAGGCCCTGTACAAAATGCTGAGCTTTTAGGAGCAGACGCTCCGCGCTCTTTAGCGCCTGCATGCAGTGGACTGAATGATTGTAACATACCACACACAAGTGCTACCAAACACCCACCTCTCCTTCGGATGGGTTTTATTATAAAGGGTAAATGTGCTAAAAAATACTGTATAGTACGGTAGTCAGACGTCTTCTGGGGTTCTGTGACACGACGTGTGAAGCACCCATGAGGATGTGTTTAAGTACTATACATTGCTTTTTAATTAAAAATTTTTTTCTTTTGCTACAGTGTGGTAGCATTCTCATTTCTGGGCATGCAAGTGGTGTGATTCTAAGTCTAGATGCAAACTTGTCTTAATGTTTGCAGTGCTCAGCTCTACTGGGTAGTGGCAAAATAATTTCTAAAGTCAGTATATTAAAGCCCTGATTTGCCACCACGCACCAGCAACTCATACCACCTGGATTTTCATCTTTTGACAATTGCGAGTGTGAAAACACTGACACAACCCCGCCAGCGAGTGTGAAGGCACACAGCCCCTCCTGTCTACGGGCTATCATATGGATTACTCACTCAGGGGATGGTTTGGACACGTACCGCACGACATGTCAAGGAACAATGAACCAGATATTCAACAGCGGGGCGCGGACCTGCAAATACCACGGTAACATTTTTACTGTGGCTTTTCTAGTTACCGTGTCGCAGGTGCACAGTAGTCCTGTGCTGTGCCCGCTTGCAATTTAGGAGCAACAGGCCCCATCCTCGAAGTGTGTGAACACGAGGCAAGGGCCAGAGGAGCACAGACAGGTGTGCGTGTGCGGCTTTGCCTGAAGAGTTGCCCTCTACGCCGCACTGACCCGCTCCTCTCTGCAGCGCCGAGATGTCCTCCTGCCCTCTGACTTTTGTCAGCGTGTGCAGTGGTCTCACTGGATTGGATTTCAACTCACAGAATTATCTGCAAGAGCTAAATCCAGTCTTTTGTGAACTACTTACATTCTTTGCCTATCTTTAAATTGGTTTTTCTTATGGAAACTGACCATTTTCTCTGAAGGAGCTGCTAAGTTCCTCCACATTTTTAAAAGCTTTGTCACACAGAATTTTACTGAAAAAAAAATCAACGTTTTTCTTTCCAGACATTTAGGGTTTCACACAGAAGTGCTTAAAAGGTTGTTTTTGAAGATTCAATCTAAAAAACTATTTCAACGCAGATTTTGAGGCATGCGCAATCCTGGCACACAACGAGGTATAAATCCGTACTTCTTTGCAAGTATCTACTTGGTTTTCCCACTAATTGTCAAATATAGCATCTTTTTCTCAATGATCTAACGTGTCATGCATGAGTTTCATGTGTAAGGTGTTTTCAGACAGCATGAGGCCGGCCTGGGCAACGTGGCGAGACCATTACCCAGCATGCTCGAGGCCCTGGGTTTAATCTCCATACCGCAAACACAACACCCCCCACCTCGTTCTGGCTTCCTTTATGAACTCTAAAATATAGCTACAAAAAATCTAGTTACAAAAGCACGTTGCTTTATCTTTTTCAGATGTGTACAATACTCTAAACTGGTAATCGCTCCACCTAATCTGGTCCTGTGAAGATGGAGCCCAGGGTCTCTCTGCTTGAGGACAGGGACACTCACTGCCCTGTAGCTACTCGAAACCACCCCAAACCCCACCTCTTCGGTTCAGCGTGGTCAGCCCTTAAAGGTATGATGTCATCACAATGTAATACAGCCTGGGCTCTTGGACTGCAATGTTGAAATGTTTCAAGCGTTACTTTTCAGCTTCATGGTCTGAAATGCTGTGCGGCTAACTTAAGGTTCTGCTGAAATGATCCCCTCTGGTTCTCCCCATCTTTCCTCAGTCCGTAAGAAACAGTAAGATGCTCCATCACCTCCTCCCATGTCCTGCTCTTCCAGAGAGCATGCGCCACCACCTAACACACCATCAAGCACAGCAACACTATGATTTCTGAGTGAAGACTTGGGAACAAATTCTGAATACTCTGAAACAGTTGTGTAAGTTGTTCACAGACTATTATGTAGTTATGTCAATGTGCATCAACTAAAACTTTGGATATAACAGCCAGGAATGTTGGTACATATCTGTAATCCCGGTACTTAGGAGGCCAAGGCAGGAGGATTGCCACAAGTTTGAGGCCAGCTTGACCTACGTAGTGAGTTCCAAGCCAGATTGAACATAGCAAGACCCTATCTCAAAAACAAATAGCAAACAAAAGGTCGTATCATTCACATCACGACTGTACATTCATATGCACAGAAATGGATCACTGGGTAGTTGTTAAAATTCACTTAAAATTGTTCACTTGTTAAAAAGTATTTAATGGCGTTCTTGAAAAAGCAATATAAAAAGGGAAAATTTTTAAATTGTCCTAGTGAGATAGCTGTAATAGTTCTAGAAATGAATTGCTTTCATAACTGGTAGAAATCCTAGGATTCTTAGTGGGGCAATTCTGTGTTATTCCCAATGGATTAGAAATCATGTTGATTTTCCAAACTGCACCTGCAGTTGAAATGAATACTGGATGTTTTAGGAGGTTCTAATTTTTCACACCAAATTAACATGAGATTAAGGAGGTGGCAACCACAGCATCCGTAATTCCCGTGTCCACTGTGCAGTACAGAGAAAACCCAAAGTCAGAGATGTCATTCCAGCCACCACCTTCCCCAGCCACTACCACTGAACTACATGAACTGTGCAGTCCTGACTATGAAGTGACAAGATATAAATGCCTGTCATCTAAACACTGATGAGCTATCTTTGTCACTAATATAGTCCCTTGAACTGAGAAAATTAATTACATAAAGGGGATAGGACTTCAGTGTCACTGAAGCCTTAAAGATTTACAGAAGAGAAGGTCCTTACCTCAGGCACAATTTCTTTAACAATGTAGCAACAAATTAGAACTCTGAACTGATGAGTAGGCTGATTTTAATGAACTTCTTCCATAATTTACATTCTGAATTCTGGAATCTCAGATTTTAAAATGTGTTTTAGAACACAATACTCACATTCTAATTTGTTTTTGTGTCAGCACAATTGTGGTCTTTCAAATTTGCCTCCTCCTAAAATGTCCTAAATCTCAAAGACTACTTGACAGTTGCGTACACATATTCCGAGATGTATTAATACACTTGAATTAGTGACATGCAGCAACTATATTACACTAAAATGAGAAGTCTTAACTTCTTGAAGGATGAACACAAGCTGTAAGAGGACACACATTTGTACACACCCATGCATGCAATCTACCCTTACATGTTTCGGTCACAGCTTCAGCTTTAATCCTTTTGTACAGTAGCATCTTGTCTACCCTTGAACAGTTGAACCCAGAAACTTACCAATAATAGGAATAAGTTACAATGTAGGGAACACAGGGTTTCGATGCACTATATAACTAAGGAAACACTCAAAACAAGTAAATGATACTACAGAGTAAGAGTGCACTAAACTAAGAAAACCCACCACACATCTTTAACAAGAACCACAAAACGGGGGCAGGAGCTGGGACCCATAAGACCCCAAGGGAGGCTGGTGGGGAAAGTGAGCTCACATCCTTCCATCAAGAATCAGAGAGCAGCAGCGGTAGTTAAACAACTTTATTAACATCGTCAAGCAGTGATTAACATTCACATCTACCATGTCACATCATACAAATGTAAGTACAAAAGTTACTACAGTACAATATATATTCTCTGCATGATCCAAAATATTTGGTGGCCCCAAAAAACTCTTTTAAAATTCAGCAGCTTATCAAAAATTAAAACCGTATTCTATTTAAAATGAAGATCTGTTAGCACAGAGTTAGACTTCAAGAAGTATCGATTTAGTACAGTTTGAGAAACTGCAGGAGGATGTTTGAAGGACGCATTCTAACATAGTGTGGCAGGTACAGGGAACACCAGATTTAAAGCTTTTAAGCATAACTCATACAACCTAAGTTGTCAGCAGAAAGATCCAGTTACTTATAACTAAAGCTAACGCTACTAAATTATTGCACCCAATGTTAACATGATTAAGTGTAAAACTGCTTTATAATATGAAGTCATTTACCACATTAAATCTCTTCTCACAAGATGATAGTCTATTGAGTAGTTAATTATACAGCATTGTCTAATTATTGTCTCCATAAAACCCCACCACGCTCAGTTTGGTAGCACACCCTAGTACACCCACAGAGGAAAGCAAACGCAGCATGAGGAGGAGCACGGCGGAACCCTCGCTAAGGCCGCCATCAGGAGGGGACCAACACCGCCTCACAGGCTGACTGTGTTAACAGCAGGCCTGCAGACCTGTGAAACAGCCAATTCTGTATGGTAAGCCACAATATTAAGGGATCCTATGGTAAATAAAAACTGCTATAAAAGGTAAACTACTGGCATTTCTATTTAGCAATATACTGCTTGGCAAATAGATTTGGCTTGGTTTTAAAATATACAAGTGAGAAAAAAAATCAAGATTTTAACTTCCCTCAAAATCATGCATATATTTAGCTATTATGCATCTTTTTATCTAAACACAATACATTCTGGGATACAAACCATAACAGTTGCTACAATTTAAATGTATACCTTAAAAATTAATATGCATAATTCGGTATAAAGAACTATCTATACAGATGTAATGCCAATGGGAGAAGGGTCTATATAAGACTAAAAAACTTAGCCCCAAGTTACCCAGCAAGTACACAGGTGAATAAAACCAAAAGCTCACGTGAAATTTAATTTTAAAGAGTCATTGAAGTATTGCCATATTTAATACAGTACAAAATGCACTACGCTGGCGTACGATGCTACTGCATGGTATTAATACGAGATAATATTCCTAACACAGCTCACTACTGATCTAGTATTTATTTTACCTAGGTTACCCCAGACCCGTAACTATTTGTGGACTAGTTTTCTTATCAATTCCAATGCCTATGCCTCATTAACAGTACTAGAAACAATAATTAGTGTTTTCCCCTTTTGTAATATTTGCAAAAGTAATTCAGTAAGCAAAGCTGTGTGTTTCTGAAGTACTAACAAAGGAAGGAATTAAACTGCAGTTATTCATGATACACTCTTCTCTTGGAAAGAATGTTTTTGCACCGTTATCTGTTAATACATTCAATATGAATATAGATTAACTATATGGAGCAAAAACAAAACAAAGCAAAAAAAATAAAAATAAAAAAGGAACAAATCATTTTTCTCCTCATGGCAAAAGCCTGAAGTTCAGACTAAAGAGTTTAAAACATAACTACTCTAATCCTGGTATTTCACCTATGCAGAATAATTTTATATAAGGGAGAAAATTTCTTATTTTCAGTGTTTGGAGAAGGACCAAATTGAAAACATCTTCAAATAATCTGCACACAAAAGGTCTATGAGGAGGGATCTAAACCCCTGCGGTCTGCTAAAACTACAAAAATGGGGAAGATTCCCAATGAAATACACCAAAAATTTAAAAAAAGGCCCAAGTATGATGACCCTTTATAAACATAGGTCACGAAAGCAAAAATGGTATAAGGGTATTCACCTGAGATAAAACTTGTATCAGTATTTTATAACTGAGTAGACAAAGCATTAAGAGGAAAGTCAGTGGAAATTATTTTAAAATATACATCTGATCTTATTTTACAATATATGCAATTTAAGCAATTCAGATCAATGAAAAAGTCTTAACCAAAAAAATCACAGTGTTTTATCAATATGTTAATTACAAAAAAAAAGCTACTCGTTTTGTCTTTAAAGATGTAATGGCTTGGTTAAGTCTATTCTGAAATCTAACTTGCATAACAAAAGCAAGTAGCAATAATGTAAAGCATCAGAACTGGCTCTTAAAGGTATTTACATGTTGATTATTTTGGAAATAACCAACCAAAAAATATAAAAGTGATTTTTTTATACACAGTTTGAAGTCATTATATATTAGACAATACAAAAAGCAAAATTACTTCCTGAATAAATGAATATCTGTGGCACTAAGTTCACTTGCTAATGGACTGTAACATGGAACTGCCAAACATGCATTTAAATTATATTAAACACACTTTCTGTTTCCAACTTAGGTTGATCAGCAGCTTTTGTTCTGTTAGAATCCTTCAAAGAGAGAAGCTCGAACAGGAAAAAGAAGGCATATATAAAACAGTAAACACTGACCTCCTGAGGTTCCTACAACATAAAAATATTCAAGTAGAAAATCTACATCACTTAGCAGCGGCTATTTCTGTAGTTGACCACACTAGGAGCGTTTTAGTGTGTAAGGAGCAGATGAAGTAAGCCGTGCTCTAAGCATGCCAAGAGGCAGAAACACTGGAATGTAACAGACGACTCACAAGCTCATAGACATTCAGTCAACATTCAAAACTATTAAGACTACACCACAAGAATTAAATTGCTTTATATATATATATATATATATATATATATATATATATATATATATATCCCATGATGTATTTTCATCAGAAGAATAAACGCTAAATTAGAGCTTACCTCACAAGAGAACTTAAATTTGGCTTCTGCAAATTCCTGTGCTATACTATGTTATCTGAAGTACAATGTAAACCAAGAAGAAATAATAATCTCAATGGAAAAAATACAAAAAGAGAAAGGTTACCCTAGTATCAGGTTGCCAGTTATATTCATTTGATTTTCTTTTCTATTTTAAAATTAAAATTTCTTTAAATTTTAATTAGACTAGTGATAACATTACTTTTGTCAATACAGAATCATTAATCACAGGTCAAGATAAACTTACTGAAGGCTTTTATATACTTGTTTTACTGCGTTTGAGAAGAATCTGGCAATTTCTTAAAGCTATTTACTCTATTCCAGAATATTAACCATATTAAGTTCTAAAAGGTATGCCTATATTCAAGGACAAAACAGTTACCTACTCAGGTTTCAGAGACTGACTGAGGAGCAAATTCTGAGCTCCCAGGAAAACTGAACTAGAAAGCAAACGCCATCTACCTTTGAATCTAACTTGTAGTAATGCTTCAAAAATTGGGCATTAGAAAAGAATTTAATTTCAGGCTCAACAGGCTGAAATTTGCAAAGCCAAAGCAAGGAAAAGAGGTGAAAGAACATGTTAAGAAAGAAACACAGTAACAAAAACCTCTGCATGCTACCGTGCATCAGAAATGTTTGGAAATGGTATTTATAAAGTCACACGCACACAGCTAACGTCAGTGCAATGGCCGTATCACTCGACACTTTCAGAGAATAGAACCATGCAAAGAGGAGCAACTGCTTATACAAATGGTTACTCAGTATTTATTCTGCAATGCAAAGGTGACAAACTAAAATGTAAAAAGGCTGTTATGGCTTAACATTTTTGTTGCAGATTAAATATGCAGCATTGAAAAATGGAAAGGCGTGGCTTCATCTCTGACCAGCAGAGTTAAAAAGAAAAATCTCTCCATTTTCCTTCATCATCATGGGATACACTGTTCAGGCAATCCAAATTAATAAAGACTTGCACTTTCATATGGACACAGGATCAAGTGTACCAGTTAGGTTTTCACATTCACAGTATATAAGAAAATACACATGAAAGGAAAAGTAAAGGATTAACTTAACAAGGATTTATTCACAGGAATACATGGTAAGTAGAGAAAAATAACAGAAAAGCCAAACAAATGAAATGAAGAGGAACCAAACCAACTTTCACTCTGTAGCTTTTAACTTGCACCCTGTGCGCGTTCTACCTAGGGCACAGAGGGCCACCAACATGCGCCAATAGTGTAGGAACCCTGCATTACATCCACTAACTTAAAACATATCTTGAAGATCATGCTTTGAACAAAAAAAGGGAAGTCTGGAAGGCAGTTTATGCTGAGTGGGAATAAACAATGAATTACAGCAATCATTTTCAACTCCTACCATTGTCTTTATGCGCCAACTAACACTTATGCAGCCTTTTATAGATCTTTTCACCATGTAATTTAAATTTTAGAAGTTTTGATAAAATCACTAGCAGTATATAACCATGCAGAAAGCACATCACACTGACAGCACAGAGGCAAAGGTTTTGCACAGGTATATCAGCTTTCCACATTGTGCAGGTTACACACGATACAATGTCAGTCTTATTCCTAACAGATCCTAAAAAGATATTTCAAGGCCTAGCTGTAAACTACAGTACTTTATATATCTATATTCTTAATAAAAATAAAATCCACAAATCTTAAAAGAGGAACTTTAAATGCAGGGCTATACTGAATTGGAAAAACTGCAAGACAAACTGGCGCAACACAGGCAAATGAAGACCAACCTCACTCTGTGAGATGCAAGCATGCTACTCCCCACTAGTTTAAATGACTGTCAATCACTATGAGCCAGAACGCATGCCTGAACCTTAAACCGCACTTTAAAACATGTGTTGGCCTAGAAATTAAATCTAACGAAGTACAACCATCAAATTATATCCACTAATGTTTAATGTAAAATTAAGATGTCAACTTTAGCTTGATATGCCCACCCCACCTATTCCTCCCTCCCGGCCCGCCCCGCAAAGGTAAGAGGAGTGATTCATTTGGCATTTCACAGGGTGCTTCGTTGTTCAAATTTGTTTCGTTTTATTTCCAACATTTTCTGGGGGTACCTTAAACTGTACTTTCCAAGAACCTGCTTCTACCATGGGAAGGCAAGCTGACGTTAACTTCATTGGCTTTGTGTAGCTCTTCATCAGCATGCAAAACACGGCCCTGTAATGTGGGCACATTTATATAAAACCTTTAAATTAAAAAGAAAAAAGCTTCTTTACTGTATATAACCCCCATTCTTAGGTTTCTTTCTATTGTGCGCTACAGAATTTTTCCTCTTTTTTTTTTTTTCCCTATGCATCATTTATATGGTTCTTGTTTGGGTACAATTCCCCATAATATTCCAGAATGTACTGTTTTGTGAGTAGACGGAATATTTTTTTTTTCTTGCTTCTTCACATCCAGTGCGGAGTTGTAATTGGAGACAGATTTCCACCCACAAAGGCTCCAGATGTTAAAACGTTTCCCAACATCGACTTAATACAGTGACTGCAACACCTCCCTCCCGCCCCTCCCAGTAGGGTTGGGACTGTACTGTATTCCCTACTGGTTTACCCTTCCCCCCGTAAGGGTAACATTTTCCCTGGGTACCGAGGCTCCCTCATAGTCTCCAAGACTGGAGGACCTGGAAGAAAAAGAAGAAACAATTGCATCTTTAATGACTACGGCTTTCAGAGCCAGTGGAGCATAAACATAACAATGCATAGCAATGCCATCTCCACCTATAACAAATAGGGAACTGGGCAAACTGCCTGTGACTACCACGGTTACAGCCACAGCGTTTCCTTCTCCTGTGGCCCAAAGGTCTCCTGCACCCGACAGGACAGGTGGGGCCACGTGGGGACACACGTGTGGGTGTGCAGTGCTCTGTGCAGCCGACACACGCCTTGCACAGTGCCATCAGGCTCATTCTTCAGACCTTTTCGAAGAATGAGCCTCCATAAGAACTGTGTATCTCTTATCTCAATTCACTTTCTTTTCTTCAAAATTAAATAGCATTTTCTTTAGGATACTTTCCTTCCAGAAAACTAAAACACTGCCCATTCCAAATGGATACCAAATATTAAGGATATTTCAATTCATCAAAAGCCAAAAATACATTTTTTATTTTTAGCTGTCTGACCTGTGGTGTAAGCACCGCAGTGTTCATCACTGTGCGAGGCTCACCACCTTTAGGAAGTATCCAAAAGCGAATGTAACACCCGCCCTCCTAGTGTTTTCCCAACCCTATTCCCTCTGGTTATTTCCTACGCTCACAGCCCACCTGATTTTCCTGACACTTTTTTCAATTCTATCACAATTTTAAATGGGAAGGACACTAAGAAATTAGGTAAAATTAAAAAATTAAAGTATTACCTGATAATGACCCTTTTACAATAAAACCCTACTACCCACTCATGCTGAAGGGTAAACATTTGTGAATGCTGACATAAATTCAGAGAGTGGTTAGTCCGCGGAGGACAAGCAACCCCTTTTTACTATCTCTACAAAAGTGGAAGAGCATTGGGGGCAGGAATAAAAAGTATTGATACAGTGTTAGAAAACTATTTCACATCTTGCCTCAGAACGGTGATCACTACAGTTAATTCGTAACTGATGATGGCACTACAGTGGTAACAACTTTTAAAATGCTCTTTAAAATGCTCAAGACTTAACAGCTCACTGTTGAACGTTAAAAGCTAAGTCATTCTTACCTACTGTATTCTCATGATTCAACAAAGTGAATCAAACACTTTTCCAGATTGCCGAAGTTAGAGAACTTCTAAGAACCCAAGGTTGAAACGAGAGAACACAGAGGTATTTCTGAGGCTGCAAATCCTTTCCTACTGCCTTCTAGGTTAGATAACTGACAGTGAAGTACTTTCAGGATTACAATCTGGCAGAGATTAAACAAACAGCAAAGAACTAAGAAAAGCTCCCAAGCAGAGCATAACCCAATTTGCTGTACATCTTCTACACACAAATTCAGTTACACTCTCTGCCTTTCAGGCAAGGAGATCTAAGCCATGACCACAACCTAAAAAATTTGTCAAAATCTTGGTTCATTACATGAGCCATGTTTCTGACTTTTTCTGAGACAATGCAATGTGCCGGGCAATACAACTGGCCTTGACATTGTGCACTATTTAGAGTTTAACCCTCAGCATAACTGACAGGAGAGAATTGAAGTTAAAGAGATCAAAACTGTTTATCTCACTTAAGACAGGGAAGCTCAGGGCCGAAGATGTGCTGCCTGCCTGGCAAGCGCAAGGGCGGGAGTGTAATTCCTGGTATACCACCAGCTCCCCCCGAAAAAAGTGAAGCTCAATGAACAAGAGTCCAAGCGGACTTAGTCCTCTAGTGCCCCAAATCAAAACTGAATTTTCCACTGATTGTTTTTAGAACCCGGAACATGTTGAAGAACACGTGTTAAGTGGATCTCCTGAGCCAAAGCAGTTTTAATTCCCCCTAGGTTTTCCTTAAACTCACAGTATACAAATCTTAGCCGTAAAAGAGAATCGTTTTCATCTACACACTGTGAATGATGATTATCTCCACGTAGGACGAAACTTTAACCCACCCCCCTAAAAAAGGTGAACCGAAATAACATACCAACTTGGATTTCTTTTTATTTAGGACTCAAAGGAGAAACTATCTGTTTTACCCCACATAATGGTGTTATAAAATATAAATTTCTCTAGCTTTCACTTAAGTAATTTTAAAGCCCAACATACCATGGTATGATACTGCTTTAGCCAACCCCTACAGAATATAGCTGCTTATCCTATTTCACAGTTTTAGATTAAAGTCCTAACTAAACTGCTTCATTCTGAAAATTTTTGAAATTCTTACTTACCCCTAATTTTGGGACTGCAGCCTAAGTGTATTACATTAAACACCATAAAAAGCTGCAAGACGCTCTTTTAAGGGAAGAGGAAACTGGTCAGAGAAACGCCTCCAATTTTCATCCCCAACTTGATTTTTAAATCCATGAAGGATCTGTAAAGAGTAAAAACCATTAGTTTATCAATGACAGAAGAGAAAAACTCAAGTTTGTGTAACTACTGATAGCAAACACATGTTGATTTACTGTTGAGTTCATGGCTGCAAATATAGGTTCCTAATTTCAACACTGGGTGATTCAAATGCGTAACTGTAGTTGTACTATTACAGCTGTGTACTGATTGGAATTAATCAAAAAGGGATAGCAATAAAGCAAAGAACCATCAGACTCAAGCATGCGGCAGCCACTTAGACTGACTGTGTTCAATAGTTTCATCTTATACCCCAAATCTCAATCATCCCTCTTGGAAACACATGCTACTTCCTGTACGTGGAATATCAGAACTGCAAGAGTCAGTGGTACTGCTGGGAGTCTTTTCAAACTGCTGGTGTTCTAACAGTCACTGCCATATCTTTTTAAGAAAAGACCAAGCCAAGTTCTTTACTAAGAACAGGGATCATCTCTTTCATTACTATGGTTTAAGGAGCCAAAGTCTGAACAAGATTAAGAATAATTCAAACCTTTAAATCAGGATTTTCAGTCCCAAGATGCATCATAAAGACCTAGTTACCTTACAGAACATGTCTCTGAGATCATCTTTTGGGTTAATCCATGATGCAACAGCATCACAAAAAAATATAAAATCCTGTAACAAGCAAGAAACACAGATCAGTACTTTATGCATCAAACTCACCCAAAGACATGTTAACCTCAATATTTATACAAGGACAGACTCCTAGGTAAGAAAAAAATTTTAAGTCAACTAAGATTGTAAGGGATTGGGTGATGACTTAATGGATATTCCTATCAGTCCACAATCAAGAAACTATACTGCAATTTAATGTCCTACTATATATCCTAAAGGGAATAAATGAGTAAATGTTGAATAAATAAATGTTTAGCTCCAGGCCGGGTGTGGTCGTGCACACCTGTAATCCCAGCACTTGGGAGGCTGAGGCAGGAGGATCATTGCAAGTTCAAGGCCAGCCTGGGCTACAAAGTGAGCTCAAGACCAGCCTGAACTGCACAGTGAGACCCTGTCTCAAAAAGACCAAAAAGAGAAAAAAAACTCTCATCCAAATAAAAAGAGAAAAATCCAACTCTCAGATAATTACTTAAAAGATAATCAGATTATTCTGACTATAAAAACAAAGTTAACATATAGAAATATTTTCTCAATTTTTAAAAGGTTTTCTCCTTCCTGTTTTAGTACCAGCAATTGAACCCAGGGTCTTGTGCTTGCTATGCAGGCACTACTCCGGAGCACCACTCGCAGCCCCGTTTTCTCACCTGGACTTGTACTGAAATAGTAAGTTTAACACACTGCTGATGCTCCTAGACATCAACTACTTAAACCTGATTAGGGTTTCCCACATCTTCAGATTTCCAAATCTGATGCTAAAAATTAGAAGTACACAAATAATATTTGTGTAGGGTTAGGGATCCCATGAGTAGGAAAAAGGTAGGATAAAGGCCTCGTTGAGCTTTATCAAGATCAACACGGAAACATCTGAAAAGCAGTTTCTGCCCTCACAGGTAGACTCTGCAGCTAAGGTAATTAGATGGAGGAGGGGTGCTAGCTAGACTTAGGAGAGGCACCAGGCAACGCCAATGACCAGGAAGACCTCTCCCCAACAAAATGAAAGGTGATACGCAATAGCCACCTGAAGGTTCTTATTGAACATCTAAGATATGCGCGCGCGCACACACACACCTACGCATATATGCACGCATGTTCTCACCAGTGGTGTAAACCCTGCGCCAGATACATATGTACACACCTCTTACATAACCACTAAGGAAGCTGCCTCCCCAACAGGCACCTCCTTCACTTGCTATAAAGGGGTAGGAGGAACGAATGGCCAAAAGGCCTAGGAAGGGTCAAGAACAGATATAGTCAGGTGCCCACCTGAGGGACAGGAAGACACAGTCCCCAGTAATAGGAGCTGGGGGTAGGAGCCCAGCTGTCCACCTCTGGACATAACGCTCATGACTAAAAAACAGTAGTTTAAAGAAAGAAAGAAAAATGCTGGGCATGGTGGTGCACCCCTGTAATCCCAGTACTTGGGAGGCTGAGGCAGGAGGATCACTCCAAGTTCAAGGCCAACTTCCACCACATAGTGAGACCCTATCTCAAAACACAAATAAAATCGGGTGGGAAGACTCTTTTTAAAATATAGTTTATGTCATACCAGACACATCTAAAACATACATAAAAAGAAACAAAATTCTCCAGCATTGAATGAAAAGATGTTAAGTTATTTTGCAAGTAGGACCTGGCCTCTTAAATTAGGACTGATTTGTCTAATATCAAGTAATTAATGTTTTATCAATGTGGAATTAGTTTCGTCAAAGGTGTTCTTTCTCAGTTCTAGTTTGTACATTTTCCATGCTATGTCCATCAACTTTAATTTTACAAGCTAATAATTTATTTCTAAAAATGAGTCAACAGAGCTAGGCGTGGTGGCACATGCCTGCAATTCCAGCACTCGGGAGGCTGAGGCAGGAGGATCATTGCCAATTCGACACCAGCCTGAGCTACAAGTAAGCTCAAGGCTGGCCTGAACTGCATAGTGAGACTCTGTCTAAAAAAGAAAAATACATGAATAAATAAATAAAAATGAGTCCACAAAATCCACAATAAGAATTATGAAGATTCCAATTTAAAATACTGAAAGACCTTTCTTTTAAAAACGAAAGGTTATTTTCTTGAAAATAAATGCCAAAAAGCTATTGCTATAAAAACATTTTATAGTTTTATTCAAGCGTGCATCTAAGTATACAACTTATTTTCCCATTGGTTTCATGTGCCTTGGGCGTTCTGCAATCTATGGGTTTCCCTTCTGTCTTTTCCTTTCCTTACAGTTTATCTACTGAAGGGCAAGTATTAGGCCAAGGCTCTCCTTGGATTTGCACACACATGGTGCCCTTCAACACGTTCTTCTGTTATGTGTCAAGTACAATAGCAGTTGAACCCACAAGCTTGACCTGACTCATGTCTGTTTATACTGCTGTCAAATAACTAAAATGTCTAAATACAACATGCATTTTGGAAATAAAGAGAAATAAATAATAAAATCCCAAAATTAAAGCAATTTTGATGGCTGATTCAGTAATCTATTTACATTTCAGGGTTTGACTTCTGCGAAAAGTAACCAGAGGGCAGTAGGTGCTTATTCTCCTCAGGGTGCATACTGTTAATTCAGCAAACTGACGTTCCTTGATGGGAGGCACAACGTGCAAAATAAGCAAGTACGGTCTGCAGGGCAATAAAAGCGCTGGCCTCATTCAAGACAAGACTGTTAACCCAGCTCCTAATCTGCTGCTATGACCTTACTTAATGACACACAGGCACTGCCACTTCAAATGACTAACAAATACATTATCATTTTCATTGTGTAACTTGTTTTAGTATACTTGGAAAAAGTTAATGTTTTTATAATGAAAGCCCTGAAACATTTCCTTTAGAATTTTGTCATTCAGAACAATATTAGTTAAAAGCAAATCTTACGAACACCTTACTTGGATTACACCACTGGGATTCACACTGATCATGGTACAAATCCCACGGAACGCTGAGTCCTTCTCCTCATTGTCCCTTATGTTTCTCAGGGAGGTACACCTATTGAGTTACACAAGTGAGATTAGCACTTACGTACAAAAGGGCTCAGTCACAGAGCTAACAGACAGTATTTAATGGAATAAGCACAGTAGAGAATATATATATTAAACAAGTTTTCAGAAAGTTTTACTTTCACTTTTTCAAACTTATATGTTGAATCCAACTTATCACAATATAGCGAAAACAGTGAAATCACATTTTCTTAATAGACCGTATCTATGAAAATGGGCAGCTGATTTGATTCTCTCATTTAAACTACTGAGCCTGAAGCAAGAAGAATTAGCAAATTTAGAAAACTGTATTATGACTTGTATTCCATTAAACACTACTAAAAATGATTTCAATCAAAAGTTTATCAATTGAAAGAAGCAGAACACAGGATATACTGCCACAATATAAACTATTACTAGACAACTTATGGTGTAGATGTTTAACTTTTACATTAACAAGCAAATAAGATATTATACATAACAAATTTAAATATGTCTTTAATGCAATCCAAGTTTCCAAATTAATTCTAAAAAAGAAACGTAATGCAAAAACCTAAATTCGTAAAAACTGCATGCATCTTAAATTTTTCTGGTGGATACTTAAATGCTTTTTATGTATAATCAAGCTTTTTAACACAGCAAGCATGTGACAATCTTATCCCATGCATCAATTAGTCGTTAGCCACAACATAAAATAAATATACATGACGATGCTGCTGAAAAATCTCACGAACCTGATAGGACAAGATTAGTCACATGGTTGGCAATGATTAAGGATTGTGATTTTTGTAACCAACTGAAAATATATCTAAAAGTGAGATAGAGAAAGAAAGAGTGAAGAAAAATGAATTAAAAAAAAAGATTGAATAATACACACCAGGGTCTTATAAACTGCTGTAGCATGGGGGCCACCTCTTGAGGACAAACGTAACCAAGACGACCAATTGTTATTGCTAAGGTAACGCAATCACGGTTATACACCACCAAACGCCAACCAAGACATGAGCAAATGAGGGGGAAGGAGAAAAAATAAAGAAAAAACAACAAATAACTCAGAAACAGAAACCAACAGAATTTGTGTATGATAATAAACATAAGATTTCACCAGTGCTGTTTATTACCACCCCCTGAAGTAAGGGGCAGCAACATATATGGCATACTCTTGGAAAAAGAAAAACAAAAGGGATTAAAAAAACTCTAAAGATTGAGAGAACACCAAAAACCATGATAAATTGCTTTCTTCGCTCAATAAAGTATCAAATATTCTGCCAAGAAAAAGATGAGCGATTAATATGAATAGATTTAGAGAATCTTCATTCAAATCCAGTCAAAATTTCAGAATTCAACATTTATAGTTTTCATCCCAAGAATTATTAATAAATGTGATATTTATTAATTGGCTATTTAAACACATTACATATGTACCTGTAACAGTTCAAATTTATTTTTCATTTTCCTACACCTTTTCTTTCTTTTTGAGACAGGGTTCTCCTATGTAGTTTAGGCTGACCTTGGACTCACTCTGTAGCCCAGGCTGGCCTTAAACTCAAGGTGATCTTCCTGCTTCAACCTCCCAAGTACTGGGATTACATGGATGCACTACTATGCCCGGCAGACTACACCTCTTTTTCTAAGTGATTTTATTCTTTGAAAATTATCTAGGGAAATTAATCCAAATTTTGATATTTCAACATTTTGAATTAACATTTCCCAAAACAAACCAGAGGATATTTGTTGCCTGGTTTCAAATAAAACTGTCAGATTTCAAGCATTATGGCAGTCACTGAGTGGATTGGAAAACTGCTATGCTACATCAAATCCCATCCCAACAAACCTCAAAACTCTGATTTCAAGCCATATCTGAAATAAAATCGTACTAAAGGAAATTCAGACAGTCCACTGTAAAGTGGTATGTGGACCACAGGAAAAAACCGTCCATCCTTATTATGAAAGGTATAATATGAAATACACAATATATTATACGGATTACATGCTAATAATTTGATTTTAAAAAATTTGAAGTGGACAAACATATTCACCATCAAAATTCAAGAACTCCTTAGACTTAGGAAGAGCTAAAAACAAGTGCAACTCTGAACTGCGTTCTGTGGGTCTAAACACAGACGTAGATACGTTTGTACACAACAGGCAAAGTACAAACGGAAAACAAGCCATGAGCGCTTTAATGGTGTTCTCTCAACAACTTACAATTTAACCTTTCATAAAAAAAGGGTGGGGGGATAAAGAAAAATGTTTAAGGATTACTTGAAGCAAACTACACAGATACTACTAAAATTCAGCAGATTTGTATGAAGCCAGAGAAAGAAAACCTATGTTCAAAAGACACAAACTATGCAACATTCTCATTAACAGGCAAGTATGAACAGTCCAATGAAACATGCGATAAAGCAGATGATGGTCCATTGAAAAAGTTCAGTGTAGGATATACTAACTGGAAAAAGAGCAAGTAATGACGTACTAAGGAATTGGCTTTACAAAAAAATTAAGTTAATGGTAATTGAGCTGCTAAAATCTACACTCAATGAACTTTAATAAAAGAACCCCATTTATGGGGGTAAGGAATGTAGGAAGGAGTATTAAACACAGACACTTGTGCTAAAAGTTATCTAATGAACCCAAGTGCGTTTATCAGTGTGATTCAGCCCATCAACTTGTAGTGCATTCTCAACTATTTTATGACTTAGGATATAGTTATACTTGGGAGTATAACCTTATAAATAAAGCCAATCTGTTAAAGGAACTATGTAACAAATACATCAGCAGATATCCCACAAGAAACTTCAATATACATTACACTCAACATTTATTTGTAGTTATGCATTCACATTTAAAAATAAATAGGAAATTTTCTTTAGGCTCAACAATAATTTTACAATGGCAAGTATTTCAAATCTGAATGTTATGTATAGGTACTGTGTTCTAAGGAGACAAAATCTTCAAAGATTTCATAACTATACTACACACAGACTTTAATACTTTTCAGCAAGAAAATCTCATTCACCTTGTGAACTAAACAGTACCCATACACCTAAACAGCCAGATAACTGTTTCAAAATTTAAAAGATTTCCTTCCATACCAATAAACATTATCGGTTTTAATCCATTAGGAAAAATAGACATATTAAAAATTTAAAATACCACATTAAAATGACCTTGAATACAAACTTTCTTATTTGGAAAACCTCATTTAAATTTTTGTCCGGTATTTTGATTGGACCCTCACTGCTATAAATAAATTACTAGAATTATCTTAGTACACAAATGAAGGAATGTGCTTCAATGAAAACAAACAATTAAACAAAACATTATTAGCAATAATCAAGGAGAATGGAAAGAAAAGATTCAATCACTCCTACATGTGTTCTATAGTATGGAAGGTATTCTTTAATATAAACATGCCCTCTATAAATGCAAAAGAGAAACAAGCCTCCTAGATAAAAAAAATCCTATAGGGAAGTGTTAAATTCCCTATTAAGGAAACATTTATGATGGAATACAAAATGTGTCATTGTTAAGCAATTTAGTCACTAAACTGCAATCTATTTTGGGGGGCAGAGGGGCACCAGAGACTGAACCCAGGGCCTAAATTACTAAGTTGCCCAGGCTGGGTCAGAATTTGTAATTGTCCTGCCTCAGTCTCCCAGAGCACTGGGATTACAGGCATGGATATTTCAAGATACCTGGCTTGCCCATATTTCAGAGATTAAGAAATCACTATTTCTCACTTCCCAGTTGTTCTCTAATTTAAAAAGCAAAATCTCTATGTTTCAATGGTTATCTTAGCTGGAATCCACTTTGGCAAGTATTAAAACGTAAGAATGTGGAAAAGAGAAGGTTTTCCAAATGTTTAGTAATAAAACTGGTTATGGAAGTAGCTAAAATAATGTATTTCACAAGTGAGAACCAAAAACACGTTATTAAGAAGCTGGGTTTTTAAACTAGCTTTGCTTTGGTTTCTCTACGCATCTTAATTTAAAATTAAAGACAATTAATTTTCTGATCACCATAACAGTTCAGACATATGGTACCTGTATTCTCTAACAACGTCTTTGGTGCGTTGGGTCTGTTTATAATTTCTACAAGCTGGTGTAACACCATAGGAATATAAGGCTGCATCTCTATACCTAGATCATTCCATAAAGAGAAAACAAGAAAGAAAAAATTTAATGTCAAAACACAGGCATAAAATATTTTGGTTCCTTTATTTACTGTGACAAATTATACATACATAAAAACAAAAACCAAATGAGAACAACTGTGAAAATATTAAGGCTCTGTACTTCTTTGGGGAAAAAAAATCTTACCCATTTGAATGGAAATTTCTCCAATTGCCCACGTGGCATTGTTGCAGACTGAAATGAACTCTGGATTTAGATTGGTTCCCAGTATTGGCATAAAATCAGCTAGGGAAAAAAAGAGTTAAACTATGTGGTAAATTTTTCAATAGCAGTCTCTACTGCACGTTAAAGAAAATTTTACCAAACACTGTAATGCTGATTACAGAATCATGAAACGTAAGTATCCATATTAAAAAATCTTTTAAAGGGGTTGGTAATATTTATCTTAAGAAACTGAAGGAGGTAATGTCTGGTGCAGGAAGTTTCACATGAAGTAATAAGGAAACATCAGTGGGTATATTTTAGGTATCTTTAGAAAGAACTGGTCAGAGCTATCTTATTATTGAACTAAGAAAATTCAAATTAGAAGTGGGGAAAATAAGCCAGAAGAGGTGCCACATGCCTGAAATCATAACTGCTCAGGAGGCTAAGCCAGGAAGAGTGCAAGTTCAAGGGTGAGGCCCAGGCAAGGTCTTGTCTCAAAACAGTAAAAAATTTAAAAGGCGAGAGTTGTAACTTGGTGGTACAGCCCTTGCCTAGTGTGCGTGGGGCCCTAGGTTCAATCCCCAGTACTGCAAAAAAGAAGAAGAAAAAAAGTAATTATCTTCTAAAGCAAGTTTTTACACACTGATTTTAGTCTTTCTGCTTCGGTGTGGTACGAGGGATTGAACCCAGTATTCTACAAGTCAGCTATACATCCCATGCCCTTTAAAAAATCTGAGACAGCATCTCGACTGCCCATTTAACCTCAAACTTGACAGCCTTCCGCCTCAGCCTCCCAACGTGACTGTGCTTATTAAAGCAACTTCCATCCTAGTGTTCACAGTGTGGTCTCTTTTTCTATTAAAAGGTAGAAAAGGCTCTCAGAGAAATGCTTCATTAAAGAGTAAGACAGGAAATGCTTACAATAAGCCTGGACTATGTTGTTATAACAGAAAAGACTCAGGACAACCTGATTAAACTGCCATTGCTAGCAGTGAGATCACTTACATATTATAAATTCAAAACACAAACTAGCTAACCTCTGAAACACAAAAGCTATCTTTGGAGGATGCTGGGAATCAACATAGTAGTTTGAAAACTGGTAAATAAAGGGAAAGAAGTAATTATCCTGCAACTATTTTATAATTTGTCCTAAGGTAACGGTTTATTGATATGAGAAATGTCTTGTATACCATAGTCTTAACATTAAATAAATAAATAGAATTTCATACATTTTTAACTCCTAAAGAATTAGTAGATTGCTATGGCTTAACCTCCCCCATGTTAAAATTTAATGGCTACTGTGGCACTATTAAGAGAGGCATTAGACTATTAGAGGTCTGAAAGGATGTATTATAGGTCTTTAGCCCTAGCATTTCAAGATATTATACATCACTGTCTCTACCCACTGAACAGTAGTACCTCCCCAATGTTTTTTTTTTTTAAATCATTAGACACTGATAAATGTTTCCACAGAGCAAAACTATCCCCAGTTAAGGATAATCTAGATAATAATTATCATAGTTGATGACATGAGAAAAACACAAAGCACACAACCAAGCCACAAAACAAAGAGCATTAAAACCACCATGATGCCATTTAAACTCCTATAGAAAGTACACAATCCCATCTGTAAGTCTCTTAAGAAAACAAGTAAAGCTGGGGGCTTGCTAAACCTCGGGCTCCAGAGTGAACTGACAAGCACCCTACACACAAAGGGCCGAAGAACATGCTGAAATGACACCAGAGATACAATCAGTAAAATCCATGAAGAAACTCTAGAACAAAAAAAAAAAATTTTTTTTTTTGCAACAAAAAACAATTGTAAAAAAGAGATTTGGAGATAGACACTTAAATATTACAAGTTTAAAAATAACTGGAAACTGTGTCTACCACTACTGGGATATGGGAAACATGATTTATAACATGTGCTGACAAAAACAGGACCTTGTTTTTTCTGTTTTTACAGGTCTCAAAACATTTTTTATGGAATAAAATGTCTAAAAATTTAAATCTTTTCATGTAAGTTTAATAAAAGTTGTAAGTTGGGAGTCATGGTGATACAGGGCTACAATCCTAGCTACTTCAGAGGACGAGGCAAGGAGAATCCCAAGTTTGAGGTCAGCCTAGACAACTCAGTGAGTTCTCATTTAAGAAAAAAAGCCGGAGATGTATGTAGCTCCATGATTGAACACTTGCCTAACATGTTGCAAATCCTAAATTCAATCCTCAACATTGACAAACTAAACCTCTCCCTTCAAACAAAGCCCAGAAACTACAATTACATGGTAAACATCTGTATCACCAACTTCTCACCAATTCATTTTTCTTTTAAGAGTAGTTAAGACTTGGAAGATAATGACTCAATATATCAGGTTATTGCTCCAAGTTTGGAAATAATTTATTCTAAACCACAATTGTGTCAAATGAAAATCGTTTATGTCAATGTTAAGTAGAAGTTTAAATAAAGTATAAATAACTGCCGGAAAACCTGCTGCATGCACGGAACCCCCCAAATCATTCAGCCTGTAACTCTGACAGCACTTGAGTTATGATATTCAAGGAATCACTATTTTTACCTAAGGCAAGAATACATTCATCATTTATTTTTAAAAGTGATACTAAAGTTTTCTATTATACCTTAAAAGTGTGTTGGTGTATTAAAGAAGAAACCCTGATTACAGTGGTACTTGGGTTTACAAACTTAATTTGTTTCACAATTCTGGAAAAGACGGCCAAGTTCGTGTTTGTGTGGGAAATACAGCAGCAGTTGTGTGCGTCACCCAATTTAGAGTTCACAACAACAACAACAAAAAAACAAAATTTCACCGAATACTTTTGTTTGTAAACCAAACTATTTGCAAACAAAAGTATTCATGAATCAAGGCACCCCTACCAAAAATGGACTTCTACCAAAAAAAACACTACTCATGAAAGTGTTTACTAGCACATAATATATCCAGGCTTTGCTGGAGGGCATGTCCTAGTCTCTAAGTTGCTACCACTCAAATTTCCTCTAGCCACAGGTGTACCTGTACCTAAAGGGCACTGAAGTGATGGCAAGCTCGGGGATCCCCATACCCTCCCTGTTTCTATCAGAGCATCTTAACTTTAACCAGCCACAAAATATAAATGCTGAGATACCGTGAAATTTTTAAAATAAAAATCAGATATAAAAATAATACAGAAAACACTCATACCTATAAAAGGCTTCACATGCTGAAAGCACGCTTTTGTCAGGTCACCTAGCAGGGCAAATGAGCTCTGACGAACTTCTGGCATTTTATCCTACAAGAAAGTAGTAGTAGTTAACTCCAAAATGACATACAGAACCAGGTTTCAGTTCATTTTAACCACACAAGTCTCACCTGCATGCACTGATACATCAGAGTTAGGATGTTACTTCGAGCTACCAGCTGTTCAATGTTGCCTCCAAGTCCTTCAGCCAGGCCACTGAGCAAATCAAGAGCCACTATCATAAAATCTTTATCTGGAGCCTCATACTGATCTGGCTGGGCATTGTTTAGCTGAAATTAAACAATATTTTTGCTTTTAATTGGTTACTGAAAAAGTCTGGAGACATTACACATTATCTTTAGAAGTGTTTATGACATAGGAAGGGAAAGATAGTTAAAAAAAAAAATACCATGGCTTGTGCAAGAGTCTTCTGTACTAGGTTTACACAACGCTGATACACAGGTTCACAGTACGGAAGGAAGCCAGACTGCAGGGCTGTGGCAACTGAAGATAGGCACTAGAAGGAAAAAAGCACACATGCTGTATTTTCTGAGCATGTTTAAGATTATGATAAATGCTTTGAACTACTCAAAAAGGTCCTGGTCATTTATGAGCCTAATCTACTTGTCCACAGCAACAGGTTTGTCTTTTCAAACCTCTCCTTTGGATGTCTTCTCACTGTTGACATCTTGCTAGAAGCTTACTCAGAAAAAAGGTAGGACAGTTTATCTTTCAAGCCTACATTATTGTATGTTCATATTTTTTCCTCAAATTTAAGTGACATAGCTATTCACGTTCCCATTTTGATCAACAATACGAATGAACTCTGCAGGGACATTCTGAGTCTTTGCTTGAAAGTAATACATACACTGAACATGTACAGACTTTCCCCTGAACAACAGCACGCAACAAGTACTTACAATGCAAAAGAATTGTAAGTGATCTAGAGATGACAAGTGAACAAGTACAGGTTACACACAAACACAATGTTATTTGTATGGAGAGGGGCCCTGGAACCAATCCCCATGTTAAGAGATGTCATAGGTAAAATGAGCTATAATGATTGTTGAAAGTAACACATACATGTAATGACTGTGTATTGTTGGACCCAAAACTAGCCATTGCTCTTAGTCACAGAAGGTTTCACTTCTCTGCCTAAACAGAGAATCCATGGCAAAAGTGGATGATCCTTAAAATAATCAGGGGGAACGGAATGAAAAAGACTGAACTTGCTCTATCGATGCCCAATCAACTTGGCTTAAGTTACCATGCTTCATAGTGAAGATCATATTGTATCTCTTTTGGTTTAAAAAATACCTCTAAGCACACGTAGAAAAAAACTCAAATTAGCAAAGTAAATATGCAAAGTGAAGTCCTTCCTTACTGGTACCAAGTCCCAAGTCTATTTCACATGTATGTGCACAGACAACATGGTATGATAGATAACATGTAAACAAATTTAAAATGACATAAATACAGCACAGGTGCAACTACAGGAGTGCACCATTATGCCTATCTCTGATGTACTATAATTAAAGTATTAAGTTATACTTTTATTCAGCATGTCAACAAAAATGGGTCTATTAACTTATCAACACTATTCATCACATATACCCGTTTTGGATTAGAACCTGTGCAGCTGAAGCGATACACTATAAAGTAACTAAGTACTACCAGCCCAGCATACCTCAAGTAAAGGGAAGAGATCTTTATCTTCATCCTTTAACATGTTCCATTTCTGGATCAGTGGAGGCATTAGCATCTGAATATATTCCTAGTTACAAGGATGAAAAACATATAAAGCTCCACTACTATATGTAAACAAGTCCATTTTGAGTCTATGAATATTAAAATTCATTTAGAGCAACTGTGTAAAATCACTTCAGAAAGTATTTTAGGACTCATTCTTTGCTCTACAGTCTTCGTGAAACTTTTTCTTTGACTATCTTTTAAGTAGCCCCATTTTAAAGTCATTTTGTACCCTTATGGAAATGAAAAATGTTTATCAAGAAAATGCATCACTGTATTAAAGTGCACTACTTATTGAACCATAAACACATACTAAGGCTTATTCTCCAGTGACATTTTTAATCCATTCTCTCCATAGGCTACACTACTATAGGCAAGAAACTGAACTCCTATGCACCACTCTTTAGCATTTTGGACCTATCACCCCAATTTCTAAGTATTTTATACAGTGTACTCCCTATTAATTGTACATTCTGAAGACAAAATATAACACATGCAATCTAAAGCTACAACGTTCATGAAGTGGTAGCTACAAGAACATACGGAATTAAGATATCCAGAATACAAAAATTTTTTCATTCTCTTCCATTTACTCTAAAAAAAAGGTCGAAGTGTTGGTGCAATAGCATGATGCTCGAATTTTGACCCTAAGCAAATGTTTATTTTTAAAATACTGTTTTCCATCATACCACAATGACGTATGTGCACCCATATTCACAGTGTCACAATTTGTAATAGCTAAATCATGGAAATAACTCAAATACTCAGCACCTGAGGAATGGATAAAAAAGATGTGGTATTTTTATATAATGGAATATTACTCAGCTATACAGAAAGATAAACACGAGACTTTAATAGGTAAATGGTTGCCACTAGTCATATTCGTAAGTGAAATAAGAGTCACATGTGTAAACATCATATTGTCTCCCTAGTACAAGAACCTGAAAGAGTAAATGAAATCTAAAAGGTACAATAGTGAGAAAGGGAAACTGCTCAAAAGGACAGAATAACTGGGATGAGGGAAAGGAAAAAATAAAGGGGCATACACACACACACACACACACACACACACACACACACACACAATGGCCGGGATAATTGTACTGTCAATTTCTATTGCTTTCTTGAAAGGAACAGTTGATATTTAACTGTTTGATAATTCTTGCATATCTGTATTTGCTTATGTGGGTAACCAGTATGACGGTAACATTATGTACCACAACAACCATTGTTAATTTCTTTTTACCCTGTCCGAAATTCTGTATTGTGTTTATTCTTCTTATGTTGTTTTGTTTATGTCTGTGTATTTGTTAGTATGTTTTGGTTCTTTTATCTCTAACTAATACTCTTTTTCAGGGGAATATACTTGCTGCTGTTTGCTTTGTTTCCATGCTGGGCAGGAACCCAGGGCCTTGAACACACTAGGGAATGGTATGGCTGAGCCATTCCCTCAGCCTCCATTTGCCGCTTTTGTAGATCTTTTTTTTTTTTTTTTGAGACAGGATCTCGCTATGTAGCCCAGGCTGGTCTCAAACTTGCAGTGATCCTCCTGCCTCAGCCTTCCAAGTGCTGGGATTAAAGGCAGGCACACCACGCCTGCTTCTGTAAAATCTATATACTTAATGTAGCAAAAAGTCTTGTATTAAAATAAATGCTAACCTATGAGTATTGCTTATGCTATGTATTTTCCCCACAACAGTTGTTCATGGATACTTACTGGTTTGTTTAAATGATGTCCTACTGAGTCTGCTAATGTTCCTATGGCATCATAAAGAATGAGTAAGTTCTTATGTTGATATTTACTAAACGCGAAGACCAGGGTATCAAGTATATATGCAAGATAAGGAACAAGTTCTGTACAAGCCTCCTCCTCTAGGGTAGCAAAGGCACTAAAATTAAAGCAAAAGAGTATGTTGCATAAAACAAATAGCTTACAATAGACAGGAAACTGAATCTATTCACTTGTAACACATTTATTATTCATCTGTAATACATTTCTCTCTGCATTCCTTGCCTTGTAGCAGATGCTTGTTTTTATTTTAACATTTTTTATACCTTCTTCCTTTCCAAGAAGACTGTCACTCATGGGCATTTGCTTAACTATGAAGGTAAAACTGAAAACGACATGTATTTTTAGTCCTTACACTCACTCAACACATTTGGTGCTGGTTACGTATATGGCACTGAGCCGCAAATACAGCAATGAAGAGAACGATGTCTCCATTTTCATGGCGCTTAGACTATCCTGATTAATGACATCAGGATTAGAACTATAAATTCTACTTCACACTCACTCTTCATATACAGTTCAAGGGTTACAAAAAGCTGACAGAAAGTTTCTAATGTGAATGTACTTAAGATGTAAGAAAACAGTAGTTCCTCTACTCACCATACATTAAGGTCCACAGTTTATTTATTAAGATAATACGTGTTAAATATACTTTTCAGGAAAAATGCGTAAGAAATAAAGAAGCTACAGCACGCACCTCAATGCAATTACTTCAGTTTGAAACCTAAGTTTGTCTTGATTATAAACATTTATCTTGTTTCACCCAACTTGGAATTTTCCAAAAATGATAGGCTTAATTAGGCCATATGTTAATGAAAACTAGTTGTCAGCACTCTGAACAATTTATGACTTTCTTTCATAGCATTTGCCATAAATACTATCCTGTTGTCTTTGGTATTTCCCACTGGCCTTATGTTTCAAATTGGCAGGAACTGTTAGCCCAGCATTCAGTACACACATAATAATTAACAGTTAAAACAATACGCTGAATGAATAAACTATAAGAAACCAAAGTCCATCCTCCCCAACGTCAAAAAAGATTTAGTGTAATTAGTCACGATAGATGCTTGTTAAACTTATTTCCAGTTCATCAAAAATTTGAACTCTTTTTAGACACTATTACTTGGCTATCTTAAGTTATTTGATCCTATTGAAAACATTAGTGGTAAAGCCAATTCTACAGGGACAAGTGACAGATCTAAATGTAAACGACAAGTTCTTGTAGTACCTAAGTTTGTTCCATGAAACAGAAAGCAACTGTAGGTCTGATACAACTCTAAACCCACTGACACAGACCCTTGAAAGCGCTAAGTCACGGCTGTGAAGTAACCAACCCCAGGGCTACAGACCTCGCTGTTGAGTTATGGCGGTTATCCTGCAGACTGTGATGTGGATCTACTCAAACTTTGTTGTCCCCTCAAAAGAAGCCCTACTACTATCACTTCAATAGTGTGAAAGAATGAAGGGCGAACATGATTATACTTTTAGACCACTAGGATAGCCATATTTTGATTCAAGTAAAAGCTGTAAATTAAAATTTCCCAACCAAACAAAATGTAAAAAAATAGGATAGATAATGTACAAATCCCAAAGCCGTATGTCAGGCCAATAAAAATTTCACTAAGAAAAAGGAAAACTAAACTTATGTATAGCTTGTAAGTTTTTTTGCTATAAAATACTCCGCTAACAGTTTAATATAAGCATTCTATTACAAGGCTGAAAATTAGTCTCTTACTAAATTACCAATTCTCACAATAAACACCATTAAAAATTTGACCCACCTGCAGGCAGCTTCTTGTACTCTTTTGTTGCTATCCAGGATACGCTTTAGCAACTCTGTCATTAATGGCTTTAGGTATGTGTCCGGTGGCTGGCTGACTACCCAATGTGCATATCGACTAAGAGTCCAGCATGTTATGGAACGCACAAGAGCCTTTTTATCAGAGAGGCACTGAATAAGGTGAGGAATGAGCTCAGGCAGGTATGGAATCATACCCTGCATGCAACCTAGAACCAACAAAAATCTTTCAAAAAGTGCTAAACTTAGTTAAAACAAATTAATTTCAGTTGAATATGGAAGTAGTATGTATGTAACATATATATATATATATATATACATATATATGAAAAATCAGTGTATTTTCACTGCTATACGACATCCTATACCACAATTATTTTACAAAGTAACTGAAATTAGCACTAACTACTCATAAATACCTTATAGTAGCGTTAGGACTGCTTTTTACCTTTCCTACAAAAATAATGGCCTTAGAAATGCCTGCAAAATGTTTCATTTTCTTATAGAAGAGGTTTGCACTTCAAACAGAAAAATGACCCACTGATGACACACTGTTTTATCACGTTTCCTCCATCTACATAAGGCATAAAGCTATTTTTCCAGTAATGAAGATGCTTCAGGTATCAGTCCTTGGATTCTGTTCCCTTTAAGAAAAACATTTGCGAAACATCTGGCTGAGATTATAAATAAATCTATGACTGTTCAACAGTTAAACTGCTTTGCAGTAAAAAGTGACTGTATGATGGTGCTTGTAGGCAATCACCCCTTTTAGGGTTAATAAGGACACAGTCATGTCTGTCCCACACTGTTACTATGGGACAGCAATGCTGCATGGATCTCAGAGCGAAAAGTCTTGGCTTCCCAAGTAACAACTGATTAACACAGCCTATCCTTATTAGCACCTATGAAGGACTTTGCAACTCATACTGGACTTACCTTCAGCAATTGCTCCTAAAACCAGGATCCCTGATTCTTTAACAACCCACTCATGATGGAAAAGTAATTCTTTCAAAAGAGGCAAAATATGTGGCAGTAGCTCATCACGATAAACATTTGCAAGAACATCTAGGGCAGCAGCAGAACATTTTCCTAAGGAAATATTTAATTTAAAAATGTTACATTAACCTCAATGGTCTTTTAACTATATATTTAAAAAGTATTGTGTGTATAGCTATAAGGGGATATCTATTAAATAGGAGGGAGTCATATGAAAAATTCCATTAGAAAGGATACATTTTTATGACAAAGAAGTGACAAATTACATTATAAAGACTTTTTGTTCTGTCTACATGGAATTAGGCAAGCCTGAATTCTTTTGTCTGTAGGTTTAGTGTTTCTGTAGTGTCACCCCTCCATTATTCCTGGCAGTATACACACACTTAATAATTCTACCTTGTGGTATATCATTTAGAATCAAGTATGTAATTACTTAGCTGGCAAATAGACACAAATTGGGACAAAAATTACGAATAGTACATTAAGCACAAGATACACTAGAAAATATTCTCCACAGACAAGGATTAAACTGTAAGTCAAGTCAGAACGCACTTACCTAACAATCTAGACAACAAAAAATAAAAATATAAAGTACCAAAGTTTTTCCAATATGAATTAGGTGTAGCAAATAGTTAATCAGAAACTATTAGTCAAAGGTAAAGTTCTTAAAACAAAAAAAAGCTTCAACAATGGTCAGAAGTAACACCTTCCCCATCTACTGAATAGTAGAGCGACAGAAGAAAATTTGTGTTCATGTAGGATGAGGTATATGACACACAGAAAAGCAGTAGCAAAGTACATAGAATCTCAATTTTATTCCTTTAAAAAGATATAGATATGCTTTTTAATACAAAGGAAGGCTTCTGGAAGGATATGTGGGATGTGAAGAGGTGTTTCCTTCCGCTCATCAATGTACACTACTGTTTTGAAGAGTTAGCATATTACAGTCTCAGTCTAGCCTCCCCTTTCACCCTGATAGCTGTGTACGGCAAATCACCTTTGTGAATGTAGTGACAGATCTTGAACTGTCCTGCTGAGGGAGGCCTAGGTTCCAATGCTGGATGTGTTGTCAGTACCAGCTGTACTAACATTGGGCAAGGTTCTTTTTGCCAGTTCCTTACCTACCTACGGTGCTGGAAAGATGAAATCTAACATGCACGCAAAGTGCATGACCTTGTGCTGAGCCTATCAGTCACTCTAAATAAGATGTTAGCCGTAACACTAACTAAGCAACAGAGTAAACATTATCTAAAGACACTCCAGGGTGATGGATGTCCCCTAACCACTTTCACCATTATTAGAACATGTTGAGCTAGCAAAACATGGGCATTCTTTACTGGAGGTGCCTTTGTTCCTCCAGGGACATCCGGCAATGTCTGGAGACACTGTTGTGTCCACTGTTGGCATTCTGCGTAGAAGATAGGGACGCTGTTCAATACCCTGCAGGGTACAGAACAGGGCCCACAAGAATAACATTATTTGGCCAAAATGGCAACAGCGCTAAGGCTGATAAATCCTGAACTACAGCAGTAAACTTTTAAATGCCAGTAAGCAAGCAAAAACAATGCGAAGAGGTATAGCTCCTCCTCAATTAGTGCGTGGGTCAGGTCAGCTCCACAGGTGACATGCAGTTTTTAAAAAGGCACACTTTACAAGTTTTGACTACAGCAATTTATACTATTTTAGAATTATTTACTAAGTAGCCAATTCTCATGCAGATTAGCACACAAAACTTAGGTTAGGATCAGAGAAAGCATGGCTGTTTGGGTTGTGTTTTATCAATACACAACTCTCAGTCTCAGCAGGCCCTCAGTGAAAGGCAAACAAAATCACACTGCTACCCCTTCACATCCACTAGAATGGGTCTCACGGAAGAGATTCAGTAACAAGTATCAGAGGAGAAAGAACTCAGACACTGCTGGTGACAAGGCGCAGCAGTGCAGCCGCTGAAACGGACTCCGCAGTCCTGTTCGGAGGCGCACCTCGGGAGAATGGGAAGTGTGCGTCTGCACAGACCTTCCCGGACGGACACTCACAACAGCAAAAGCAGAGACACAAACACCCATCAACCACAGAGGGAAACAAAAGAGCCTGCTGTAAGAAATTTCCACCGGGCCTGGCAGCGCACACCTGTAACACCAGCACTCGGGAGGCTGAGGCAGGAGGATCGTTGGGAGTTCGAGACCAGCCTGGGCTACAAAGTAAGCTGAAGGCCAGACTGAACTGCATAGCGAGACCCTGTCTCAAAAAGATTAAAAAAACAAAAGTATTAATACATGTTAAAACACGGATGAACCGCCAGGCATGGTGGGCCACAACTATAATCCCAACACTTGGGAGGCTGAGACAGGAAGACTGCTGCAAGTTCGAGGTGAGCCAGGGCTACGTAAGACCATGTCTCAAACAGAACAGAAAACAAAAAACAACTAAAAAAGATGAACTCAGAAAACCCTGACACTATGAAAGAAGACAGTCTTAAAAGACCATTCCATGTATATGAAATTGTGTATGAAATACCTAGAATACGTAAGACACAGAATACAGAGTTGTAGTTATCCTGGGTTAGGGGAAAGCGGGGGTGGGGCTTCTTTGTGGGGGTAATAAAATATGTCCTAAAACTGACTGCACCTATGCCTGGAGAGCTCCGTGAGCATACTGAAGCCTGCTACCGCCCACACCTCAATGGATGAGTTGTTCAGTTTCCCCAGTGATTCTCCCTCTCTAACTTACTTAGGTTCCAGTCCGATATCGTATCGTCGTCATCAATTTCATCATCGTCATCATCTTCCTCTTCAATCCCATCTTCATCATGCTGCTGGGCTACTGTCCTTGACCGATGAAAACGTGGCCTGATGTCCTGCTCACTGTCAGGAACTGTTTCATCCTCTTCAACATCACCCTGGGTTTTGGAATAATATATGTATAAGGAAAACAGAGCACCCCAAGATGGAACTGTGCACAAGATTTTGAAGCACACTTCCTAACCGAGAACCACTCCCTTGCGGAAGGAAGAACATAGGACGGAACACCCGTTGGGGTGTGCGGGCCTTCCAGGCGCACTATACTGTGTCAGCTCCGCGATCTAAGTGTAGCTGACTCAAATTCGGATTAGCATATTTTTGAAATGTAATTTCAAATAAACTCCAAATTCATTATGTTTGTTCTCTCCTTGCATTTTTATAGCCTACTGTATGTAACAGGAAGCTTATTTACACAAAGCTGAATCTACAAAAATGTTCTATTGGCCAAAAGTAAAGATTTACTAACATAAGAACCACATTCCTTATCCGTCAAAGGTTTCCTTACCTTTAGTAGGATAATATCTATATCTGAGTACTTCATGCCATTCACTAACACTGGAATCAACCTATAAAGAAATCAATTTGTGAAACAAAGATCCAACGACCTCAACCGAATTAAGCTTTAACAACCCTGCATACACAGTATACTGTACTACTACTGATCACAACTATTAACACTGCCCCTGAGCATAATCATAGCTGCGTCTGCCCTTACTAAGGGTTACTAACAGGGAGGAAGCTGGGAGTCGCAAATTCTGAAACAGACAAACAGTAGTTAAACATTGTAGTCAGCACAAGAGAACTGTATTTATAATATATGTAAACATATTCCATAAGCTTTAGGCATTTTTTAGGAAAACCACACCTATCTGGATCACTGAGACATCTGGATCACTGACAGATATGACCCTTGTGAACAATCTGAAGGAATTAGTAAGGACAGATGTCAGACTGTAAGATAGTAAAGAATCAATAAGATGTGTTAGAAAAGTTAAGAGCAATGAGCTATTTTATCCTGTGAAATTTTTTTAAAGAGGAAACTACAGCAAGTTGAATGTCATTTTAAAAAGATGCAACAGGGTGAAGTTGAAACATCTCTGGTTATGGTAGAGACAACTCCCATGGAAACCTATCTGTAAATTTTGAGGCATGACAAAAGGGTCAGGGCCAGGGATTTAGCTCAGTGGCACAGAGCCTGCCAGGCAACTGTGAGGTCCTGAGTTCAATTCCCAGTACAAAAAAAAAAAAAAAAAAAAAAGACAAAGGGGTCATCTGTTTTCTCTATAAAACAGAAGTACTCAAAGAACGGTACAAGAGTGACAGAAGGTTTGACACAGTTGCTCAGCTGGCAGCTAAAAGCTGACCTGAAACAAGGAATGCCAGACGGTATAAAGTGTCCATCTGAAGTTGATGACTATGCAGTGTCAACAGCCAGTAATTCCCCCAACAATGTAACTTTCCCCAGTAGTACTCAACAGCCTGGTTAAAGCAGCAAAGGAAGGAAAAAATCCAGACTAGAGGAGCCAGATGAAGGATAGCAGTGGTGCAAGAGTTCTACCTGACAACAAAGTATATTATTAAACGTCCAATAATCAAGAACAGTGTAATACTGGTTGAAAAAGACTATCTAGCCTAGACACAAATACTAACAAAATTTAATGTCCTTGTTATATCAGTGCTTTCTAAGAATTGAAAAGAGACTTCATTTACAATTAACCGCTAAGCAAACATTTCTTGCTCAAACTAGTAAGTATCTAGTTAAGAGGGCTAGGGCAAAGCAAGTTCCTTCGTTTTCCTTTAACTCTCTGCATCACACAGATGTTGATATTCTCCCAGTCTGCCAATGCATCATCTAAAAAGAGCGCTGTTTTACATGTAAGAATGGCACCCAGTGGGTGTGGTGGTACATGCATATGATTCTTGCTACCTAGGCCATGAGGTGAGCCTGGGGAACATAGCAACACTTTCTTTCTCAAAAATAAAAACAAAATCAACACAGCAGTATGAACAAAACTAATGCCCCAAACAAACAAAAATTACTCATACAGTTGGGTTATGTATGAACCCTTTCAGCTAGGGACATTAAAAAAACCTTCCCAATAGTGGAAGGTATACAAATCACCTCCAATCACGATTGCCAGAACTGTTTAACATTTGTACTGACAAGGACAGCAAGCCTATTACCAAATACCTACTTGATTTTAAAATGTCTGGATTGTGTAATACAAGTATCCAGTGATAGTCTCATATTGTAAATAATCTCTTAATACTATAGCTTAGTCTTTCATTAAATCACTAGTTTAATAAAAATATTTATGACTTGTTAGAGTTATATGACCCTATGAAATGGTATCCTAACTTGCAGATGAAAGAGTAACACATGCATTTCTTACAGAGAAAGAAAAATCCACCTTGCATTCTACTCCCAAGTAAGTTCTAGACTGACCAAAAGAATATTTAGGTGGATGTAATCAGAAAAGATGAAGGACTCAGTTGAATACATGTGAATGAGAATATCTAGAATATCATCTGGAAAAAGGTATAACCCTTCAAATACTAAGTCAGGTATATATTTCCTAGAGTGTAATTTAGAACATTTACACAGAACTTTTAAAATGTCCACATACTTTAACTTCAGTAAAAATAATTCTCAGGAATTCCAGTGTGGGAGGGTCATTTATAGATAAAAAAGCTTTCAAGCCAGAATTACTTGTGATTAAAAAAAAAAAAAAAAGCTGGATATGATGTGCATTCTTACAATTCCAGTTACTTGGAAGGCTGCGGAAAGGAGGATCACCAAATCTGAGGCTAGCTTGGGAGACGCTATCTCAAAATAAAGTCAGGGCATACATATACAGTGTGCAGAGGTTGTCAAGAGTGATTAATATGTAGGCAAATGTTTGTGTGGTACATCCACCATGTTGGAATAGCATGTAGACACTGAAGCTTTAAGGACTAATAATACAGAATCACAGTGAATCCCATTAACTTGAATTGTTATTACAATAAAAAGTTGGTATATTCATGTCTAATTAAAAAAGCACATATATTCCAAATAGACCTCCTAGGAATAATCATGAATAAAAACTAAATGGAAAAAAAATCATATGATATTACTTTCTCAATTCTCTATTCTATACAAATAAATTTGAAAATCAGCCATAGGGTAATTCTGGGAAAAAACACAAATCACCAAAAGTGGTCCTCAAACTAGGACACTTTCAGTCCTACCAATGATAATGAAAAGGTATTTTATAACACTCAAACTTCACTTTTTTCTTTTGGTGATATAGGGGCTTGAATCCAAGCCCTTCACACTAAGCTACATTCCCAGCCCTTTTTCAGTGAGAGTCGGCGTCTCGCTACATTGCTTGGACTGTCTCAAAAGTGGATACTTCCACCTCAACTTCCAGAACAGCTGAAGTCACATGCATGTGCCACAGCACTCAACACTCAGACTCTGTTCTTCCACTTTTTTTGGCAGTGCTGAGGATGTAACTCAGTCTTCTGCCTGCTATACACAATGCTACATCCCCAGCCCCCCTCAAATTCCTTTCTTGATAAAACATTTTTGAAATAGATGATTTTATGGCATACCAAGAGAAATGCTAAAAACAAAAATTGTTTCAAGCATTAAGAACAAAATCAATAGCTGTGACACAATAACCAGAAAACATTTTAGAAAAGACTGTTTCAACAGCATCAAAAAGATAAACACACCTAAGAACACAATGTATGCGATATATGTAAGACTGACACTGAAAGAAACTTTAAATTGCTATGGAGGAGCCCCCCAAAGACATGAACAAATAGGAAAACATGTTTTTAGAAAACAAAACTGAACATGAAATATGTCACTTTATATTAAGACACTGGCCACGAATTTACTGAGTCAAACTAAAAAACAGGAATTAAAACTAGATAATTTTTCTCTTTTTTTCATAACAGGGTCTTTCTCAGTAGTTTAGGGTGCCTTTAAACTGTGTAGCCCAAGCTGTCCTCAAATGCATAGTGATCCTCCTGCCTCAGCCTCCCATGTGCTGGGATTACAGGCGTGTACTATCACACCTGGGCTTAAACAAGATAATTTTCAAGTTTGATGAAGAATAAATAAAAGAGCCAGAAAAAAGACAAATAGGAAAAACACCCAAAAAACTAGTAACATGGAAGAAAGCACACAACACATAGTAACTTTTAACAAATGTCACAGCATAATCAAGAATTTAAAGCCATAACTACGATTGAGTTTCTACATTAACATAATCCCACCAGCTTGAGCTATTGGTGATTCAGAGCTGACTGGTTGTCAGATGTGTAAATTACAGACCTGTTGTGTATTAAGGGCATTATACATTATCAAATCTGACTCTTCTCCAAACACTCTGAATATATGGGGTTTGGTAGAAAATATTTTTTATATTATTTCATAAAAAACCCAAAATTTCCTAACAAAATATTAAAGAGAATACTAATAGTTAACACACTATCATTATTTTTAAAGTAGTTAATCTGAGCGTAAGACATAGACAAAAGAGATTCTTCCAGAAAAGAAACACGTAACAGCACAGAACTTTCTTTTCAACAAGAAACTAGTAGTATAAATGAAACAAATTAGCATTGGGGAATTACCCAAACTTCTCTGTACTTCCTGTTTATCTACTGTACCTTCTATTTTAGTCTTTATTTGTCTATATTACAGGGATACATGCATACTCATGTTTACAGCACAACTTGTAATAGCTAGATCTTGGAAACAGCACACATGACCATCAGCAGACAAATGCAGGGGGAAATGTGGATGCATACACAAGGGAGTATACTCCGACACAAAGACAAATTTCAATCATTTGTAGGTAAATGGCTACAATCTGAAAGCATGATGTTAAGTGAAATAAGTCCAACATGTAAGATTAAATATCATGGTTTCTCATATATGAAACTCAAAAAATACATATGCAAATGAAGAGCAAGATAGAAGACAGATAACTGGTACAAAGTATTTACACAGAAAAATAACATTAAAAAACATCAGAAATAGTAACTACGGTTACTCGGTGGTGAAAATACAGCAAATTTTAAATATTCAATAATTTCATTTTCTTCCATGAACTTGTATTTATTTTCAGGAAAAAAAGGTTACTTTTTAAAGTAACAAAGCTAATAGCATTCTTTGGGTTAAAAATGGGTTTTTAAGAACAAAATTTCATGGGCTAGGGATACAGCTCAGTGGCGTAAGCGCCTGCCTGGCAAGCGCAAGGTCCTGAGTTCAATTTCTGGTACCATAACAAGAATAAAATTTCACGTCAGCACAAGTGTGAAATTATGTTTTTTTCAAAAACAAAATGCCATCATAGAGTCTGTGGTCAAATTAAGACAAACTATATAAAAATAAAAATACAAGGAGCAACTGTTAAGGAAGTAAGTTTAACAGGAAGGCCATACTTATCGGCAGGACACTTACTTGGGAAGATGCCTCACAAGCACATCCTTGCATATTGGTTGCTCAGCCAAAGTGAGCCAAAATTCACAGGCTTCCAGAGCCACATTTTCATCCTGGTCTTGGGTCCTCTGCAGCATGTACTATGAACAGAACCCTTCAAATTACTATTAATCAGTTTAAACCATACAATTAATATAAGCTCAGTCCTCTATCAGGACCTTGTTCTAGCACTGCATTTTACTATCATTTTCAATACAGGCTTTTTGGGAAAAAAAAAAAAATCCTCCTAGGTGATAAAATGCAAGTAAATTTAGAATGCTGCCCAATAAAACCTGTCTCTCCACTACACATATTGTTTGCTTCTGGTACAGAAGTACAAATATACTTCAATGATCTTTTGGACTAAAATACCTCACATAACAAAACATGGCAACGCAACTACTATATACCATGTCCTACTGTTATGCTACTATGTATTTCTGAATACTGCAGAGAACTAAAGCATTATAAATCAGGCTTTCCAGCTGTGACCTAGTAAATGTCAAAATGTTTAAACTTCAAACTCCTTTCTTAAACTTTCAACCAATATCAGTAGAATTTTCATAGACTAGGCTTGTAAGAGAAAACATTATTTATATCATTATACTGCTACAAATCCTTATCCCTACAACTTTCCCAATATTTGAGAAATTGCTGCACATATTAAATCCCCTTCTCCACAAAATATGAAACTTTGTAAGTAAAGGGCAGGGACTGATATCATACTAAAGCATTTGCAAAACAATATAATATGCATCTATGACCATGCTGAGCAATATGGTATAGTATGGCTGTAGTATTACTGAGCAGTGCCAAAACAATGATATTTTATGTATTCTGCAATAATATTTTATGTATTCTGTTCCTCTAAATATGGTTAAACTGTGATCAATATACTTTCCTAACACAATCATTGTGACTGCATACAAACTGCAAGAAAACCTCTTTAAATCTAAATGGTTTGCTAAAACTATAATTAATCAGTGTCTTTTCTACCCAGTTATCTCATCATTTCCCTAAGTTAGAATTGGTCAGATGAATGGATAGAAAGCAAATTCTTAACATTAATTCAAAATTCAATGACCCAAGAATATTAATTTCCCAAAGTTTAATGATCATGCAGTGTAAACTGTTTTTCATAAATACAATAATCTAAATATTTCCTCGCTGTCACAATTTACCTGCTTCTTAGAGCTATCTACTCCTTTAAACAGTTTCCTGCTATAATCTTAAATCTCATAAAGAAAAGAAATCATCAATTTAGGCTTTTAAGACAATTATTTTATAACCCCCCAATGTGTCATATAAATCAGAGCTATAGTTTTACATTATACATTTTGTGCCTGATACTGTTCTTGGAGTTAAGGTAAAGAAGAGTATTTAAACGGTTTGCGTTACCTCAACTATATTATGCATGTGAGGGAGCAGGCGATCCATTCGAACCTCGAGCAACATCACGAGTGCTCGGCACACGTTCTTCCGTACCTCTGGTTCTTCATCACCAGCCAAGGCAAAGAGATTCTATTGTATGAGAAACACATTTTTTCTAGTTTAAAAATTTCAAAACATTACAAAGGTTTACACATGATAAGTTATTTACAACCCAGTGATACTTGAAGAAACTCTTTCATGATATAATATAAAAACCCACTGAATTTGCCAGGTATATGCCTATAACTTCAGTTCCTAGGAAAGCTGAGAAAAGAGGATTGCAAGTTTGAGCTCAGATGAGGGTAGCTGGTGGAACCCTGTCTTAAAATAATAGAAAGATTGGGGATGTAGCTCAGGGCAAAGACACTGGGTTCAATCCCCAGCATTGGAAAAAATAGGGGAGAGGCGGGGATATAGCTCAGTGGCACAAGCATCTATCTGCCTGGCAAGCACAAGGTCCTGAGTTCAATTCTTGGTACAAAAAAAATAATCTTGCCCTATAGATCATAAGACAGATAAATTTGGAGTAATTACTAAGGACTGATTTTGATAAAAGCCGAAATGCCATTCTGACAAGTTATATTTTGAAATAGTTTTAGTTTGTAAGCATAATAAAACCAAGGACCTTAAAACCTTAGGACATGGGGACATTCATTTGGCTGACCCACCAGCAATAGTAACAACTGAAGCCTAAACTGTGGCTGCTTACCAAGTCATCTACTGATAACATTATACCAGTAGTAATTACAACTACAAGTTCCTCTGTAAGTTAAAAAAAAGGACAAAAGATTATTTCATTGCATTTTCACAATTCCAAGCTGTTACTATTCAAGTTTGCAGGTAAGAGAATTGAAGTTATTAGTTTAATTATCTTGCTAGCTGCCAGACAACAGAAGAGCTGAATTTGGCTTTCATGGAATCTTAGGTCCACACTCACTTTGATACTGTATACTAACAAGCTTCTGTTGCAAGAATAAGTAATTTCTTGAGGTGGCAAGTGGGGATGCAAAAACCAAAACAGCATGCGCCTCATCTCACTCATGAAGTTCTACTTTATTTTACATGTACACACATGCAAGCCCAATGAAAGCAAAAAATAAGTTTTAAATAATAAGCTTTTAAAAAATAAGTCAAGTCCAGTATATTCCAATCCATTTTCAGGAACTGAAATAAGTATCTCTCTAAAAAAACTCTGAAACCTTATTCACACAGACAAAAAAGTTTAAGGATTAAAAATGGGGATATAGCTCAGTGTATTAGCGCCTGCCTGGCAAGTGCAAGGTCCTGAGTTCGATTCCCAGTTACCAACAAAACCAAAAACCAAAACCAAAACCAAAAACATGGCAGTGTATGAAGTACTATTGTAGCATTTTTTAAAAGTTTCATTTCCCTAAGTTTTTTCTCTCTGACACTATTAGAATTGTACGTTTCTCTTTAATAAGATGCACTTTATATGGCCAGAGGAGAACACTTTTCTCAATAGGCATTGCTTGTGTTACATTTACATCCTTCATATCCAGGTTTGCCAAAGTATGTGTTACCGCCATATACTGGTAACCAATACATTTTCCCTCCATTTTCTGTTAGAGTTAGCAATCATGACATCAGCCCTTGGTGGTACACTGATAATTAAAAGAAAATAATTAGTCAATTTACTTACTCAGACCTGCCATGTGCCAAGAGCCCTCAACCCCCATTTCCATACTGCTCTTGCAGGATGGAGAACAGATAAAAACTTGTAGGGATTATCAAGGAGCAAAGAAGTATTAATATGGTAGTTTTATCAGTATAGACATTCCTCGCTTCATGACCAAATTACCATCCTGTGGCTAAGTTGTTAAATGAACCAGTCTTTAAATGAGGAACCGTATACCAGACACACATTACAATATTCAGAGTAACAAAATGGTCAGAGGAAACTCCAACTTGATAACTCTGCTTTTATTTGCATAACTCTTACATGTAGCACTGTAATGTATAACAGAACATAAAACTACAGTGCTGTACAGTAAGTACAGTCAGCAAACATTACAGTATTGTATAAACAAGGTATACTGTACCAAAAAAAACCCCAAACTATTGAGGCTCTATAAATAAGATGTTCAGAAGTGTACAAAAGAGAGTCTCAGAGGTGAGTCCTAAGTTTGAACAGTACACCTCAGTAGAAAGTCTGAATAGTCATTAAACAGGTGGTTTTTTTCTTTTTTTTTTTTTCCCGGTACCAGGGATTGAACTCAGGACCTTGCGCTTGCCAGGCAAGCGCTTATGCCACTGAGCTATACCCCCAGCCCCTAAACAGGTGGATTGTTAAACGAAGAATGTCTGTAATGCAAAATACTTTTTTGTTTCATTTACTTATAGCTGCCAGCTTTGTAATACTCCAAGAAGGTAGGTCAATTATTAATCTCACTTTACAGATGATAAAATAGAAAACATCAGCTAAAAAAGGTGCCCTGGTGACAAAGCTACAAAACTGAGCTGGGATTCAAACCCACCAGTCTTAAGACCTCTAGTATCACCTAGTACACTGTGCGACCTCTACTCCAAAGTAGACTCAAAACACCTCTCAGCAGAAAGCATTTTGCATCCCTAGCACGAAGCACAATGCCTGATTCATACACACTCAATAAAACCATTAAGACGTATTTTGGTTTTAACTTGTAAATGATTAGTAATCTCTATGCTAATACTCTACAAGTCTATTGATAAAAGCACTCAAGAAGAGCCAAGAGTAGTGGGGAGACTGAGGTAAAAGGATCACTTGACTTTAAGAGTTAGGGGCCAATATGGGCAACACAGTGACATCCCACTGCAAAAAAAGCTCAGAAAGTGTTGGGTCAGTGTAAGCAACTCTCTAAAAATAAAATAACACAATCTCCCCCTTCTTGTAATTTCCCAACAGTATTACCTTTAGTCCAACCCCTAAAAGATCAAGAAGAGTTGAAAAGAAATGGAGTATTTAATAAAATTTCACCCAATGAAAACAAAAATGAAAGTGCTTAAGGAGTGTTAATAACCCTATCACTTGCTATTGTCAGACAGTGGAGGTTTTGAAAAGGGATTGTACTACTTAGGGTTCATGGCCAAAGCCTATGCTTTTGTTGTCTTCCTGCTTTTACCAAAACATCCAAAGTGTCATCACAGATACCTAACGAGATTTAAGGGTTCATTTCTTTCTTGACATCTTTGACTTTATCCTGGGAACCAACAGAAATACAGAGATATGACCATACATTGCTTAACTATGGGGCTAAAATATGAGCAGTGCATCTGCAGGCAATTTCAGCACCAGGCAAATATCAGAGTGCATCCACACAGACTTAAGTAGTATACTTTACTGCACAGGGAGGTACTCCGGGACCATCATTCTAGATGCAGTCCGCTGCAGTTCATCACCAGGCATATAATTGTATTGTCTTTTTGGTCTTCAGATTCTTTACTGATTTAATTTTATCCAACCTCACCTATTTTCCATGTTTCAAATATTGTACAAGAGCTGGGAGATGCAATGTAAACCTTATGTATCACACACACACACGTGTGTGTGTGTGTGTGTGTGTGTGTATATATAAATCAAACCTAGAGGTACTCTACTGCTAGGCTACATGCCCAGCCATTTTTGTTTCACAGTAGGGTCTCGCTTTGGCTGGACTTGAACTTGTGATACTTCTTTTGCCTCAGTCTCCCTCCTTTGGTGCCAAGTTTACAAGTGTGCACCACAGCAAACAGCTGAACAGTATACTGAAATGAATTTAAAAGCAATCAAGCTATTAAACATACATAATACTCCACAGTCAGTGTTAAATCGTAAGTAGAAAATCAGTAACAGAAAAAAGTGCTTCAAAAACAGAGGGTGATAACAAATCTTACCTCAATAAAAGAATCAATGTGCATCATCAGGGCTTGAGTCCTGCTGATGATAAACTGATTGACACATGCCACAGCATGAGACCTAGGACCAAAATTTAAAATAACCTCTTTATTATTAATAGAAACCTGTAAACGATGTATTAAGTGAAAACACGTAAGTTGCAGGGCAATATTAATATTTCTAAGCTAGTGGAAAATGTTTGAAAGGATATGGTGGACAGTTCTAAGGAGGTTAGGTGAGGAATAATTTATTTTAACTAAATAATTATTTTAAAAATAATAGGTATATATTCCTTTTGAAACGATAAAAGCAGAATAGGGTGTCTGTTCTGACGTACCAAACTCAATCCTTTACCAGGGTTACTGCACTGTGCTCTAGCTGTTTTCCCAAATTCTACTGTGTCAAACACCACTTCAACTTCTTGACACATTTGATTTAAGATCACTACACATTCTTGTTCAGACTTCTCTAATAAAAACCTAATCTACTTTCCTAAAAGTAAAAGGTAAAAAGGCCAAATGGTAATACTTTAAGCTTCATGGTCGCACAAGTCACCTTTATAGTCTTCATTTGTTTTTTAAAAAAATTTTTTAAAGACAAAAGAATGGAAACATATCAACAACCAAACAGACATAAACCAGAACAACACAAAAATAATAAAGGAAATACAAAATTATACAGAAGATAGTAGGGAATTAACAATGGTTGCTGTATTACATAATGTTATCTTCACATTTGTTACTCAGTTGTACAAATAAAGGCACGTATGATTAATCAAACAATTTTCTCCTCCCTCATCTCCATTATTCTCCCACCTAATCAGTTGTCTTTTCTCTTATAATAATGTACTTTTTGGTTTTATTCACTCCCTCAGGCTCTCACATTGGGAAGACATATAGCTGCTTCAAATTATGCTACAACAAACACGGGTGCATGCAAATTATTATGGCACTAGGTGGAAAAGCACTCAACCTCAATGCTGGTACACAGACAGGGGCCCCAGCACACTATGATCAGCACCCCACTGACAAGCCCTCGAGGCCCTCAGGAGTCCGGTTGGGTCCCCAGGGTTGTCCCTGCACACTGTCAGGCTCCGCCCCATCACCATGTGCCTGGAGGCCCAGTCCAGGTCCTCAGGATTTTCATGTAGCCTGCAGGGAACTCCCTTCCCCCCACAGGCTGCTGGGCTTCCAGTCAAGGCCCCTGGAGTCCCCTCATAGGCCACAAGTGTCTCCCCGCAGGCCACCTGTGACTCTTTGGAGGCTATCTCTGCCCAGCTAGAGGACCAGGTCTGCACCCTACTTCCAGGTCTTTGCCTCTTCCCACCTCTTGTTTTCCAGTGCTGCCGCTCCCCACCCCTTACACAGCTGGTCATTGGGTGCACTTACAATGCTGGGCACAAGAAGCGTGAGTCTCCCCCACTTGTACTCACTGAGGTAGTCCAGGGTGTGTACTAAGTTTAGTTATTAGTTCAAGGAGACAACAAGAGGAGTTTCTCGGGTCTTCTGTGTAGAGTATGTTGTCATCTCTTGGTCTCCAGGACTGCTGCTTTTCGTATTATTTGTCACTACGGGTTCACACAAGGTTCAAATATGCAAGCAGTATGTATGAAGTCCCTCTTCATGCTCATATTAGTAGTTTACAGTGGGTCCTGAAGCCCACGGACTCAGCCCATTGCTGTCAGTAATATATGTTGGGCGTGCGGGGTGCCAAGTCTCAAGGTGCTCACAGAGGGAGTTCAGCGTGGGAGCTGGAGCCTGGTACTTCAGCTCACGTTTCCCACTTGGTGTTGGAGTGAGAAGGGTGTGGGGCCATCTGGCCCACCTCCCTCTGCACCTCATTCTTTCTGTTGTGCTCCAGTTCCCGTTTGTTCATTGGCTGGATCCCCGGGTATTGCCATGGCCCTAGGGTCACTGCCATTGCTCTCTGCTGGTAGCTGCTCTCACAGGGGAGAGGTAGCAGGCCATAGCCTCAGGGCAGGTGCAGAGCTGGGTGTGGTAGGCTGGGTACTGGTTGCTTTGTCTCTGCCTTGCTTCAGGGCGCTGATTAGAACAGGTCACAACAGAGTGGGTATTTTGCTTTAGTGGCTGTTGAACCTTTTCATCTTCAAGCTGGGTTTGACAGCACCTCCCAACTGCTGCTGCTTCTTTTCTGGGCTGCTCTTTCTCCACTCCAGTTTTGACCCAGCTCTCGGAATTCCACTCTCCTCTGGCCAAGTCTGGAGGCTCCTGCAAGCCCAGGCTTCCAAAGCTGAAGCTGTGAGTGTAGGAATGAGGGAGTGGGCCGAGGGTGTGTATGGAGTGGTGACTCCCTCTTTCTCCTCCTCCTCTTCCTCTAACTGCGCCATGGTGGCCACATGGGCTTTTCCTCAGGAGGGATCTTGTTTGCTCTTTCTGAGGGTTTCAATTCTCATTTCAAATCCTTCCTGGGACCAGCGGACTCAATTCGCTCCTTCTTATCTTTCTCATGTTGCTACATTCCAGTGTCTGGATGGCGATCCTCCAAGAAGATCTTTCTCTGTTGCTTACCCGGTTCACCATCTTCCCAGAAGTCCTTCATTTCCTTTTAAGCTTGCAAGTCAGGAACTGAATTCAACTCCATGGGTTGGTTTGCTGAGCAAGAGCTCAGACATTCCTTTGTATTAGGGCTCTTCCCCAATCACAAAACTTCAGTTCCTACTATGCAATAAAGGCTTCTCTTGTTTTCTAATCTGAAAAGTTTGTTCCTGATTCCAGTGCCCTTCTATTTACTGTTCTTTGTCTTAACACGTTCACTGCAATCTTCCAAAGATTTACTTAGTTTTGTTCAGATTCTGCACAACTATTCCTATGCCAAAGAGCTCTCTATACAAAACAGCTCTGTCAGTGACTGTTGCCCCTACTGTATCTCCATTACACTCATCACTGCCTCAAATTATATTGCCTGCTCTTCTGAATATAACCCTGAAAGAATCTGTCTTAATCACTATGTCCCAAACAGCAATGGCAAAATACATAAACATTTACTGACAATATCTAAAATAATAATAGATGAAAACAGCAAACTATGGAGAGCGCAACCAATATCAGGTTTGCACCACAAGGTAAAAGCATAGTTGTTTTTCTATGTCCTGGCAGTTAAGAAAGAACTCATTTAATGCTTTTAAGAAGCTACCATTTATGACACTATCACAGAAGACTACATGCCTAGGAATACATTTAATAAAATATTCAAAATTGCTAAAAGGAAAAATTTTAAAACTTTTTAGCTATTAATAGTGTAAAGATGTCTATTTTGCCTAACTGAACCTATAGTCTAAACATGATTCCAATATAAATTTCAACAAGTTTTTAATAAAACTCAGTAATTCTACAGTTTATGTGGAAAAGGCACTTGAAAAGGAGTTTACTACCCACTTTGTAAACCCTAAATACTATTTCAAGGGAACCAAATCTAGGCCAGAAATGTAGACTAATAACTCTGAACCCTTACAGCTACCTGTGCACAGGAAACTGAAGTGGAAACTGCACACCAATTACCCAGTTAAACAGTACAAAAGTAGAAAGGTTATTTCTAGTACATATTCACGCTCTATAATCCATTTGTGAACCAGATCTGTCTAGCAACACGTAAGTGGTGTTTTTCCCTGCAAAAATAAAACTTTTTCTCGATATTCTTCTCTCTAGATGGTAACGGTTCTGAACTGGAAAAAAAAATTATAAGCATTTGAGGTATTAAGTCATCTCAGAGTAAATTTTACTAAGTGAAGAATATTTCAATTCTTATTTTTCATCCCAGAATATCTGCGCGTTTTAGGACAAATGTCGTTCAGCCATTCTTAAACATTTTCCATTGAGAAACCTCTTCAAATAAATTAGAAGCATTTCAACAAATTCATACATTGTGAAAGTGTAGGTCTTGTTATTTTCATTTCCATTCTGGTACTGAATATAAATTTATTTATTATACATAGAAGCACTATCAATGTTTTCCTTCAAGCTTGGATATTTCAGAGAACAATTTTTTAAAAAATGGAAAATCTATTCTCACTTTGAACTCTTCATGTTAACCTGGTCAGCTGTTTCGTTTATTCTAGTATTCATTACTGCAATAATTATGACTTGCTCTAAGTTTCAAAGTTCAAAAATTTGCTCTAAAATATAATTCAGTTATAAGGCATATTCATTAAATACCACTAGAATAAAACAGAGGGCTCATAAACAGACCTATACCTATATAACTTTACATATAGCATTACACCTATGTAACTTTATAAATAAACTAGTTACACATAACTTTATACCTGTAACTTTACATATGACTGAGATTTTATATCAATGAGTGGGATTATTTTAATGAATGTGCTAGGAAATAAGTTGTTAGTGAAACAGAAAAGACTGAAAGCATCCCTATCTATACCTGGGCACTGCAGTATGTGACAGCCTCAGCTACACAGAAGGCTGAGCCATGAGGATCATTTTAGCCCAGGAGATGGAGATCAACTCAACATAGTAAGGATGGTATCTCAAAAAATAAAAATGAAAAAACAAAATAAAAAAGAAAGAAAAAGTATCTGTATTTTATATGAGATACCAGATATATTAAACTTTCAAACATCAAAATAAATCTTAACTGGAAAATTCCTGTCAAGCACTGGAATACAAATAACCCAACAGAAATAAATGGACAATATACAACAGAAAAAGCCAACATGTACAGGCAGTAACATAAGATATTCAACATCCTTACTGATAGAAAAGTATACTGTCAACTCAATAATGAACTATTTTTTATCAATTTGATTAGCAGCACTTAAAATGTGTGACCATTTTACCATTTTACTGACCACACACGTACAAAATGCTAACCACGTCTGTCACTAGAGCCGTTTAAATCCTGCTCATATAAATTGGTGCCCCCCTTCAGAAAAGTTTGGTAGTGGCAGCACTAATCACAGTAGCACAGCCCCAGAAGACACCCAAAGGCCATAAGGGGAAAAGTACATGAATTATCTAACTGTCACATAAGGCAGTCTTACCCATTAGTCAAAACAAATGAGCTACAGTGACACGATATGAATAAATCCTAGCAATGTAACACTAAAGACACTAGATTACATGTAGTATGAAATCATACTTTATAATCCTATGAATAAGTATATATATAATTTAGATAACAAATAGGTAAGATTATTTTGAAAGGGCAGAGAATGATGAAATTGAAATGTAGATATAAAACGATAATGCCTCTATAGCCCTAAATCCAATAGTTATTTTGAGAAGGAAAAATATTTTTAAAAGTGTACACAGTAAATTGGGGATGGCTGAACATGCCTGAAATCCCAGCACTCTGGTAGGCTGAGACAAGTTCAAGCCCAGCTTGGGAGACTTAGTGAGACCTTGTCTCAAAATTAAAACAAAACAAAACAAAACAAAAAAAAACTTTTGAAAAAGTGCTAGGTATGTAACTCAGTGCCAAGGCCCTGGATTCAATTCTCAGTCCTCTTGCATCCGACAGAAAGGGTGTACAGTACCAGTTAAACTTTATAAGTAAGATGCTGAACAGTAATGTAGAGTAATGCAAACAGATTTGCAAAAACGTGAATGTTCAGTGCATAAACTATGCAACAGATATTCACCCAAATATACATAAAAAAGATGCTAATCGAAGTAAACTAGAAGTGCCAAGTGGTCACAAAGAGCCTTCAGTGGATGGAAACATTTCTGTACTGCTAAACTCCATATAGTTTTAATTAAATGATTTACCTATCAAAATTTGATGATCAAATGTTTATGAATGTCTGACTATTGTGTATCAAGTACCACAATGTTTTCATGGATTTTTGTTTTCTTTTAAAATCTGAGAATTGGTCAGGAAAAAGTAAGATTCCTAAGAAATAATGAAAAGTTTGCACGTTACCTTAATTAAAATGTTAACAGGAAGAAAATTCCTAAGAATGCAATCTTCTATCTAATTGACTATCCAGAGTAGCATTTCATTTTTAAAATGCACAACTTATACATATGACACTAGCACAAAGTTATAGTTTCCACTCCGAGTAGAACACAATTAAGATGTATAAGAGAGTAACAAGTAAACAGAATTTAAGCAAGAAACATATTCACCCTGTGACACTGCTGAAACCATAACTTGGGAGTACAAGTTAGAATTTTAAAGCCCCACTAGTATTTCACACTGTGCACTAAAGTTCATGACTTGGATTTCTGAACAACTGCCATGAGGTAACAATTCCTATTAAAATAGTAATAAGGTATTTGATTATCATAAAAATTGTAGCAAAAGCATGAAATGGTGAACAACTAGAAACAATAACAAATACAACTGACAAGTAGAAAGGGATGCTTCCTATGGAAATAAATTAGAAAAATCTCATTAACTGGACCCAAAACACAAACAGGTTCAGTAGCCTATGAAACATTTTATGACATAACGAAGTGCCTCACACACTTCAACTATCAGAATGAAGACATCTGGGCTAGGAATATAGCTCAGTGGTACAGCATCTGCCTGGCAAGCATGAGGTCCTGATTCCCAGTACCAGAAACAAAACAAAAACAAAATGAAGATATCATGATGATTTCAACTTGATAGGACAACTAACAGTAAATGCTTTTTTTTTGAGACAGGGTCTTGCTCTACAGTTCAGGCTGGCCTCAAACTTGCAGTGATCCTCCTGCCTCAGCCTCCCAAGTGGATACGCCACCACAGTGGCTCAATAACAATAAACTTGACCAAAGGTTAATTTAATACTGTAACTGTTAAAACTTTAACAACTGTATGCCACAAATTGTTCTAGAAAGCAGGGCTTCAGAGATGAATAAAGCAGATTAGGTTAACTTCCTTATTAGCCACCTAGACCTACCATGTGATTTTACAGTATATTAACAAACTTCTGCTACGAAACTCTTACATTTTTAGTAACATAATGATAACAAATTTTCATCAAAATTCTATTAGTTTGCTGGGCATGGGGCTGCAAGTTCAAGGCTAGCCTGGGCTGCGAAGTAAGTTTAAAGCCAGCCTGAACTATATAGAGGACCCTCTCTCAAAGACAAAATCAGTTACTTAACAGAGAATGAACAAAAGCAGAGAACAGATCAGCTTCGGGGCTAAAAATGGGAGTATGAGGGAAAGAGGACAGTAACTGTCAACACATCTTGGTTTTCAACAAGAAACTTACACAAGAACACAGCTATTAGGGATACAGTTAATCATTCTGAGGGTAAAGAACTATATGAAATTTAATAAAAATTAGATAAAGTGAAAATAGGAAGAGTTAGCATTTTACTGTTATTAAAGCAGTAAACTTCAATTATGTACGTTCACTGTTGTAGGGCAGGCTTGTATCATTTATAAATTAACGCTACCTACATAAATACCTTATTTTGGGGCTATTGTGCTTGAAGAATTGTAAAAATTTGGGAATCATGATGTTGAGAGGGCGATCTAAAACATCACTATCTAAAATCTCAGCAGAATCTTCACATATTTTCTGGAGGGCACCAAATGCTCCCTGTAAAAGACATACATTTAAATTATTACAAATTTTAAAAACGAAAGCATTAATATCCATGTTTATACCAGCACAGTTCACAATGGCTAAGCGATGCAAACAGCCTTGGGACGGTGACGGCAACCCTCTCAGAGAGGCGCCCAAAGCGCGACCCTATGCTCGCTTATTTAGTGCAACGTGCCAACACTGCAATTAAACTTGAATGGCGACGTTTGAGTTTAGGGCGAAAACCCGAACTTATCCATTAACATTTTGGCTTAAAAGAAAAATAACGTGGTGACCTTCAACAAACGAATGGCTAAAGCAAAGGTCCTGCGCACACAGTGGGGTGTCACCCAAACACTGGGAACAGTGGGGGCCACCTTGTGAGGCAAGACAAGCCCATCTTAGTTGGATACCCCATTTTTCTTTTATGTAAGCAATCTAGTAATTTAAAAAACTTGAGAGATGACACAAAGCTAGAAGGCAGACTGAGAGGTGGGGAAGAGGATTAGAGTGAGGGGGAAAGGAAAAAGGAAGGAATAGAAATGAAAATAATGTTATATTCATGTATCAATATACCAAAATGAATCTCATTATTCTGCATTACCAACATGCACCAATAAGAACAAAATCACCCAAACATTTAAAAGCAAAGGACATCAACTAATTTGTATGCACTATTGTTCCCAGCTCACACCAAATCCCTACAAAATTATTCAATTTTAAAATAAATTATACACCGAGTATCTAAAGCTCTCAGTTTAAATATAATGGTACATTTTAATTTTCCATTAAGTAACACTGAACTGGAGAATATTTTGGTTGGTAAAGTCAGAAAAAATATTACCCAAAAATCTAACTATTGAAAAATTTTTGTCAATTTTAAGTCAATGTTAAATTTTTCTCTTACTAATGCTAAATTGAGTGGAAAACTATTTTCATATAAGTGTATTTAATTATCATGACACTTTCTAAATCACATAAAGAACTCATTAAGCTGGGTATGATGGCATACACCTATAACCCCAGCACTCAAGAGGCTGAGACAAAAAGATCATTGAAAGTTCAAAGCCAGCCTGGGCTACACTGTGAGTTCAAAGACAGCCCTAAAAGCTACATAGTCAGATGCTGTCTCAAAAATGAACAAAAAGGAAGTCATTAATAACATTACAAAACTACATATAAACCACTTATTGGGTAGCTGGTGACAAATCCTGTCTTTTAACAAGAATGGGCAATTCAAACAGCAGCTTTTTCCCTATTTTTAACCCAAAGGGGATAAACTGGAGCTATTGTACATAATATACAATCTACCAGCTACCTCAACAACTTATTCTCCTGCTTTTAAGTTGATCAGCAGCAGTATTCTGCACAGTTAACAGTAACATAATTGACCAGAACCATAAAACACAAAGATAACTTTAGGCTTCTATTTTAAAGCTGCATATGTTTCAGAGGAAAGATTTTCCCAAAGAGTGTTAATACACAGTATGACCAACAAAACAAAACAAAAAGTAACAAAAAACCCAAAACAAATACCCCCCCCAAAATCATAAGAAGCAAGATCTTCACCTCACAGGTGTTATAATCCTCAGAATCCAACAGGCTACAGAGTTTTGGCAAGAGGTCAGGCCAATTCTGCAATTCTCCTTTGGAGGCGATGGTTGTAATCAAAATACCTTGGAAGAAAGTACACACTTGTCAGGAAAGCTGGCCATGCGAGCAACATGTACTTTGAAATACCCACATCGACACCAGGGTTCCACACTACTAAACAAGGAGATTAACAGCGCCCACACCATACTGTAACCAAAGGAAAGCCACAGTGTCAATTAGATCTGTTTCTTAATGCTGTGCCTTCTGTAAGCTTCTTTTAAAAAGTTTGCTTAGACAGCCAGGGATAGAGCTCAGTGGCATAGCACCTGCCTGGCAAGCACAAGGCCCTGAGTTCAATTCCCATTCCCCATCCTCAAAAAAATTACTTAGTATCTGTACAAAGGACAACTAGTTTTTCTCCAACAATACTAAGGATAGCTAATTAAATTTAACTCCAATGTTATACAAACTACATAGAAAAGAGAGCACAAACAAAACATACTAAAATATTTTTAGTAGCACTTACCACAGTTTGTAAGGTGTTAGGTTCAAATAAAAGATGTATACTATCAAGAAACTAAGAACAGCTCCCTGACTTCATCTGGAATCGTAGCCAAGGGCAATAGGAAGGAAAGATAAAGTAGAGGAGCACATTCCAGAGCAGGAAGACAAGCTCTGTGTGCCCGTGCGCACAGCCACGGACCCCCACAACAGTTCCTACCCGCTGGGTCCAAGGATGACGCGCCAGAAAGCTGATCTTAAATAGCTGCAGCTAGGTGGCACAGTACTGACTGATCAGGTATTTCAACTTGTGTGGCACCGCTACACTCTATAGTCAGTCGGTATATTATGCAAACCTACCTCCTTTGCCTTCGTAAATATACTATTAATAATGTAATATTCCTACTGATTATGGATTTTATTAAGAGTATAAATCGACACTAGGTAAGCTATACATACTCTAAACTGTAAAAATGAAAAGTAAGTATTCTTTTCAAAGGCCTATCTTCAAACTTTAATGATACACATGTAAAATGCCCATCATGTAATGAATAGTAGTAATTACTGAACAGCAAATCACACCCTGTGGATGAACTTTCTTTGAATTTTCAACCTTTAAAAACAGTCCTCCAGTACACTCAAACGTCCCAAGACCTAATCCTTTTTGCCACTTACTCTTTAAGTCAAAATACAAAAGAAATGAGGGAAAGAGATCTGATCTGCCTTAAAAACAAACAAAACACTAAAACAACTACATCTTATATATACAAGTTAGAAACAATCTACAATTTGGTACCAACAGACTGCTGACAACCATTACATCTGGTAAGCATTAAAGAACGCTGATTAACCAACAAACTCTAAATTTAACTGACTTACAATCGCAACTCCTGAAAAATCTAATACCTAATACAGCTGCGAGAAGTGATAGGTAATTTCCAGTTTAGAACCAATATTAGGAACAAAAACCAATGTACTTGGTAATACCCATTAAAATCTTAAATGGGCTGGGGATGTAGCTCAGTACTGGGATATAACTCCCAGTACCAAATTAAACAAATAAAATAAAACCTTACATGTTTAGACAACACCCTGACTCAATGAATGATGCCATTTCTATGAATTAAAGGTAGAGAAACTTTTCCCCAAATATGTAAGCTTACATGAAAGGATACTGAAATAGTAAAATCATATATTCCTTAATAAGAGAATCAAATTTACATTTTTCCAATGGATTACTGGTCATTAAAATGTGATCCCTTCCAAATATATTGCCTCGGCAAGATTCTCTGTATACTGAACAGACTAAAAGTTTTAAAGGTGAGTACAGTGATACACGCTTGTAGTACTGGCTACTTAGGAAGTTGAGGTAAGAGGATCACTTAAACCCAGGAGCTAGCGGCTAACCTGGGCAACATCTGAGATCACTCTGTCCAAACAAAACAGCCAAAGCTGTAAATTTACTTTCATAATCAGAACTCTTAGCTAAAATAGCTACAAAGTTTTTCACATGATATAAATATTGTATTAGATGCTAAAACATAAAAAAATAAACAACACGTCCTCTGTGCCCCTAAAGAGCTCTGTCAGGTACACCAGCACCCCCGCCGCTTATGGCACTGTGTAGAGGCATCTTCAGCTGGCACAACAGAGGATTTAGCTACTACCGGCATCCAGTGGGTAGAAGTCAGGATGCTGATTAACATGCACAGAATAGCCCAATGGCAAAGAACGTTCTGGTCTTGAATGTCAAGTGCTGAGACTGTGAAATCCTGGTTTAAAGAGACTCCTACTTTAATAATGTAGTATATATACTACTTATGCTAAGTAGTACAAATATCTCAATTTTCTAAGGTTGACAAGCGATGAAGAACTGGTTTGCAACTCTTTAGAGGTGCCTTTTAGAAGCCTACAAAAATTATTTTACCTATAAAATGTCCTAAAAAGCATTTTAGATTTTTAAAAATGTGAACTAAAATTTAAGAGATTAAAAACAAAAATGTTAGTTGTTGGAAGCAACAATGTTTTATTTTTTTTTGTATTGGTCAACTGAGGACCTTCTAAGCAGGTGCTCCACCACTGAGCTATAACCCCAGCCTAGCTTTTCATATAATAAGCACATCAATCTTCCAGAAGGAAATAAATTCAGCTTTATTAAAAGTAAAAAGCACTCCTGATTCTAGGTAATGCTTTTGATGAGACAAAAAAATTAAAACAAAACAAGAGCAACCAAAATAACGAGAAATCAATATTAATGCTGTGCCTCCAAAATTTCTCCTTCTGGGAGGAATTTCTATAGGTGAATCCTACTTTTTACCACCTTCTCTAATCTATGTCAAAAAATGCGGAAGGAAGAAAAAAGTACAACAGATAATTTAACTGGCCAAGCCGCTTAACTTATTTCAAGTTGATAACTTTGTTGCAGTTAATTTTACAAACTTTTTTCAAAATGGAAAAATTCTCCTATATAGGTTGAATAACACTAACCTGAAGATCCAAACCAGAAACTTTATGATACATAAAAGATTCAGATTTCATAGTAGTTTGAATTTTGGTCAAGAGATGCTCAAACTGGTAAAGTCTATGCACATAGCCAAAGTCCAGAAAACTCTGAAATCTGAAGCATTTATGGTCACAAGCATTTCAGACAAGGGACACACACCCTATAAAAACATGAAAGAAACAGCATGAACTGAACGTAGTCGGCTGCCACTTCACCTGTACTTCTCCTCCCGCTTCCACACTCCCCTAGCTGCTTTTTAAAATTAAATTCTAGCTGTGTAACTTGGGAATATACTGCAGTTGTATCTGAAACTGCTTACTTCACATATATATTTAGAGAAGCTGAGTCAAGCAAGTAACTAAACAAACACGGTACTTGGCACCTTTCTCTACAGATACCTTTAGTGGCTTCTCCCAAGTAGGACACTTATATACATACAAATGAACTAAGACCAAGGGCTTATCTTAGAAGTGGATAAAAAAATAAAAATTATGGCTATGCCAGTTTACTTGTTTTAAAAAGTCAAATTATACTTTTTAAGTCTTTTAAACAATTCTGGGCTAGGATATAGCTCAGTGATTAACTCAGTATGTATCTGGCCATGGGCATGATACCCCAACATAAGAAAAAAAAAATCTCCTAAGATACACCTAATTCCCAAACATGTTAAAAAACTTTTACAAAAGGTAAAAGAAATCCAGCACTCACTGGAATATAATATCCATTCTTCCTCCCCAATACTTCTTCTAGCCTTTCAAAATTTAAGACACAAAGTACTATAGTTTGGACCAAATGGTATTCAAAGATAGGTTTTTCATGAGATACAGTTTAGGGAGAAAACAATCTCATAATGTCTACATCGTGTCCTCTCTTTTCCACTTAGCTGAACTGCTTTGTCTCCAAGGAAGCCTATCGGTTTCAAAATCTCATCTCACCACGTGTATGGGGATCTTACTTCTTGGTTTTAAACAGGAAAGGTGGGTGTACCCTCCCTCACTGGTGTCACCAGCGTCAGGAGTTGGTGAGGCCTCGAGAGTACTTGAGGGTAGGGCAGGAAAACTGAGGGAGTTACTTCTGTTCAAACTACAAATGTCCTCTATGCATAAATTTGAAGCCAGTATTAATAACATCCTTTAGTTAGAAAATATGTGGACAGAAATCAGAGACTCCGCCTTGTAAGAGATGAGCAGTACTCCTCATATTTAAAAGGCAGAATATATAAAGCTAAGGAACTCTTAATGAAAGACTTTGATTCATTTCACTGACTTCCATTCAACCTAACTCCTGCACTGCAGAACCTTTCCAAGTCCTCATAAAACACAGCTGTTGAAACCCCACGGTGTGCTGAACACTGCCCACTGGGAGGCCGCTCTGGAGTTCAGCCGTCCTGCCCCACCCACTGACATGGAGCAAGGCCAGTTGTATATGCTCCGAAATTGGTCTACTTCAATTATTATAATTATTTTAACATTAAATGAACTGAAAGTTGTTCTTTCCCTGACAATAAGCTATGCACTGAAAAAGATTAAAAAATTGCTAACTAGGAATAGACAAGGCAAATACTAGAAACAAAAGAACAAAAATCTAGAATCCTATACTTTAAGATTGCTTTCATAAAATAGAATGGTTTCTCATGCAAGTGACACTAGAAATTGTATTCCCAGGATTACACAGGCAGACGGGAAGGAACTTCAATCTGCTCGTAACCAAAGAAAAGGTAATTGGTCCTAAACATCATTCGCTGATGACCTCACTTTAACCAATTTTGACTAAACTTGGGTTTAGTCAACTATGAGTAACCTTGGTCTCCCCCTTACTATAATCAGGAACACTTTCAAAAGCATTTATATGCCAATGAAAATGTCGCTGTCAAAATGTAACATGAAATAGGTAACAAAAATTACTATAAAAACAATGTCACTTCTAAAACAACACAGTTACAAACAGGATAAGGAAATTTTTATATATAACTTACCTACAGTTGCTCTGATCAGGGGAGAGGAGTCACCAATATTATTTAAACATTCACTTTTAATGAAATCTGTTACACCATTTGGGAAGTTCTGAAAATGTGCTTTCACATTATTCTTCAAGATGAGACCACTTAATGATCTTGTGGGTTCATCTGTAATAAAATAGTTGAGTTTTAAAGGAGTTTTCATTTAAAAAAGCGCCAAGAATAGCTTTATATTCAAAGGTTGATCACAATATTCCAATTTATCTTTCTATAACCAGCAAAAGAAAACAAAAAGGTAACAAATGATTATAAAAAAAAATAGCTATTTAATTGACAGTTCAAGGTTCTGAATCTTAGCACTATTTTAAGGATAATTCTTTGTTGTGAGGTACTGCCTGGTACATTGTAAATGTTCAGCCCTATCCCTGGCCATAGAGGGGAGAGCCTGCAGCACTCCCCTCCCCCACTGTTACAACTAAAAATATTTTCAGATAATGCCAAATATCTGGGGTGGGGGAGAGGCTACTCTTTGCTGAGAACCATTAACTGAAGAGTTAATGAGTTCATTTAGCTCAGACATGGCCCCTTTATTAAGGTTTTATTATTATCTAATATAAACATCATTGCAGAGTTCAAGTATTAGTCATTAAAAATACCCAATTAAAAAACTAAGCAGACAATGAACATGGAGGGTCACTTTCACATAACAAATATAAATGCTGTTGTATTTTTCACTTCCCTGAACGTAAAAAAAGCAAAAATTTACAAAAATAAAGTTTACTTTAAAAAGGTCTAGGTCATTGATAATGTTAGTAAATTTCCAAAAAGTCATTTACTGTTAGAATACAACAATGCGGGCTAGGGTTATAGCTCAGTGGAATAAGCGCCTGCCTGGCAAGTGCAAGGTCCTGAGTTCGATCCCTGGTACCGCCGAAAAAATAAATAAATAGAACTATAAAACGCGTTTAAAAAAAAAAAAGAATACAACAAGGCTCTAAGTGGCATCACCACCAAAAGTTAACTTCTAAATGATTATTATGCACTAACCACTTGTTAAGTACTTTACAATTATGAGAGCACTTAATTCTCACATCCTTGTGAGCCAGGTATTATCTACCTCACTGAACTAGTGAAGGTCTGTACCAAAGTCACACAAGGCTACTAAGCAAGAGAGTCAAAATTATCAACTTCGAGTGTCTGGCTCCATGGCAAGCACTCTGAACTGCTCTACAGTATTACTTGCCTCCCAAAGGACTGGAAAAGTCCGTGTATGGAATAAAATACACTATTGCAACACTGTTTTACCCACCTTATTTAAAAATAAATACCTGGAGCTTGTTCTAGTTAGCATTAGGTGCTCAAATTCTGAGTGGTATTGAAATATTAAAGGGTAAAGGTTAAGTAGAGGCAAACAGAGCAGTTTCTCTGCATATAAACCCTACTCGGGGCATCACAGCAATATAACTTGAGAGCTTCTGTAGCATCCCATCAAAACTTCTTATTTTCAATTAGCTACTGTAATTATTTTAAATGGCATGCATATTTTATAAGGAATATACTTGTCTTTAACAATAAATGGTGTAAGATGAAGACTTTTTAATAAACTACAAGGGTGAAACAATTTATAATTAGAAGTATATACCCTCTATTTCTTTCTAAATCTTATAATTTCAGTGGTCCTCAATCTGCTCAATTATAAAGTGTCAGAATTAAATCCTCTCACCTCAGGTCTTTTCAGGACCTAACTTTGTACTTCATGATTCAGCAATAGGATTAGTAAGTGAGCATTTTCACTGGAGATGCTACTTATGTTCCTTTTCTTTTGAGGATGTCTTTTTTTTTTTTTTTTTAAAGAAAACTAGATATGGCAACCTTGCATCCCAATCTTCCCGGGGAAAAATAAAAATGGGTCAACACAAGAAATATGAAGTGTGACACAAATATAAAACTCCTATGTCCTTTGAGAAACCCTAATGAACAGAGGAAATACATTTTAGGTTCTAGAAAATGTTAACAAATTATTTTCCAACATTTTAGGGTTTTGTAATGAATTAATTCCCTTTTGGAGGCAGCTGCTCCCCTCAACTATCTTGCTACTATTTGAATTATAATTTTTAAGTGCCTCTGAAGTACTGTTATGCACCAATAATGCTTTTATAATACTGTAACAAATCACATGCAATCTAGGGTAACAATAAGAGAGACTACACAGCTTAGTGAATAAAATTAGAAATCTGAAGTAGAGATTAGAGATTAGAAATTTTCATTTACTAAATATTTTAGTTCTTAAAAAAAAAACAATAATGTGTGTTTGTTTATATATTTAGTGACGCTAGGGATAGAAGCCAGGGCTTCACACGTGCACATGCTCCACCACTGAGCTATACCCCTAGCTCCAAGTGCGGACTACTGAGTATCACTACTGTGTGAGGAAAACAGTTCTATTAACAAAGAATGTATCAGAAATATATTTACCAAACTATTAAATGCTGATTTTAAATATATAATAATAATTCTATTTTTAAAACCTAGACTTAGAACTTTAAAATTGACTGTCCCTCAATCACTAAAGCCCACAAAATTAGCTAAAAATCATTTGAAAACAAAAATCACTAAAATGTGTATCAATTATCAAAATCTAAACACAAGATTTATATAATTTTACCACACATTAAACCATTAACCTGCTAGAGGTTGGAGCTGAAATCTTACAGATGCTCTGGTTGTCTAACGGGCATTTTATAGCTGAAAGAAGCAAGAGAGGTTGAACGACTCAGTGTCAGTATCTAAACAAAACTTGTTACTTCACAACTCTAAATCAGTATTTTTATTGTGGCCTCCAAGACACCAACAACTAAAATAAAGGATGGTGCTTTCATTTAGAGGTCAGTCAACTGTCAAAAAAACCTTTCCTCTACGTGTCTCATACTGTTCCAGGAAGAGTATTCATTATGTAAATAATACTATGAAGAATACTCCTCATGACAATGGAAGCTCCTTGAGGGCAGCCATCTTTATTTTGTTCTTTTACTTTCCCACGAGCTGCAATGGGCAGTGTTCAATATTTGTGAAATAAAGTCCACAGAGACATACTGTGTTAGAAACTATCAGATGACTATGTCTCTTAAAGATCAGGAAATTAGGCTTTAAATTGTTAAAAAAGTACTTTAAATTTAAAACTGCAACAGTTAATAAAAGTTACATTCTGTTAAGGTTAAGTTGAAGTTTATTTACAATAGAACAATTCCAGTTTTTGTTAAATTTAAAAGTAGTATATAGTCATATAAGAATACATAGATTTAAGTTCACGAGATCACTAATCATTCATCTCTGGGTGAGATGTGATTATTTAGTTAATTATTAAATCCTGCATTCAACCTGTACATTAAATCAATCTTTATTACATTCATGTACAAGTAATGAAGCTAAACTAGATTTAGCAACGTATTTTTCATTTGCAAATGAGGGAGTTTATTATATAAACAATCAAAAACTGAATGCTTATTAAGCATCTAAGTGCTTGGAGTGATAGTAATTCTAAGATTATACATCCCACATATACTAAGGATGTGATACTATAAACCCTTGGAAACAAGTAATTCCCAAAATATCTTCATAGGTCTTAATGATACTTTTGAGTAAGACAAATCCTACTTACCTTCAGATTTTAATTTTGTAAGAACAAAAATCAAATAGTTGTTAAAATCTGGATATTGATTGAGCTGTTCCAGTTTCTAGAACAAACAGTAGTTAAGGAAATTTTTCTAATGTAACCTAAGAAAGAAACCAAGCACTTTTAAATTTAATAATCAAAAATTGTGTGTTTCCTATTCTTCCACTTTTTACTAAAAATAAGGTTATCAAAGCTAATTACTGACATGCTATTCTAAAAACACACTAGCGCTTGTTAAGTCCCTTAGGTACTTCATGGAAAAAACACTGTCAATACAAAGAAGCAAGTTCCAGCTTCAGCATACTCAATGCAGCGAAAACAGAATTCTTACATTTGACAACTGCTTAAAAAATCGCAGCTAAAAAAGTATTTTAAAGAAATGCAAACAAGTCTTTTGGAGTTAGAGAACATTTAGGAAAATTAACTTAAAACTGAGTGGATTTTTAAGGTCAATAACAGGCCCAGTGGCACAAATGTGGAGGTGTTTACTCAGCGTGGCCGGTAACAGTGGCATAATGCTCTAATGCTTTCTTCATGTGGTGACTATCAACTTCTAGTATGTTTACACAGAAAGATGAAAATATTTTTTTTACTCCTAAATTTCTGGTTAAAGCTACGACAAGAATGTTAGGTACAGCTGTACTGGCTACCTATTACATACTCGAATACTACAAGGTTTAGGGGTCAGAATGTAAATTCTAGCAAAGTATACTGTACTCTGTAGGCAAATTCCAAAGTGTAACTTACTTTCTCCAACTGAGAAAAACCCAGACAGCAATCACTTGCTTTAATGGTCAAGATTAACATCGTATTGATATGTTAATATGTTAATAAATTTTTACCAATATTGCCTGTTAAGGGTTTCTTCACAAGGTGAGCTATATCTATACTATCACAACAGTTTTTCAAAACTGCTCAAGCCTATACAGAACAATGATCAAACACATTCTAGCCTTAGGAGACAAGAATTAGGTCATTATTCGTACTGTGAAAACATAAAAGCAGTGCCTACAATACTGTTTCTTCCTTTGTTCAGAGGACATACTATACTCTAGGTACAGGATAAACTACACTGACTGTTGGACTGGCCAAAGTATGTGTGGTACTAGGCAAATGAAAGGCACTTAATAAATATATAGCAACACAAGAAATTACAATGCAATTCTAGCTAAGGCTAGAATTTAAGAAATTTCTATTTTAAGAAACATAATTGTGTTGTAAAATATCTACAATTAAATACTAATTTACATCATTTGTAGAGCCATCAAAACACAAATTAAGACTGAATCACAGCACTTTTAGTGAAAGTTCCAATAATACCCCCAAACCACTGATTACTCAGTATTAACAATATTCAAACAAAATAGCTTAAAAAAAACTTAAGCAAATCCAAGTCATTACCACCCTTTATTTTTTTTTAAATGGGCAGTGTTATAACCAAGAAGCTAAGTATTTAATTCGATTGTGTACTGAAAGTCTTAGGTTACAGGAGCGCAGTACTTCTTCAAAACCCTCTGCTAAATAACTCCACCTCAACAGTATTTTAAATTTAAATGAATTCAAACAACATCAAAAGCTTACTTACCAAATTCCATATCAATTAGCTACCTATTAACAATAAAAATCAAGAGGCTTTTCTGAAAAACAGCGGGCTTAAGTTTTTTAAAGAATTAACTTCTTTGAGCTTAAAAGGGTACTCCTGACCTGGTGAGTGAGCTTCTTCCCCTTACTGGACGCAGTGAGGAGAGCTCTCCATCTGCGCAGTTTAGGGCTCCACAGAAAGCATACGCATCAGAGGGTTTGCCGCTGCTCTACCACCTTCCCAGGCTCTCAAGCTGTAGGAACAGGACCGCTGCACCCGCATGCGCGGCACCGACCTAGGGAGCTGCAGTAAAGACGGGCCACAGCTTTGCAAAAGCTCACTTGGAGGCGACAAGCTTGCAACAGGTGCTAAGTCAAGCAGTCCCGCAGTGATCCCCAAACAGTGGCCCGGCCCCTGGAGATCGCCAGCCTCTCGGGTCGGACCCAAGTCCTGGAGAAAGCTCCAAGCCCTGCCCGCGGGAGTTCAAACCCTGCGCCAGCTCTACCCACCCGGCCGCCTGGCAGGGGCCCCGCCAGGCAGCGCCCTCCGCCCGGCCTTCGCACTGCACTGCACCGCACCGCACCGCCGCGCCACCCCCGCGGCTGCATTGTGTGGGCCCGGCTGCTCGGCTCCCGCGCCGCCCACCCTCTCCGGGCGCCCGCGGGTGCGGGCGGGGACGTGGCGGCCGCGCGCACATGTCCGATCTCGGTGGCGGCGGCGGCCCGGAAGCGGCAGCAGCGAGCCCCACGCGGCAAGGCGGCGAGGCGGCGGGGCGGCGGGGCGCGGGCCGGGGCGAGGGTAGCGCGGAGGCCGGGGCGGGGGCGCGGGGGAGGGGAGACGGGCGCAGGCAGGCCTCAGAAGGATACTTGTTGCACGGTCCTCTGAATGGTGGTGTCTGGCGACTGGGACTCCTTGAGCAGCTGCAGGATTTGCTGAAGCCCTTGCTCGTCGGGTTTCCACTCATACTCCATCTTGGTTTGCTGCAAATAAAGCCAGACACAGGAAGAGCCGGAGCAAACGTGACTCCCGGCGCACAGGCCCCAGGGCGCCCGCGCCCCCGCCCCCGCGCGCCCCCGACCTGCCTGCCGTGCCCCGAGGAAGGCTCGGACCGCGAAGGCCGGCGGAACTGCTTGCAGCAGCGAGGCCGCCAACGTCTGCTACCACCGCGGCACCGAGGAGCGCAAGGAGCCGACCAGACTGAGTCACCGCGAATTTGCAATCTGGCCCCAAGATCCGCCCGCGGGAGCCCCCTGGGTCCTAGTGCCACGCAGCTGTCTCCAATCCAACCCAGCTCACTCTGTACATAGGACTGCCACTGACTTAAGGGTAATCAAAAGTCCTTATCATCCCTGCAGATCACCTGAAGAAATCTGACTTGGATTATTTTAAGTGAACATGGTGAAATAAGGAGAAATGACAGGAATGGGGGAAAGGCCTGATGATTTCCCCTTACAACTGAACAATTGGTGAGACACAATAAACATACAATAAAGCAGAATTATTAAAGTAAAATATGATGCCTTGCAATCACAGCCCACACATCGAAAAATATTAGCTGCAACCTTTGCAGAATTTGGCTGAAAAAATTACGTTCTTTCATAAACCTCCATTTTTTAACTCAGTAAGTAAAATAAATTCTATCAGGAAATTACATTCCGCAACCAAGGATTTGGGGCCCAGGAAAAGCAAGAAAACTGTAATACTATAATTGGATAGTGTTTCATTCTGTTACTTCCACACACATCTTCTCCTTTGATTCTTACTACAGTGCAACGTATGAGGCGCTATTCGCCTCCATGTGACGACGAAGGGGGAAAAAAGAGCCAGAGCCGAGCAAATTAGTATATAGTTAGTCAGTGAAGACTGGGACGAAAACAGATTTAAGCTACTGCAAGTTACATCTGCCTAGGCCAACTGACAAAATGCTTCAACAAAAGCAAAAAAAAGGTAGGCATCAAGCATGAGTTAGTTTTAAAATCCAAACAGCATGACATAGAGAATTTTTAATATCACTCCACTACATGATGACTTGACAGCTGAAGTTAGTAAAAATTCCTTCTTTGTAGAAACTCAAAAAACTTCCTGACTTCTACATCTCTCTGGTTAGCTTTCCTTTTTAATGCTTTTCTCACTCTTCGTCACCTTGATTTTCTTTTTGTGTATGTTTTTGTTTTGTTTTTTTTGAGACAAGGTCTCACTTTGTAGTCCAGGCTGGCCCTGAACTCACTATGTAGCCCAGGTTAAGAACTCAGTACAATTTTCCTGCCTCAGCCTCCCGAGTGCTGGAATTACAGGAATGCACTAATACGCTCAGCCCAGCCTTTCCCCTTTATTTTCTGCTTACTATCCTGTAATCTGACTTTGCGAATCACTTTCTATTGACAAGAACCTAAGGAATACTGTCCTTACTTAAACAAAAACCAAACACTAAACCACCCAAACTGTTAGCTGGACACAGTATCTGCTGATACTGTAGTGCTTTTATCACAGCCTTCATATTGTTTTTATGTACATTTTATAAGGGGGTTGTTTCTTGCCTGATTTTATATATTACATAGTTAATATTTCACAAAAACATAGCACTCCACTGAATTCCATGATATAATTCTTAAAATCTTGTAACTGATAGACATGAAATTGTGCAAAGTATAAACATAACTAGATGGATTTCTGCGAAGTGAACCCACTTGTACGACCAGCACTGAGCTCAGGATGGGACGCATCACCCAACGCCAAGGGGTCTTGTTCCCGTTTCTGAGGAGCCATTGTCCCCTCCTTGCCTCCCATAAACTTTAGTAGTTTCTACATAGATTTCTCCCCTTTTAATTTCACAACTTTCTTAAAATTTGAAGAACTACATTATTATAACAAATCAAATAATACTGTTGTACAAGAAAATTCAATCATACTGCCAAGCTTACTTTTGAAAGGATGTTTTAAGTTTGATGTGAATCCTGTACCCTTCTGAATTCTTGGTCCTACACAGTATATACTGTAGGTTTTTTTTTTTAAGAATCATACTCCATACTACATGAATACTAACTACAGCTTTTTTACATTTCAGGCCAATGTACATAGATTTAACACACCTCTTAATAGAAGCACACTGGTCTTTACAATGCATAGAGCATACATAATTTGTCCAACCACTTCCTAACTGGCTCCAGACTGTTCATACTTTCTTTTGCCACTATGAGCAACACCGCAAAAGAATTTTGTATTCATGTCCCTACATACTGACTGTCCAAGTACTGAGAAACCAGTGGTATTATAAGGCCAACCTAACAGTTATTGCCAAATAACGTTCCAAAAAGTTACACAATGTACAGTCACCAACAAAATTAATGTTTTATGTATTGCCATCAGCATGTTCTTTTAATTTTTGTGAAGCTATAGAGGTGACAACTTAATTTCCTGGGTTACCAGCAGGGATGGTGAATCTAAGAATCTGAGCCTTAGTTTTGAACTGGAAGTGCTACCGTGCGCAAAACCTGCTTGCTGAGGTGACAGTCTATAGCCCACTCAACTCCTCAGCACCCCTTCTAAATAAGAAACTAAAGCCAGGGGTCATCATCAGTCAAGTCTGAAAAGCAACATCACCACACCCATCTACACTAAAGATGGCTGCACCTTACTATCAGGTCTCTATCACGCTTCTGTCTTTAGACTCACAATCAAATGAATACATTACTTTTCTTTTCAAACAATTTAGTACTAAAAACATCTACTTTGATCAGATTATGTTCATCTGATAGGTATTCCCTTAACCTTCCTTATTCATTATCTGTAATGAAAGGTTCTCAAAAAAATAACTGGGTTTTTTTTGGTACGAGGAATCGAACTCAGGACTTTGTGCCTGCTAGGCAGGCGCTGTGTCACTGAGCTATTTTCCCCAGCCCTTGATAACTGTTTGATAAGAACCTCAGACTATTCTAAACTTCTGTATCAGATAGTTTTCTTTTGGAGGAGCAGGGTCTCGTTATGTAGTTCAGGCTGGCCTCGAAATCCTGGGGATCCTCCCGCCTCAGTCTCCCAAGTGCTGGGACTACAAGTATATGCCATTATGCCTAGCCACGCTTTCTTAAACTGTGGTAAAATATACATGCATAAGATTGACCATTTTAACCATTTTTAGTGTACAGTTCAGTGGTGTTAAGTACAGTTTCACTGTTGTGCAATAAAAAGCTCTGAACCACCATCCCTCTCCATACTTCAACAGTCACTAAGATGGGAAGAATCTTACAGTAGCCACAGCTATTGCAGGATTAATCAGAAAATATATCTATTTCTCTGAGCCCGTTTCCCAGCTATAAAATAGAAGTATGCTAACTCCTTATTGGGGTAATAGGTACTTGGCACAGAGTATGATTGCAAAAATGGTCATTTTAATAGTTAAACTGGTTGTTTTCTACCATGTGTAAGATCAAATCTAACTTTTTTTAATGTCAGAAGGCTCTTCATGAAATGATTCATCACCTTCAGACAGCTTTCTCTCCTAGAATTCAACCTTTATGTTCCAGCAACTCTTCCTGCACTTCAAATCTTGAGGCCTTTGAGTTGGTATTTCCTGCCTGGATTGCCCTCAAAACTGGACTTTTTCGTGAACTGCTTTGTGTCTAAACATCCCGCTAAGCCTCATATGGCCATAGGGTGGGGCTTTCTCAGAGGTGGATGAACCTAGAGTGTGTGATGCTGGGATTAAGGATGAGTGATTACTAGATCAGTCCACTGATTGGTTTGGCATGGTCCCAATCCCAGTAGCCTAGAGTATAAAAGGGGCAAAAAGAGGTTAAGGTCCAATGCTTGCTTTATGACCTTCTGTCCACCATGAACTGTTTCTCCTCTGGGATGCCCTGTGCCATGTGCCACCCTGCCTTGGAGCCAGCTGATTATGGCCTGAAGTTCTACAAAATATGAGCCAAATAAAGCTGGCCTCCTTTAACTTTGGGTGTTGGGTATTTTGTCTCAGCAATAAGAGGAAAGTAAGACATCCTTGCACTTTTTCTTTGCCAACACTGGGAGCAGAATCCAGGGCCTTCCGACTGAACTACATCATACCCCAGCCCTTTTCATTTTGAGACAGGATTTGCAGAGTTACCCAGGCTGGGCTCAAATTTATGATCCTCCTCTCTCTGCCTCCCAAACTCCTTGCTCTGTAAAGCTACTTTCACTCACAAGATTTCCAAATATTTTAGAGTGGTCTTTGGCACTATGATTGATACAATTTCTTTTCTGTGATATCTTCCCAAGATCTCATTACAAGTTTTAAAGGTTTTTTTTTTTAAATTACAGATCTATACTTCATAGCTATTTTCATTCTGGAAACTGTCATATTGTATTATAATTATTTTCAGCTCTATGGTAGCAAGAGATCATGCTTTCCCCGAGAACAGGGTCACTTTCTTTTTGTCCTCTTTGCCTAGCAGAATCTGAGTCAATAAATATTTGCAGAAGAAATACTATTGTTTTGCTATTAATTCAACTGAATAAATATTAAGTTAAGCAAATACCATCAGCTTGATGAGCACTAGGGAGTCAAGGTAAGTCCAAACAATTCTTGTCCCCAGTAAGCTCTCATTTAGTGAAAGAGGCAAATGTGCTGTTTATAAATGAAGTATACAGTAAAGTACAATAGGAAAAGAGAGAAAAGCAAATATATTTTGCCAGGAAACAGAGAAGTGTTTTCCTTTCTTCTTCCAATTTCAAGTAAATGCAAAAAATATTTGCCAAGCAGTAAGAAATTTCCACCTATAAGTTGAATCACTTATGATAAATGTTGCCATCCATGATATAATATCCCCAAACAGCAAACAACTTGTAGAATTCCAAATGAAACAAGATACAATGGCCCTTCAATAACAGTAGTCCCCCGCCCCCAGAAAATTCAGTATATAATTCTGCCAGAAGTTCCATGCATATATATAAAAACCAAACTAGGCTCTTTGCTCTGAAAACCATAAACTTTTTTTTTTCCCACCTATGTGGTGTAGTAGACATTCACAAGTCATACAGGACTAGCACCCCTCAGTCTTACTCAGTAAATGATAAGAGCACCTACTGGTCCCAAAGACCCTTCTAGAGAGCAGCGTGGCCTCAGGGGGGGACTGGCTATAGCAGGGCAAGTACCTGGGACTACAAGGACATTAAGCTAAGCTATTTAGGAGCTCATGAAAGTACTTCCTTGATAAAGTGACTCTTCATCTGCGATCTAATAGTAATTACCGAAAGCAAACATAAGAAGGTGGCAGGGGCAGGCGGGACTCCACAGACTGTTAGGAAATCTGGATTTTAAAAACCCTGTGGCTAATAGCTTATGAAGGGGTTTTTAGAAACTGATAAAGGCATAATCAAATAAAAATCCGGAAAAGGATTAATTCTCCTAGAAAGTGCAAATGGGGAAAGATTTTATGTCTGTCTATCTCAAACACACACACACACACGTATTACCCGTATCCACACCCATATATATCCAGCACTGGGGCCATGAACTGAGCTATATACCTCGCTCTTTAAAATTATGAAACAGGGGCTGAGGATATAACTCAGTGGCACAGCACCTGCCTGGCAAGTGCAAGGTCATGAGTTTGATTCCTAATACCAAAAAATATATATAAGATAAAATAAAATTCTGAGACAGGATCTCACTAAATTGCCATGGCTGGCCTCTCTTGCCATCCTTTTGCCTCAGCCTCCTGAGTACCTGAGATTAAAGGCATGAGCCAATGCACCTGGCATAAGTGTATTTTCACAATAAACATGATTTTAAAAACCGAATAGTCTGTAATAAGGGCAGACGAGGAACCGAACTGTTCAACTTACAAAATGGAGCACCAGTTTATTAGGAGAAAGACTTGTCTTATTTCATAGATAGCTAGGATACTATAAAAAATTCTGGTCCCTAAATATTAGACTTAAAACATGCTATTATTTTGTCATTAGTGACAGCTAATATTTTTAAGTACAGTATCAGGCAGTGTTCTAATCACTGATGTATGTTAACTGTGTCTCACATGAGACATTCCATTAATACTGACCATGTGTTATAGATAGGTAAGTTGAGGCTGAGAAGTCAAGTTACTTGGCGATAGTTACCAGCTAGGAGAGGAGCAGGCCAAGATTCAAAGCAACTAATTTCGACCCACAATCCACTCTCTAAGCTGCCATACACTACTATCTCAACAGAACATCAGCCTTTGTAAGCCGGAAGTCGAAACACACACAACACACATACACACACACACACACACACACACTGGAAGAAAGAAAGAAGATGAGAGAAAAAACATGTTTGATGCATGAAGGGCCATTGTATCTTGTTTCATTTGGAATTCTACTACAAGTTGTTTGCTGTTTGAGGATATTATATCATGGATACCAACATTTATCATACAGTGATTCAACTTATAGGTGGAAATTTCTTACTGCTTGTTTTTCAAAGAACATCAAAGAAAAAACATGTTTGATACATTTGTGATGAGGTAAAAGAGAAAAGTAAAAATTACATTTCAGTATTGCAAAAAGCATAATAGACCTAAAAGAGCAGTATGTGGTCTGAAAATGTAAAACTGATATATTTCAGTACCATTCAGTTAAAAACACTCTAAAGCTAATTTTCACAATACCCCTTTATTGTAAATAGGTGGCTAGTATTATTTTCATTTGACAACCAGATAAATGAAAAATAGCTTAAGAAATTTGTTGAATCATTTGCTGAACATCAATCATATCTGTGTATTTCCAGTGTCTTACAGTTGGTTTTATTTTTAACAAAAAGATACTATGATATGGGGGCTGGGGATATGCTATGATGCTATGAAAAGGGGGCTGGGGATATAGCTCAGTGGCACAAGCGCCTGCCTGGCAAGCACAAGGTCCTGAGTTTGATTCCCAGTACCTTAAAAAAAAAAGATAAGCAATGAAGAAAAACATCAGGGCTATCTAATGGTCTAAAAGTGCATACTATATATTAAAGAAAATAATTATTTAACATGTGAAAAACTGAACCAGAATTTAAGTGTAAAGTTATTAACCACAAGCAGCTGGTTAGTAACTTTTACAAAATAAAATTTAAATGTCAAACAACCAAAATGCTGATAAGCTTATTAAACCATAGCTATCAATAGAACCAGAAAGTCCTCTAAAATAGCAGGAGGTTTTGGATGAAGAAGAAAGGGAGGGAAAGTGAAGGCACCTGCGGAGCCCCAGCCGCCTGACGAAGCCCCAGCCGCCTGACGAAGTGGGCTCAGTGAGACCAGAGGGGCGGGACACAGCCTATGTTAGGTGTGCTAGACACCTGGCTTTTAAATAAGCCTTGACTGATCAAATACAGTAAACGGTCTAATCTGCCACTGGAAGAATAATGCTAAGAAGTTAAAATTCTAATTTCATGGCATCACAAACTTATTCCTATCTAAGGGCTGAAAGATTAAGAGACTAAAGAGAAAATGGAAATGAAATGCTAGGGAAATTTTACCCGAATGTATTCTTAGAATTCAAGAAGACCTTTGAGGATTACCCGACAGGCTGCTCAAAGGCTATAGTTTACAAACAAAAGTGTGGTACCAAAGTGAGCGGGTAATAAAAAGGAAAGCCTGAGTTCAAAATTCAACTCAAGCTATAACCAGACACTTTTTAAATACTTCAGCTCCCTTATTATTCACAACAGTGCTATGAGGCAGATATTAACCCATTTCATATTAACTGAGGTTCAGAGAGGTTAAGCAGCTTGCTCAGCTTGCATGTGGCAAAGTTGGCATTCAATACCAAATGTGTGATTCCAAAATCTGGATTGTGCCTAGCCTGCTATCGTGAATGAGGTGCTTCTATGTGCCAGTTACTACGCTAGGTTCTTCAAATGCATGATCTCATTTCACTCTGTAAGTATGCACTATTATTATCTGTATTTTGCAAATGAGGAACAGTCTTAAAAGAACTTAAGCAATGTGTCCAAGGTCACACAGACAATAATAAACAAAGCCAGGGCGTAGGCCCAGATGCATCAGACTTTAGAGCCAATGCATGGAGCCACTGTGCCTTGTCCTTCTCACTGTGCCACCTCCACGCACGTAACTAACCCGGAATGGAACTTAACAGTGGGGGGACCTCCTGGGTACACTTCTCTTCCCTTTCTATTTCATGCAGCACCAACAACTCACAACTTTCTCTATGGGTTTCTACCCATGGTAGACTGTGGTGTGACTACTGCATCTGTTTTTCAGAGTTTAAAGTTCTTCATTTTTAATCAAAATAAAAGGCTGACAGGAGTAATACCTCTCTAAGGGGGTAACTTTTGGCTACACTATTGTCACCCTCAAAATATCAACTCTCTATTGAGTTCTACAACAAATACAACATTCACACTTGGCCTGGCTCTCCATGTATGTGTGAACAGGTAAGCCAGTAGTTTGCAACATTGACAGCACATTATAATCACTGAGAACTTACAGCCAGATGAGAACCACTACACTAACTCAGTATTATCTACTCCTGGCAATTTTCACTATTTCTTACTCTAATGAACAGCACTGTTATAGCTATACTAGAAATGACAGAAAACAGAAGAACAGAATGCAGACTGCTCTGCTTAATACAACACAAGCTGATCATACTTTATTTGATGAAAACCAAAACTAAGGACACATTATTTAAAGTTACTTAATTTGTATTAACTTGTAAGGATGTATCAGAACCTGGTCAGCTAAGTGCTCACTGACTTTGTAATTTCAGAGTAACAAACTTAGTTTTGTGGGGGCAAGTCAAGTTTTGAGGTTAGAAAATGTTTTCAATAAATTGTAAGTAAAACAAGTAGAAAGTCATGGTCCTTAAGTGCAAAATACGATTTCAATTTGTATATTAAATCAACTTATCCTATGAATAGTAGCCACTTCTTTCTTCAAATCACAGTGTTGTCATTCATAAAACTAAAAATAAAGCCAAAATAAGTTCACACATAAAAATCCGAATACACAAGTAAGTGAATTAGGTTCTTGATTCTTTTAGCTTAGATGGGCTTTCCTGGAGATCTTACCTGAGTACATTCAATTAGAGGCACTTAAATGGCTGAATGGACTATCGTCACTGTTTATGTCAACACTACTTCATTTTTGTGACTAAGCTTTAACAAAAAACAGTTCTTTTAAAAGTACTTTTAGCATACATGTTTCTAAATTCCATTTCAATTTTATTGAATTTTCAAAACTACATTGTGAGTTGAAGAAACACTCTGATGTCAAGTAAGATGCCAAAAGTCACTCAGCTAGTGAATGTTAAAAACAGCCTGAGTGAATGTCTTCCTATTTGGAGTCCTATATTTCCACTACTCCAAACTGCTTCTTTAATTCATAGTTCATTAAATATATAAGGTCAATTGATCAAAAGAGTAGCTTATGTCAGAGTAACATTACACTATTTACTTATTTGCTGGTTTATACTAGTATGTATGCTCTGATGCAAATCACCAACTATTTTCCTGTGCAACACAGTCAATAAGAGGTGTGTTTCAGTATTCAGACTCCATTGTATATATTTACATATTTATAAAATGAGATATTAGTTACAGGAAGTCAAGCTGGTAAGTTTCATTTTCTTTGTCTTTTTGAGACAGGGTCTTGCTATGCAGTCAAGCCTGGCCTTAAGCTGACTATGTAACCCAGGTTGGTCTTGAACTCACAACGATCCTCTCCTGCCTCAGCCTCCCAAGTGCTACAGTCATGCACCACCACGCCCGCTGGTTAAGTTTTTTTAACAACCAGATAGCACACAAAGATAACCAAATACATATCAGTTTGGCAATGATTATACTCTTCCATTGTACTTAAGACTGTTTCTAAAGTTCTGAATGAGAGGATCCAGGCATTTCTCATTCAAACCCCAAATTATCCTTAACTAAGTAAAATGTGTTGGTTCCACTTTTCACAATTTCAAGTGAAAACAGAAAAACACAGCTCTGGGTTCACTGGCAAGGCTGAATTAGAAAAGGGTCAGAAGTGGTTTAGACAATAAAATATATTTTCAAAGTTCGGTGGTTACTAAGTTGATGAGTATTCATTTTACCTCGTCTTTGTTGATATTGAAATCTCACACATAAACAGGGGCACACATCAGACTGCAGTTATGGGAAGACAGCAGGAGAAAAAACTATGAAAAGAAATTAGTATTAATTCCTCAGTTAAATTACTATTCTACACTTCTTGTTGCTAGTAACCATAGGTCCCATAGTCATACATACATGGGTGCAATTCCAGTTCTTTATTTTATATTTTTTAGTAAATTTTTTGAGCCAGTTTAGTCATCTGTGAAATGGGGCCAATGAGATTAACTGAAAACATAAAGTGCCACAGGGTAGCTACTTAATATTCATTCTTTTCACACTATACCACCCACTAACACTGTCATTAAAACTCAGATCTACTCAGAGCAGCTCATACTATCAGATCACAATTACAGTGAACATTACTCACATTTTTGCACAAATATGTAACAAAATGGGCTTCGTACCTTATTAAGGTGAAGCTATTGTGTAGATGTCTATATCCTTCCAAAATCATGTTGAAATTAATTTCCAGTACAACACTATTACGAGGTGGGGCCTTGAGGAGGTGATTAGTATTAATATTAGGAGGCAGAGCTCATGCATAGGTTAGTGCTCTTATGGAAACAGCTTGAGGGAACCCTCGTGGCTTTCCACTCTTCCGCAAAGTAAGGAAACTGCTCATCCCTTCTACATAAGGACATAGCAATAAGGCACCATTTATTTTTATATAGCACGTTTTGTGTTGTTTTTTGGTGGTGCTGAGGACTGAACCCAGGGCCTCATGCATGGCAGGGAACACTCTACCACTGAGCACCTTTTATAAAGCAGAGAGGGTGTCTTCATCAGACACTGAATCCACTGGTGCCTTGACATTGGATTTCCCAGCCTCCACAACTGTGAGAAATAAATTAGTGTTTACAAATTACCCAGTCTAAGACATTTTGTTAAAGCAGCAGGAACAGACTAAGGGAGGTGATATCCTAGAGAAAGAGAAGAATCAAAACAGAAATACTGGAAGGAGGAACAAAGATGTAGAAATCAAGTAGAGAGCGTTAAATCATATATAACTTTAACCAACCTGCAAAAGTTGTATAGGGAAAAGTTAGTTTGACTGTGGCAGTCCTCACAGTACAAAAAAAGATGTAAGGAAAGACCACAAGAAAATGCTATAGAGACAGTCCAATATGGAAAAAAATCTTCGCTAGAAATAATATCATGTAACAGATGGTGCCACATAACTAAAAGTTTAGTACAAAAACCAGCATGTATTCTGTGAGTATTCACGTGTTTTCCTTTTATACAAAGACAATGAGATTCAGCTAAATTAATGATGCATAAAAGTTAATATAAAAGAGAATGAAATGAGAGATAAGGAAATATAAGATTATACTAAGCAAAAAGGAGTATGCTAATTTGCAAAGAAAGTCTGGTTTATAAGCGTATGCCCTTAAAACCAAATTTTGGGTTAAAAACTTGTAAGAGTTTTACAGGTAGAGCTAATAGCAGCCTGAATGTCATGTTTGAATCATCTGTTCCCCTCACCCCATGAAACTGGAATATGCCAATATAAACTTTACCCATAACTAGAAAATGACAGCCAGCACCTAACCATCAGAATGAGAAGACCACTAGCCAACATCTATCCAATCCTTTACTTAAAAATGGCAAAATCAAGAACTAGAAATCAACATTACAAATTAGGAAAAATAATTTCTATTTTTAAAAACACAAAAGATCTAACTCTATATTATAAGGCATTTTCCCCTTCATTTTTAATGGTGTACTGATTTTTCTGACAGATACCTCTCAATAAACCCACGGGCCTTTTGTAAAGGGAATTATGTAACTTACAGTCCATACCTCAGGGGAGGGCCTAATGCCAAAACTTAAAACTCTGTGACCATATTTCCTAAACACAATTAAGCGAAACTGGACAGTTTTGATCCTTCCTATAAGGAATCCTGGCACACACAAAAAAGATAAGCCAAATCAGTTTAATTTCTTTTCTTAGAGACATTAACAGGAAGTACTAGGATAGCTTACCATTCACCAGGTCTGGAAGCAAAAGCTAAACGGCCTTGATGTGGGAGGTAAGTGGCCATCATTAGATTTCACATGCAAAACAAAATTATTCAAAGGCAGAGATTCTAAGCTGAGTGGAGAATGAACTAGCCCAGAAAGAACTGTGAAGTGCTTAGCAAGATCATATCTTCTGCCAGCATGGAAGTTACTGCTCCTGGGAACTCATGGCTTCCTGATGGCTCTCTGATTTTAATCCATGAATGACTTAAAATATACCTCCCTCTTACTAATTTGAATGAGTTGCTCTTTCTTGGAAATATAAGAACTTATTCAGAATGAGAATATTAAATAACTATTCAAATATATACCATGTGATTATAGATACTACATAATTATACAATAACATCACATAACAAACTATTCTTAAAAATTTTTTTAAGTGAAAGACAATGAACTTTTTCAGGAGTTCTCTGGAATTTATAAGGTCGGTACAGTGAAGACTGAGGTCACCATGGGAATTAATTCCTTAGCTTGAATATCTGTGCAAATTTGAGAGCTGCTGCGGAAGTCGCTGAAAGATACAGCATAATGAATACATCCAGATGGGTGGTGGAAGTCAGCAGCCAGTTCAGGACTGCATTCTACAGACAGCAGAATTCCTTCTGGTCCTCCTTCTACCCACTCCCTCACCTTTTCCAAATTACTCCATTTTAGTTCTGGGAAATGGCAATCACTGCTACTGATATAGAAGGGAAATCACAATATTCATTTTATTAACACTTTATGGTAGTGGGAGATGCAAAACAGTGGCAACTGACCCTCCCCAGTTAGTTTTCAGTTAATACAGTATAGTACTTGCTTCTCAAACACTTCGCATTTCAAAGGACCTCTAACACAGCATGCACTTTCAGAAGGTGGCATTATTTGCAAATATGCTTTATTAGGACAAGTGTAAAAGGGAGCTCTTATCATATTATAGCAATATAGTATAAAGTCAGTATACTGCTCCACTGAGGTAAAAATACATTAATAATAACTTTCATAACTTTAATTAATAACCTTATCTGAAAGCTAATTTAGAACCATAGACAGCACTTGAAAGAAAATTCACAAGAGGAAATACAACATTAAACAAACATGGGAAAATGTTGAACCTCACTAATAACCAATAAATGTAACAAAGAAGTCATACTTTTAATCCAATTAGCAAAGATAATTTTATGATAGTATCTTATGCTGCTGAGGATATGATAAATCAACTTTAACAAATCACAGACAGTAATACAAAGCTAATACAACTTACTGGAAATTAATTTAGCATCTCTACTGAGTCATGTGTATTCTTATACTCTTTGCCTTCTTGATTATACTTCACTGTATCCTAAGAACCCTAAACACAGAAAAGGGTAAATGTCAAGAATTGTACCTCAGGATTATTTCTAGTATCAATGAACTTGTGGGTAAATGGCACAATATTCACCCGACGGCTATGAAAGGCTAGCAGCATATTGTGTGTTGGCAGTATAGTCTTATTCTTTCAAAATTTTTCAAAATTGCTGTATAATTTTTCAATACTGTGGGTATATAATCTTTGTAATGAAAATAAATAAATAAAACCTTCCATTAGTGTAATTTTTTCAAGTTGTATGTAGTGCAGGGGCAAAAGATCCCAAAGAATGTTACTATTTCTTGGCACAGTGCTTGCTATTTGAAACGACTGAGTCATCACAAAGCTTAAATTACAACTTAAAAAAAAAACTTTGAGAAGACAAAAAAAGTGACATATAATTTAGAAAGTTGTGAAAACACTTAAAGGTTAAGATCAAGTTTTAGCTATTTAGAAAATTCATGTACAGTATGTAGAGTTTTTCTTAGATTATGCTATTGAACTGAGTAGACCCAATAGTTAAAAATCTTTATAGTAAAGGCAAAAAATGGATTCACCTTTTGCAAGCCTCGAAAAATATACCATGAAAACTGTATTACAAGCTGTACTACTTTCAGAGAAAGACTATTCTGAATTATTACAGATCGGAAGTTTTATTTTTTACTTAGGTAAAGGGAATTATTATAAAGTCTACTAGTCTAAAACAGTATGGAAATAATTTCAATAATGTAAGAAATTAATATTAAGACTTAAATGAGTTGTGAAATACTTGGTAAACAAACTAACATTACCACAAAATTTAAAACAAGAATATATACCAAATTTCATTGCACTTTAAAGGAAATGATATAACAAAAAACTTTCATCAATTTCTTGACTTTGCAAAAACACTAAGCATAATTCTGAAAAGATCACTTAGAAAAAAATCAGTAAATGGCCCCAACAATATGTTTAGCCAAAAGAATAAGAAGTATCAAAGATGTAAAAACCATAAGCAAATGAAAATGAATTTAAGCTTAGAAAGAGACCCTGTAATTCTTTTATAGTTCTTGAGACAACTATAGTAAGAAGTTGAACATTATTTTTCTTAGTAATCAAAACTATAAATATTTTAAGAAAAATTACATAATATGCATTATAAGAAAATTTAAATGTACACTCTAAGTTTAATAAATGGGCACATCTACAGAAAATTTAAATTTGTCACTTGGCATATATTGAGAAAGGATACTGTTCTAGTACTTTTCATCTTGCTATTCAACCATTTGTGTCATGTACTACTTTAATCTTACTTTAAGAAAATAATTTATAAATGGTTTAGATAATTTAAAATTAAAACCTTTAGAACACAGGGAATGAAAACCTTCTTAGAAGAGTACTGTGCATCTTCAAGAACTTCAGATGGGAAATTAATAAGCAAATATTTACTTGGTGGTTGAATATACAGGATTTTGCAGCTGGAAATTACAAATTCAAAATATTTAAAAAGTCTAGAAGAGGATGCATAAACTAGGAAATCACCAAGATTTCTTAAATTCAGTAACTCATTACATAGGTAGGCATTTGATGAAATCAACTAAAAAATATTTGAGACGTGGAAGAGTTACTATTTTCCAGAATCTGAAAAGGACAGTTTTACCTTAAATCACAACTCTGCTCTGACTGCTGAGCAATTTATTTTTATTTTTTTTATTTTTTGGTGGTACTGGGGATCGAACTCAGGACCCTGTGCTTGCTAGGCAGGCGCTTATTCCACTGAGCTATATCCCCCTGCTGAGCAATTTAATCTGTACTAGAAGGGAGTTTCATTGTGTACATTCTGCTTTATAAATAAAACTGCTTGCTGTGTACCTGACAAGTAGCAACACCAAAGCAAAGGCCTCCAGTTTTAGGAGGTAAAGTTTTGAAAACAAAACCATAATTTTTATTAGAATATTTTTCATTTTATGTCCCATCCTTGTATCTTGCTACCAGCATTTATGATTCACCATCAAATTCCTACACTAAATATTAAAGTACCTCTCTTGATTTAGAGCTCACTCTCTAGTCTAAAGCAAGACTCCAGATAGACCCCCCCACACCTTACAATGCCTCCACTATTTCATCTTCTACTTATCTAAACACAGACTTGGGCCAACGATAGTCGGTATTTGGGGAGGCGAAGCAGACACTAACTCACAGCCACAGCCTGTGTGAAGCTAACAACAGCCCACTGTAACTTCCTGAGACTTTAGGATAAACTGTCTCCCTCTAAAGATCTGTTAAGTCTTCTTTGCCATAAAGAACCAAAATAATGTCAGAAAAAAGAGGAGCATATGTTAGGAGACTGGAGAGGTGATTAAGAATAGCAGCTGGGCAAACTACACAAATCACCTATACCTATAACCAATTAATGACCATGCTTTTCTCAGCTTCTAGAAGCAAAACATCAGTTAACTGTAAATACTGCAACAAATATGGTAATACTCCACATACAAAAGCAAGTCTTACTTCTTTTTTTGTTTATACTCTCTGAACTCCTCCTATCCTTCAGGGAAATTTATAATCAATTCAATTGTTCAAGTGTAGCCCTGGGACTACTAAGTTACCTGGGTGAGGGCTACATGTCATTTGATTCTTTTGGCAAATATGCGGGCTCCTGGGGAAAGTCACAGCACTGTATCTGTCTTAGCAGGAATAAACCTTGGTTGAAAATGTTAACAGAAAACTGTATTATAGCAATTTTCTATCCAACAGAAATCCTTACTTATCACTTCAAAACTGTGCGACAGAACCAAAAATCCAATTGAACATTGTAATTCCTGTTCTGATGCACCTGTGGTTTCAATGGTTCATTCATGCTCTTTCCCTAAATTCTCTTCTGTTTTCTAATAAAGGTTTGACAAGTGTAACTTTTTCAGCTAAAACAAACTGTTAAAAACAAATCAGAGGCCGTGCATAGAGGCACAGGCCTACCACTCCCGCCTTTGGGAGGCTGAGGAAGGAGGACTGCTGCATGTTGGAGGCCAGCCTGGCTGGCATACAAGGTGAATTCCAGGCCAACCTGAACCGCGCAGTAAAAAAGACCCGCCCCCTCAAAAAGAATAAAATGGCAAAGTTTTACCTCAAAATAAAAGAGAAAAGAAAATCTTTCTTGATGTCTAAAAAATATGACACTAAGTATAACACAAAATCCTGGAATGAAACTGTACTGGCAAGGGGAAAAAATATATAAAGGGCATTACTGGAGCAAATGACAAAATTGTAATATGGGCTGTAAAAATTACATTTCCTGATTTTTACTAATTTTATGCAGTTTCATAAAAGTATCTTGGCTTTTAGGATGTACATATTAAAGTGTTAAGGGATAAAAGAGCAAAGATCTACGCAGCCTCTAATTTGAAATGATCCAAAAAAATTAATGGTGGGGGGAAATACAGCAAAGTGTTAAAAATCAGTGAACCCAGATAAAATGTACACATGTGTTCTGCCTTTAAGTTTAAAATTATTTTACAATACCTTTAACCCCTCCCTTTGACTGTTTACACGCACAGCAACTCAATTTCTCCTCTCCTGCCCTTTCACAAAAACATCCCAAACTTTGTGTACAGTCAGCATCTCCCCTTTTCTGCTCTACTGAGGCAGAGCTGCTTGTTGCCACACCCAGTGATTTTTTTTTTCCTTCCCTCATCGTAAGTTTTCCACAGGGCTGAGACAGGTGACCACCCGTCACCTCTCCCCAGCTCTATCTCCCTGGTTGCTGTGTTACACTGTCCTGGGCTGGCTCCCTCCCTCTACAGACTTCTTTACCCTACCTACATGATTACCTACTCTGTATGATTAAATAGCAACCTGAATTCTAGACCAGTGTCTTATAAGACACGTCCGCTTGTTTGTTAACTGGGCCTCTCGTGCTTTGCCAGCTGGAACAGAACTCCTGACCCCCTTTCCGCAGCCCACTCAATCTGCTCCTTGCCCAGCTGCCTCACTGACACTAGTCACTCGATGACACTAGTTTTCCACCAGATGCTCAGCCCAAAATACTAATAGGTCACCCTTGATTTCCCTCATATCCTATACCCAAACTATAAACCAATGCTGCCAAAATGTACCTTCAGAATATACTCTGAATCTGACCACTCAAGCCCCGGCACGGGGAAGGTGCAGAGGACAGGTTCCCTAAGTACCCGATCTGCTACAACAGATTGCCCAGCCTCCTCTTTTGTTTCCAGTACATTCTGAGACAAAGCAGCAAAAATGAAACCTACAATTAATCATGCCCACTGTCACTCCAAAACCTTCCAGTGGCTTCCTATCACATTTAAAATAAAACACCCTGGAAGCCTCTGCCAATCTGGGCCGGAGCCGCTCTCTCTGAACTCATCTCCTCGCAGGGTCTGTCCCTTGCTCACCATGTTTCCATCACACTCGTTTTCCTGCAGGTCCCTGCATGCTAAGCTTGTTACTACCTAAGGACCTTTATTTTGCATGCTCTTTCTTTAAATATTCATACTGCTCACTCCTTCCCCTTATTCAGACTGCTGGCCAACTGTGACATTTTAGAAAGGCAATGGTCTCGTCCCTCCCTCTCCACCCTATTACTCTCTGCTTCCTCTCACTGCTTAAGTTTTTTAAATATGTATTTGCTTTTCCCTTTTGCTTCATTCTAAAAAAATATTTTAATGAAAAGCGTATGATTCCATTTCACTGTTAAAAGAAAAAAATGCACCAATACAGATGAAATTTAAGCTCCCTTAAACTACCTTTCCTCATCCCAGTCCCCTCCCCAGGGGTACTCCGGTGCGGATTTCTGACGTTATCTGTGTGGGGCTTTTTTTTGTGCGTTTAAAACACTGAAATGGCACTTTATTTCTGCTCTCTAGAAAACCATTGGATAAGGTCATCACAGGTTAAGTCTACTGTCTATTTCATCACTAATTACAGTCCAGTCCTCCAGTTAGGTTCCTGGAGAATGAATCCAGGACCTCTACACGGAGCTATAGCTCAGCCTTTTTACTTTTCCAGGATGGGTTCGAAATTGCGATCCTTCTGTCTCAGCCTCCCAGAGTGATGGGATTACAGGTGTGCATCACAGTGCCTGGCTATGGTTTACTTGTAAACTGTTAACTTGTAAACAGGTTAACAACAACCTGCTTACAAGTTTGTAGCATTACAAAGAGGGCATTGAACAAATATTTACTGAGTGCCTACTAAATTCTAGGCACTATTACATCTGCAGATACAACAATAAATGGAAGTCTTTGTTCTCTTGAAGCTTGCATGCTTGAGGAAAAAAGACAATAAGCAAAATAAAACATATAGTGCAAACTTTTTCTAAAAAGGACCAGAGAATAAATATATTAGATTTTGCAGGCCACAGAGGTCTTACATATTCTTTGCTTCATTTTTCAACCCTTTAGAAATGTAAAACCAAGTTGGGCATGGTGACTTATGCCTATAATCCTAGCTCTCAGCAGGCTGAGGCAGGAGGACTGCCAAAGCCAGCCTAGGCTATATAGTGAGACCCAGTAAAACCATTCTTAGTTCACAGGGTATACAAAAATGCATCAGGAGCTTATGGAACTACAGTTTATTGCTATTCCCTGATTTTGTAAGTTAGAAGGTGGCGGGCGCTGCACACAAAAATAAAGATGAATCCAGGACCACAGGGGTCGGGGCAAGAAGAGAACAGGGTATGACATGTATTAAAAGAGGGTTTTTAAAAAAGTAAGCTCTGAGCCAAGCAGCTACTTGAGAAGAACATTCCAGGCAGAAGGTAATACAGCAAAAGCCCCAGTGAGGGAAGGAAAGTGGTAACAGGAAATGAGGTTAGTGAGGTAAGGAGAACTGGGAGTAGGCTGTGCATATCATAGAGCTTTAGAGGCCAGGGGAAGGTGAACGTCTTGATCTAGTCAGGCTGCTAAAATAAGACTATGGCAACAACAGAAATCCTTCAACCCCTCCATTCTAGAGCCTAGCAGGTCCACAATAAGGCATGATGGGAATCTGGTTAGGGTCTGTTTTCCGGCTCCTAGATCGTCTAGCTAATTTCTCTTGAGCCTCTTTTACCAAGGGCACTCATCCCATCATAAGGACTCCACCCCGATGGCCTGATCACTTCCTAGAGACCCCATTTTTCCAACACATGAATTTGGGGAAGAGCATCCATTTTCAGACCATGGAAGGTGATCTGGTAGGATCTCAGATGTTTCTTAAAATGCAGAAAACAAATTGTCCTGAAAGAATGGTTTTTTGATGAGTGAAAGGAAAAAGTGAAGTCAAGAAAAACTCCACAGGATTTTGACTTGAGTTATAGAAAACGAAATTGAGATTTACAGAAATGGGAAATCCGTGGGCAGAGCAGACACTGGGGGACAAGTCTGGTTCTGTGAGGGACTTGTTGAGTTTGATGTTTACCACTGGTTTGGCGTTGAACAGCCAATTGTGCATGAGACTGCAATCAGGGAGGGAGGTTCAAGATCCCAGGCTAGTGAAAAGGCAAAGGAGAGTCACACAGAGGTAGCACTGAGGCAAGAGGTAATCAGGAGTGCAGTATCCTGGAAGGCAAAGAATCATGTTTCAAGGCTAAATGACACAAAGAGCTATGTCAAATGCTACTGATAAGTATGATGAGGACAGTCAATGACATACGGCACTTACCAATATGAAGGTATGTGAAGAGCCTGAGGAACATTTCTGAAGGAGTGGTGGAGGCAAAGGGCTGACTGCAGAGGGACTCACGGAGTACTTACACGACCCTTGGGAGCTTGTCTCTTCACCAAATCCCCCTGTGCTGTATTCTATAAACTGTACAAAGCCCTCCAGTCAAAATTGGCCACACTCATTTCCTTACTGTCTGCAATCGCTTGGTGCTATAAAGGCAGAATTGCTATGGCCACCAAGTAGAAAGTAGTATCTCACCATTTACAAAAGAAGTCTTTGGGCCCCTGCTCTATATCTCTCTGGTCCCAGAACCGCTTAGTGTTCCAGAAGACAGCAGGGGCTCACCTCTGTTGACATGCTCGCTGACAACACCCCTGCCACTCCTCCACCCTCTTAAGGAATCTACTACTAGCTCTTCTTGCGGCCTGCACACATTTTGCCACAAAACCTGTACCTATGCTCATGCGCTTACTAGCTTACATACCTCTCCAGTAGTACATCACCCTGACAAGAGAGAATCCCTGCACTAAAAACTGTCACAAAGCCTTTTATTCTCACCATTCCCTGGTTTCCTGTACTCCAACCAAAAGAAACTACTTATATTTTTAGTTTATTAAATGTTTTTCAAAAGCACAATTTCTCATGAAAACAAATAATCAATGAATTTATAATATCACCTCAGTAAAATGTGATGGCCGCTACCTATTCCTAGCAATTTATTTGCATTTATTTAGTATAAGCAGTGGAATCTCGTGTTTTCTGGGATGAACACTTTCATCAAAGGTAGAGATTTATGCATCTAGGACACAGGGACTGCAATGGTAATTATTTTACTAATGGCTTCAGAGTCAACTGTAAAATGTGAGTCAAATACGTAAAAATTTTTTGCTTTAACTTTTATCTTTGCATTAGGCATATAACTTAATGGTGCAGCACCTGCCTGGCAAGCATGAGGCCCTGAGTTCATTTCTGGTACCAAAAAAAAAAAAAAAACCCAAAACCAAAACCATTAATCTTCTATACCTCAGTGGTAATTTTATTCTCCTTACTTAGAGCTCTTACTTTTTGCTTATTTCTTCAGGATGACTTTCATCTACTTTACCAGGAGTTTTAGTAAGTGTATTTTTCAATTTGATTATTTACTAGGTCTTTAAACTTATCCTAGTCAACAAACTTAGTATTTGGTGATTGATTTGGTTTTCTCTCCCCTATTTGTACTGAGATCATTATTAAGACTATGGTATCCACAAATATTTGATACATTTATTTTGGAATCCAACCTTATGTATTCATTACCAATTATTAAATTCTCTTAAGTAGACCAGGCCTGGTGATGCACTCCTGTAATCCAAGCACAAGGGAGGCTGAGGCAGGAAGTTCAAGGCCAGACTGGGCTACAAAGTGAGTTCAAGGCCAGCTTGAACTGCATAGTAAAACTCTGTCTCAGAAAGACCACCCCCCAAAAAATTCCCATACATAAAAAGCAACTTGGGAATACAGATTATGACTTTTACATGAAGGCATAATTCGCCCCAACATTTCCACTTTGAGGAATCTGTCTTCATGAAATAATCTAAAATGCAGAAATTGTTTTATGTATAAGGATGTTCACTGCAGTGTTTCTTATAGCTACAAAAAAGACAGAAACTGAATATGAACAATTCATATAAATAGTATGCCATCATTAAAAAAGTGACAAAATAATGCAACAGCATAAGAACATGCTCGCAAGCCTGAGGTCATGAGTTTGATTCCCGGTACAAAAACAAAAAACCAAAAAACCATGCTTACGGTCCAGGTGTGAAAGAGCAGAATACAAAATTATTCCACGGTAAAGACTCAATTGTGCGACCGGAAGAGAAGCCAGAGTATTCAATTTTGTAATAATCAAGTAAAACCCAGAAAAAAAATACTGGACCAAAGGGCTTATAGTTAGCTACTGTAGCTCTGATACTAGTGATTTTTATTATTGTACGGTTTTTCCTATCACAGGAAATAATTTTCTAAAATAACAATAATGACATTAATGAGGATAGTAGTGATTATTTATGGAGCACTCACTTGACACCAGGCCAAGTTCTAAGAGATTATTATATTAATTCATTTAATCCCTATAACATTAAGATAAAAAAATTGGGGCATTGTGAAATTAAGTCCCTTGCCCAAGGTTATTATAGAGGGCGCCAAAATTTGAATATAAGTAGAATGGTTTCAGAGCTTCTGGGCCTGACCTCTATACTACACTGAAGTTTTCGCTTTGTTAAAAATTTTAACCATGTTTTAAGGCATGTATTAATCCAAACCTTGGGGTTCTTACATTTACCTGCTTTCTTTCCGTCCCGAGTTCAAAACCAAGTGCTTTAGAGTATGATGTGGCAACCATTCCTGTAAGTTTTATATGCTCCAGAAAATTCCTCGACAAATCTGCATGCTTACTTCCTGTTTCAGTATCTGTTTTGACCATTAAGACTCTTGTAACTGATTTAATTTCAAAGAACCCTACCTAGCTTGGCAGTCTTGGAGTAACCCAATCACATTTGGCTTCTAGAACCACCCCCACACTAATTCCCACCTACCTAACTACAAATCAGTTAGCACTTTTGCAAACACCTTGTTAATTGTGTTGACTCTCTGCTTTCTTACCTTTCTGCTGGTAAACCAAACTGTTTTGGATGACACAGTATCATTTTGGCACCAGTATATATTTACCTTTTTATTATTTTTTACCAATATATATTTAAATATCAACTGCAGGAAGAAATAGTCATAATTTTTACCGTATGGCTAACAATTCCCATTTACTGCTGTGCTCCTCTCATCAGTTTATACAGTACTTGATAAATTTAGTTCATTTCAGATCACTTAGTTTGGCTTCCTTTACAACAAAATTTCTTAAATATTTGCAGAGTTGAACATGGTTAACAAATAAAGGAAATTCTTCTAAACATAGGATGTTTACATTTCAATACCATCACTGACAACTTTTAGAAAAACTCAGTTCATGTTCGGGTTTTAACATTAAATTAGAGGGGCTGGGGATATAGCTCAGTGGAATAAGCGCCTGCGTAGCAAGCGCAGGGTCCTGAGTTCGATCCCCAGTACCATCAAAAAAAAAAAATTAGAGATTCCTGTAATCCCAGCACTCATCAGGCTGAGGCAGGAGGATCACCAGAAGTTCGAGGCCAGTCCTACACGGTGAGTTCAAAGCCAGTGTGAATTACAAAGTGAGACTGTGTCTCAAAAAAAACCAAAACCAAAAACATTACATAAGAAAAGCCACAGTCATAAAAGCAATGAATACAATTAACAAGTGTTGGTAATGGAAATATTTACAGCCAGAATAGCACATCATATTTTTTACCAAAATCTTACTCCACTCACATTATACAGAGGTTAAAGGCTTTTGGAGTGGAAGTTTAAAACAATTAATAATTTTATGGATATTTTGGTGAGGGGAATTTACTAATTCCTGACCAGGTTGAAAACGCAGCCCCGTAAGAAAGCTAACCCAAGGTAGAGGGCCTGTCTAAGAAAATAGAGCACTAACACAGCACTTCGAACGGCTAACATGAAATTACATGAAGTAAAAGGCATTCTTGGCCAAACGACTGTGTATTTATACATTGATAAGCCAAGCAGTTTTTTTTGTTTTTTTGTTTTTTTTAAATGTGTACCTTCACACTAGCAGTTCCAAGTTCAGGAACAACTAGGGCCGGGGGTGGGGTAGGGAGAACGCGGAAAACAGAACCCTCCTGTTTTACTAAAAACAATTCCCTACCACTGTAAGACGAGAGTTCCGACATAACGTGAACTTCAAATCCAGCAGGAACTTTTATTATCCTACAAAATAAGCACATTCGGACAGCCATTTTTTACAATCCTCTGTTTCCATGTACCTGCTACACAAAACATCTTGCATTTTAAAAGTATCTTTTGGGGGAGGCGGGGTATAATTTAAGTACTCATCCTTCAAGTCACAGCCGTTTCAAAGAAGGACTTTTATTAAGCTTCTTAACACAACCGTCAAAACCAATTAGTGGACAGCCTCCAACTTCATGTTTCTACATTTATATCTGCTGACCGGCCAGAATGACAGTGATTAGGGCAACAGATTTATACTGTAAGAAATCCTTGCAAAATCCCGTTTGATTTTCATAATCAGTGAACAACACGCGGTCGTTTTTAAAGGAAAAAAGGCATTCCAAAACCAGCCTGCGGCGGCGGGTCTGCCCCTCGGCGGCTGCGTTCCGGCGCGTGCGTGCGGAGGAGCCGAGGCAGAAGTGCAGAACCTGCAGCCCACGCAGAACTCGGGGCCCCGAGCCCTGGGGCTGTAAACGCGCAGTGAAGCCCAGAGGCCCCAAAGGGAGGGAACCCGGGGAGAGAGCGTCAGCGGGGGCGCGCGGAAGCGAAGCGGGGCGTGCATCGCCGGCAGACAAGCCGGGGCCGCGGTCGCACAAAGGCGGCGCCCGCCCTGCGGAAGCAGCCTTCTGTCTCCACGCAGCCCGCGGCCGCGCCCCGGGCCCCGCGACGCCGCGGCCTCGTGGGCCCGGGCCCAGCTGCCCGGGAAGCACACCTTCCCCTTCCCCGCCGCCAGCGAGGTCCGGGCCCGGCCTCGGATTTCTGGGGAGCGGCCCGCCCGACTCCTCCCGCAACCGTCGGGCGACACGCCGCGGCCTCCGCCGGTCTCCGGACTGCCGGGCGGGCACCGGCGGCCGCGCTGGAACTCCTCGCCTGCGCTCCCGCACTCCGGCCGGCGCCGCGAGCCTCACGCCACCTACCCGATCCCACACCATCCCAGAGGCCTCCGGTGCTCGGCCCTTCTGCCGAAGCGGCGCTGCCTCCCGTCCGGGGCCTGAAAGGGCTGCGGAACAAAGAGAAGCCAGGCTCCTGCGAGCGCCAGTCCGATTGGCCGGGGGGCGGGGCCCGCCGCGGGAACGTTCGGAGGCGGTCGCCTAGGCAACGCGGCGGGGCTAGGAATCCGCGGCCTGGGCCTGGGAGCCTGGGAACAGAGTGAGGCGCGCGGCCGCGGCCTCTGCCCCGACACTGCAGCCTCGGCCTCGGACAGGCGTGGAGCTCGCAAATGCCGGCGCTGCGGCCTCAAGCAAGATGGCCTGCAAGAGTGAATGCCCGCGGCTTTTGCAGGGCCCTCCGAGGAGCAGGACCCAGCCCCAGCCTGTCTACAGTACCCAAGCATAACCCTCGAGTGACGGCCGGGCCGGGAACTAGCCTCACAGCCTGCAGTAATACAGTTCCACCTCTGTGGAAAAGTCCAGAAATGGCCCTGGGAAATAGATGTGAGCGGATGGCTGTCTCCTTCGCACAAGATAGGCTATCGAGGTAGCCCAAAACTACGATGAAATTTAAAATTTAGCTGATTTATCAAATGAGGGTTTGCGTCTACAGGTGTGTTTCCTGTATAAAAGTAGTTTCTGTTAGAAATAAGCCTTTCTCTCTTTAACTAGCCATCATAAGAAACTAAAATGTCTCATATTTTTGGAACGGAAAATAATGCAACATGGGAGACCTTGACATTTTTCAACCCAGTTATCTTTACCCAGATTCTTCTGCTATATGAATTTACTGTGTATGAATATTTAAAACTCGCATAGCTAGGTGGTGATCTTTTCCTATGATGATGCCGGTGATAATATTCCTCACATGATTAAGGTGTTTAGTTTCAACTTCCTTACTTGAAAGGGCTCCATGTGTTTTGAAAATGCATACCAGTTGTTGACTTCTGGGCACATTCTAGATAAAATTACAGTACCTAAGACTAGAAAGGGTTCTTAAATTTATACTAAGCTGGTTTGTTAATAAACCTGCTAATAAAATTCATTTAGTATAGCAATCATTTTACAGGAAGAGCTAGTTTATCTAACTTAAATTTGGAGTCCACAGGACCATTTTTATCATTGGGAAGTTGAACGTAGCAAGGGAACATCTTTCAAATAACTAAAACATATGATTTCAACATTTTCTAATGTTAATTTGATAGTAAGTAGATACAATAGTAAACATGGAAAACAGGCCTTCAAATAGGAATGTATATAGGTTAAAGAAACAGTTTATTATGAACCTTCCTAAGTGGAAGTGTAGTATGTCTGCAGAGAAATTTATGTAGATAACAAGCAGGACTTACTTTTGTATTTGAAAGTTGCATTGTGGAATAAGGACCTGTGTAAATCAGGGAATGTGTGGTAACTGCACTCTGCATACCTAAGGATTAAAAAGGAAGAATTTTAACATCTAAAAGAATAGCAAACAGTGATAAAAGTAAAGAACTACTGACTAAGCAATGAATAAAGAATTCACTTGATTAACGTTTGGGAAATAATTTAAAAGAGTGCAAAAAAGTGACGTATTAGCATATGTAAGAGGGTTTCTTACATATGTTAAATAACCTTTTGAAAGAAAAAAATCTTGATTATCCGATGTTTTAAAATTGAGTTTAGGCTAGCAAGCGCAGGGTCCTGAGTTCGATCCCCAGTACCGGGGGGGGGGAAAGAAAAAAAATTGAGTTTAGGAAAATTATCTATTCGATAAAGTTTAATGAAAGTAAAAAATGTTAATATAAAATAGCTCTCTGCTGAGTAGAGAGGTTTACACAATTAAATGTTTACATGTGTACACGTTTTGTCTCTACTGGTTTAATTAAAAATATCTTTTCTAAAAATAATTTTTTCCCATTATCAAGGGTTTATAAACATGGCTTACTTTATTTTTCTTTTCCTGTTGATTTTTTCTTTGCACAGTTTGCATGGACAGTAGCAACTATCCACTGATATTTTCTCTTTATACCTAAATATAATACAGCAACACTCGTGACAAAACCATAAAGAATTGCTGGTATTTTAAAATGACATATATAAAATAAAAATAAAATAAAATGACAAACAAAGAAATTAAAAAATAGTACAGTTTTTTAAACTTTAGAACCTTTTAAAATATATTTTAAATTTCTATATTTTTTTCCTTAGGTGAAAAAATTGATCAAAATAAAAATCAAACAGTGTTAGCATTTTAAAACAACATTCAAGGAAGAAAAAAACCCTGTAAACTTTCACCTAGGAAGAAAACCTGCTTACTTTATCAGCTGTAGTATTGTCAAAACAATGTGGAGCTTGGAGGCAGAGGACCTGTTGCTGATGGGGTCTTCACCACTCAGGAGCACTTTCCATTCAGTCTTTCTGAGCTTCACTTTTTTGTCTTGGACAGAATTAAATAAGAGTCTATTAGCTGAATGTCAGCAGACAGTAACAGAACAATAGATGAAAGTATTACTAAATTAAATATAGAATATTTGTATACACACACACACACACACACACACACACACACACATATTTGAGAAGAAGGAATGAATGTTAAGAAAAAATAGATCTGGAAACCCAAAAATTGTTACAAGTATCTTTAATAGGCAATTGTTAACAGTATAAAAAATTCAGTAAGATAAATGAAGTAATCTTTTAGACACAGGAAAGTTTCTAAAATAGAATATTTCTGAGAAGTATTGTTTCTATTTATACCCCTGGAAAGACATGAGAAATCTCATATTATTTAACACTAGACAGTTGAAAGACTTGTCTTATTGAAACTTTTTCAGACTGGCCTTAGGAAAAAAATTTTAAAAAGTAACTATTTAGGCAAATTCAAATGTTGAAAGAGGACAGTTACAGTCAGTGTTCAGAAATGTGTAAATAACCTCTAGGTATTTCTTCTTTTAAAACATACCCATATAGAGAGCTTTAATTTATAAAAGAATAATTTAGGGGGTTATTATTAACTGAGAAAGGATTACCTTCAAAGTTCCTTTAACTGTTAATAACTTCTATTGATTGCAACATCGACTTCTACTTCTGGGAAGATGGAGTAGACATTTTCCTTATTCCCACTAATTATGTTAAAAGTGCTAAACATTGTATATAAAACATTAGATTCCGAAAGGTTGAAAGAAAGACTAACTAGGGGCCTGGGGACACAAGAAGTACACAGTTAATTGGTTAATTGTGGGGTTTTTTTCCCTAGTCTTTTTTTTTTGTCTTTTTCAGACCGGGTCTTGCTATGCAGTTCAGGCTGACCTTGAGCTCACTTTGTTCAGGCTGGTCTCCAACTTGGAAAGATCCTCCTGCCTCAGCCTCCCAAGTGCTGGGATTACAGGCTCAGTCTCGATGGCACAGACAAAAAGCCCCATCAAAGTGAAGAGAAAACCCACGATCTGGAATACAGGAAACTTAGGAACCAAGAAAAAAGACATTAAGGAAAACTGGGTAAATACAATAGTACAATACAAACTGTCATAACTCAGCCAACATAAAATAATTATATAGCCCTCTGACTATGAAGGAAATTTAATTCATAATTTAAAATTTTCCTGAAGAGAAATCTCTAGGTCCCTGACTTTTCACTGGAGAATTCTACATCAAGTATTTAAAAACTCCATACCTTGTATGTACAATGTCTTTCAGAAAATGGAGGAGAGAGACCACTTCCCAATTTATTTCTGTAGTCACTCTTACCCTGATACTAAAACCAGACAAAAATAGTACAGAAAACCGTAGGCCAGTATTTCTCATAAAAGTGGACTCAAAACTCTTAACAAAATATTAGCAAACAGAATTCAGCACTATTTAAAAGAATTATACTCCAAGACCAAGTGAGACTTATGTTAGTGTTTCAAGGCTGATTCAGTATTCAAAGCAAGGTAGCATCACTAGGTAAGTGCATATTTAATCACTGTGCCGAAGCTTCCCACACCTACGGGGATGGCTGACATTAGATACACACAAGCTCATCAACAAAAACTGGCAAGAATTCTGAGGAACTGAACCACTCAGATATGGCCATTGGGAAAATAGCTAAGCATGTGACTACACTTTGACCTTTGAGGACAGAGAAAAGAAAATATATTTTCACAGAAGACCTGTACATGAATGTACATAGAAGCTTGATCTGTAATAACTCAAAACTGAAAACTACTCAGCTGTCTTCAGTGGATGAATACAGTGTAGTACTTACTGTACATCTGTGTCAAGGAACACTCTTTGGCCATAAAAAAAAAAGTACAAAGGATACACACAACTGTCTGGATTAATCTCCAGGGAATTATGAGAGATATGGGGAATCTGATCCTTGGATCCCATTAGTAAAGTCCATTGCCTCTGTCAGATTCCCCTCTTGCCTTCTCTACCGAGTATTTTCAACCTGTCCCTTGAACAACAACAACAACAAAAAGCCTAGCCAGGCAGGTGGTGCATACCTGTAATCCCAGCACTCAGGAGGCTGAGGCAGGAGAATTGTTGGAAGTTTGAGACCAACCAGGGCTACAAAGTGAGCTCAAGGCCAACCTGAACTGCATAGTGAGACCCTGTCTCAAAAAGGCAGGAAAAAACGAAAAGACAACCTCTCCCTTGCCACTAGATCTTTTTGCGTTGTCTGTAGAGTGACTTTCCAAGTTGTGGCCTTTCAAGAAATGTCAGATAATGGTAAGACTTCTCCAGAATTAAATTTAATATTACTGTAATATTTGTAACAGTTGTGTGATCTTAAGAAAGAAAGAATCCTTACTAGGATTCCAGTAAGTTCAAAAGTCTTTTAGAGTTAGGTCCTGCTCCAAATTTGTAGTCATTTGTAAACAAAGCAGAAAGTATGTTAGGATCAAGTTCTTCAAATGACAGACAATCCAAGGTAGAGATTTACTGTCACATAAGCATAGGTGGTTTGCAGTAGGGCTGGAAGCATCATGATTATCAGAGATGGAGGCTCTTGCATATTGCTGCTTTTCCATGTTTAATATTAACCTCCTTTCTCATGCTCCAGTATAGATTCCCAGGTGTCAGCTTGGTGATTTACAACCTCACTCTTAGGAGGAAAGATAAGGAGAGGCACGTGTCTCCTTCAAGTTGTGTACACCACTTTTTCTTGTCATTAGGTAGAACTTCTTCACATGTCCGTACCAGGTTTAACATCTGGACTAACTCTCCTCTCAAAGAAAAGGTACACGTTTTCCTCTCCAGTACAAGACTTCCCTCCCCCAAACTGGATACGACATATCTCTACTCAAAACTTCCCCAATGGTTTCCAATAACTCTTAGAGTAAGATCCTTTGAAACATTCTGGCCCTTTCCTGCTTTCTGACCTCGTCCTCTACCTGTTCCCTACTTGCTCCCAGGTCTGCGGCTGAATCGTTTCTCAGACACTGAGCTCATTCTGCCTTAGGCTCTTTGTAGTGCTATTTTCTCTGTTGGAGTGTTCCTCCTGCAGGACATAACCCAATTTGCTCTCTCATCTCTTCAGCTCTCAAGTATTTAAATATATTATTTCTTCAGATCTTAAATACCCTTCTACGTATCACATGACTTGTCTATCAAAGACTCCATCTTCTTATCTTGCTTAACTTTATTCATTACATTTGTCAGTGTTTACAATTTAAAATCATACTCTCCAAATGACACATATTACCAATTTACCATTTAATTTCCTTCCTTCTACATCCTAACAGTAAACTTTGATTTCTTTTATTTTCTTCTTACCTTTAAGAAGTAGTAAACATGTAAGTTAAATATGAAGCTTTAAGGCCATTTAAGTTCAAATCTCAGCCTTGTAATGTAGGAGATATTAACTGACCTTTGGAAACCTTCATTTCCTCATCTGTATCACGAGAAGAATAGCAATACCCTCTTAGGATTGAGCTCAGAATGAATTAGAGGAGGTCTATAAATGCTGTCACTCAATGGAGCCTGCAGGTATTATTATCATTACTTGGGGTGAGTAATAGTTTGTGCTAGGTGACTTGAAAATGATGCCAATTATAGCACCATCATCATCATTATCATCATCGTTTTGAGACATGGTCTCGCTGTGCAGTTCAGGCTGGCCTTGAACTCACTGTGTAGCCCAGGCTGGCCTCAAACTTTAGGTGATCCTCCTGCCTCTGCTTCCCAAGTGCTGGGATTACAGGTATGTGCCACTACAACTGGCACAATTCTAACATTATTAATAGTATAACCATAACATAAATTAGTGAGACAAGTGTCAGGCACTCAGGGGGCCCAAGGGAGATTTTTCACGAGTGAGGTCCCCAGGTTAAAGAATGCACCTATGCAAGACATCAGCAACAGCAGCAGACAGCATGGAGCAGAGCAGAGAGCAAGAGTGCAAGAGCGCAGGAGCCACCTTCATCCTCACTGTGTAACTCTTACACAGGTTGTTATATCGTATTTACATTCTTACCTAGGGCCATAACCAGCACATGCCAGTTTACCTGTGCTAAGTCATGGTTACATAACTGTATCCCACTGTGTGTCTGCGCTAGACAACTGGGGTCATGTCCTTAGGTGTCCTTAGATGCCCCTCAGTTTTGAAGCAGTCTGATTGGTTCTCTACAACAGGAGCTAGGGTTCTATTAGGGAATAAGGACAGTAGACCCAAAATGGAGTCTAGAAGCCCCAAATGGAATCTGCTGAGTCATGATCCTTCAGGGAGCTTACAGAAATAATCTTCCAGGTGTCCTCTGGCTGTTTGTCCAGGACTAGGACTTCCCCTGAGCGTGGTGAGGTAGGACATTGGCTCAAGGGCGCATGGGCCCTACATGTTCACTGTGTAAATACCGCCTAGATTGGACCCTAAAAAATATGTAGGCTTCTACAGGGCAGGATTGTATTGCTTACACAATGGCCTGCGCTCCCCTCGCAATCCCTTAGAAACCCTAGACGGAGGGTCCTTGTGGGCGTCCTACTCAGAACCCCCTCCTGGAGCAGAGTTTAACCTTCTTGCCTTCATCCTTCACTCTCTTGCCTTTATGTCTTCTAAATAAATTTGCTTGCACCCTCCTCCATCCTTGCCCTGTGGATTCATTCTTTGTCTCTGTGGGATGTGAGGGAGGGAAAAAGAGGGTTAGTTTTCTCTTATTTCTTGCAGGACATTAACCAGATATTTTAAAAAATACCTAGGCAGGATGTCACATAATTGCCTGTAATTCCAGTACTCAGGAGGCTGAGGCTAGAGGATTGCTACCAGTTCAAGACCAGCATGGACTCTGGAGTGAGTTCCAGGCCAGTCTAAACTACATGGGGAGCCCCTGTGTCAAGAAAACAAACAAGCATAAATAAATAAACAAAATTGAAACATTAAAAATAGAATCATCCTCTATTTACTGCACCCTCCCTCAACTCCTACCAATTTCCTTGATTTTTGTCTTTTCTCTGCCATGCATCTAGGAGACCTTCCTTAAGAGTCTGGGGAAGGTTGGTTCTCCATTCAGATGCATTGAAAAGTAAGGCATTGACAAGCTAATTGAAAGCTCTGATGTAATGGAGAAATTTGTGGGCAGGTGAGCATCTTTTTTGATAGTTGGCCTTGTGTTTATTTTAAAAAATTTTTATTAGCACATGTTTGCAGCACATAGTCATTACGTTCATGGTGAGAATGTGCACAACATCTCAATTCTTTTTTCCCCTTTCTCTTGACCCCTCCTTTTTTTGGCCAGCATCAGCTATAAGTCCTTATGAAATTAATTATCATACATACAGACTAACAGACTAATAGTCTAAAGAACATATAAAACTCATAAGACAGTTATACTAATCAAGGTACACTTTCAGAAACATTGACCATGCTTGATAACGGTAATTTTTTCTCTCTCTTTTATATTGCACTTTATTTATGTATTGAATTTCTCACATAAGAGAGACTGTGCAATATTTAAACTTGTGTGTCTGATTTACTTCACTTAACATTACGGTCTAAAAGTACATCCATTTTCCTACAGACGGCTTGAGTTATCCTTTCTTATCGTGGAGTAGTACTCCACTGTGTATAAATACTATACTTTCTTTATCCATTCATCTGTTGATGCATGTATAGGCTGCTCCCAGCATTTAGCTACTGTGAATTGTGCTGCTATTAACATAGGTATGCGTACGTCACTGTGCTATGATTGCTTTAACTCTTGGGAAGATACCTAGAAGATTAGCTAGGTCGAATGGAATTTCTTGTTTTGTTTGAGACAGAGTCTCATTCACTATGTAGTTTAGGGTGCTCTTGAACTCACTATGTAACTCAGATTGGCCTCAAACTCACAGAGATCCTCCTGCTTCAGCCTCCCAAGTGCTGGGATTATAGGTGTGCACCAACACACCTGCTATTTTTAGTTTTTGGATGACTCTCCTTATTGATTTTCATAGTGATTGTATTAGTTTACACTCCCATCAACAATGAAGAAGGGTTTCTTTCTCCCTAGAGTCTTTCTAGCATTTGTTATTTTTTGATTTCCTGATGATAGCCATTCTTTCTGGAGTGAGATGGAATCTCAGTATTGTTTTAATTTGCATTTCTTGAATGTCCAGATATATGGAGCATTTTTTCATGTATTTATTGGCTATTTGTGTGTCTTCATCTGAGAAGTGTCTGTTAGTTCAGATGCTCATTTTCTGACAGGGTCTTTAAAAATGAGGGTTCTAATTTTTTTGAGTTGTTTATGTGTTCTAAATACTATTCCTTTGAGGAATAACTGGAATTTTTTTTCCCATTTTGTAGATTGTTGCTTCACTCTGCTTGTGGTTTCCTGTGCTGTATGGAAGAACTTTCATCTGACATTATCCCATTTGTTGATTCTTGGTATTATTTCTTGTGAAACTGGGGTTCTGTTCAGAATATATTTGTTTACACCTATATCTTCAAGAGTTTTACCTATTTTATCTTCTACCAGATTGTTTCTGTTCTAATGTTTAGACTTTTTACCCATGCTGATTTTAGTTTAGTGCATGGTGAGAGAGATGGTTCTAGGTTCAACCTTTGACCTGTGATAAGCTGGTTTTACCAGCACCATTTGTGAAAGAGGCTATCTTTCCTTCAGCAGAAGGATTTGGCCCTTTTGTCAAAGATAAAGGTGAGTATATCTGGAATTATTTCTGCATCCTCTATTATGTTCCGTTGATCCACTAATCTGTTGTTTTTTTTTTTTTTGCCAGTACCATGCTGTCTTTTTAAATCAATATAGCTTTGTAGTATAATTTGAAGCCCAGGAGTGGGATGCCTCTGCCTTGCCTTTATTGCACAGAATTGCTTTTGCTATTCTAGATCTCTTTCAATTCCAGATGAATTTTAGGATTGTTTTCTCTAGTTTTATAAGAAATGCTATTGATATTTTTACTGGGATTGCATTATATCTGTATAACAGCTTTGAAATATGACCATTTTCACTATATTGATTCTCTCTATCCAGGAATGGCAAATCTTTCCATTTTCTGATATCCTCTTCGGTCTTCCTTTTCAGAATACTATAGTTTTCATTGTAGAGGGATCTCACTTCCTTGGTTGGGTTAATTCCTAAATATTTCATTTTTCTTGATGCTATTCTGGAAGATATTGTTTCCTGAATTTCCATCTTGGTGAGTTTGTTACTGGAATATAAGAACGCTATTGTTTTTTGAGTGTTGACTTTGTAAACTGCTATGATACTGAATTTGTTTCTTTTCTTTTAAAAATAAAGGAAGAAAACATTAACAAACAGACATCCATTTACAAAATAGCATAAGAACAATACAAACACTACAGAGTTACAGACAAAGTGGTAGGAAATTAACAATGGTTGTTGTATTACTACTGATATCTTCCAAGCGGTTTCTCAGGAAAACAAATAGAGACATGCAATGGTCATCAAACAAGTAATCATTAACTATTCCTTTCAGTAAAGCAATAGAAGACAGTAGTGCAACTGTTAGCTATCCTGTACGTACATACATACGTAATTTCCCCTTCTTTCTTTCTTGTCTCCTTTCCCACACCCCAGTTACCCATTACTTTTGAGCATTTTCCTTTCATTTCACAATGTCTATCATACCTCTTAATTTTTATTCACTCTTTCAGGTTCTTATACTAGTGAGACAATACATTGCTTACACATACAGGTCTGATTTATTTTACTTATGAGTATGGTCTCTAGTTGTGACCATTTACCTATAAAAGCCTTGAGTTTATCTTTCTTTATAGCTGAGTAATACTCCATTATATAAAAGTACCAAATATTTTTATCCAATCCTCAGTGGACAGACATTTGGGTTGCTTCCACAATTTAGCAATTACAAATTGTGCCGCTATGAACATGGGTTATGCTACTGAATTTGGTTATTAATTCTAGGGATCTTTTGGCGGAAATTTTGGGGTCTTCTATGTAGAGTATTGTAGCGGCTTGAAAACGGGTGGTAAACTTATAACCTCCAGCTGAACTGAGTAAGCATGGTGCTGGGTATGGAAGGCCCTCCTGAGGATTGTTGCCAGCAGCGTAAGAGGCAGAACTGGGGAAGAAGAAGAAAGGCTGTTGGGAGCTGACAGAAACTGTTGGGAGACTGTTGGAAGCAAAGAGAAACTGTAAGGAGCTGTTGGTCTTGGAAGAACTCGTCATGCTGGCTTTCCTGATGAACTTGGCTGTTTTCATCCTACAAGGAGCTCAGGACCTTGTTGTCACTGAGAATGGCTGCAGTTCACTTTGTGAGAGCTCTGATCCTCACTTTGAGCATCACTTCCTGGCTCCAGAGGGGAAGAAGGTACACAGCTCAGTCTCCTGGAGAAACTGGTCACATTGGCTTTCCTGATGGGAACTTGGCTGTCCTGATCTTTGGAGGAGCTCGGGACCTCACTGTTGCTGAGGATGGCTGTGGTACTCTTCGTGGGAGCTCTGGTTCTTACTCTTTTTTAAGAGAAGAATATATTTATTGAGGGAAAGAAAGCTTCTGTCTGAGAGAGAGACTGAAGGGGACCTGAGTGGGTTTACAAAGACCCTGTCGTTCCTAGGGATTTTATAGAGCAAAACCATGAGATGAGGCAGGTCCAAGGTAGGGATGCAGGAAATGGGAAATCACAAGGTGGGCATGAGGTGGGACAAAAAACTATGGTCAACCAATAAGAATTGTTCAGGTAAAATTGATTAAATTAGGATCCAATGTTACAATGAGTCACATAGCAAGCAGGATAAGGGTTGTGTCAGTGACTCTTCAAGGTGATCTCCCTACCTATTTAGAATATCAATCCCTGATGTCCATCCTTAGGGAGGTATGTGGATGTGTTCTTAAATCTTTTGTCTTAAAGTGTGACCTGCAGCAAGTATGTCTCCATTTGCAAGGTATCTTGTCTTCCATATTGCCTCCTTGGAGGGCCTGGCCCAGTCTGACTGCATATAATAGTTTTATTTAACTCAGATGCCTACAGCATTCCCCCATCTTAAGGAAGTAACCTAAACCTCTGTGAGGGAATAATGGGAGATGACTCCTATGGCTTCGTTAGGCTGAAGAGGGTCATAGTTGTTGACTGGCAGTCAGAGATATTCTCCAGAATGTCTATCTAAAAGTTCTCAACAGGTGCTAGGCATTTTTATCTTGGATAGGTGTATAGCTTTAAATCTCTGTCCAATGATCTGGGTAGGGAACCTCCAAATGATAAAGGGGAAAGCAACTCCCAACCTGAACAGTATCTGGGATGAGTTCATGTTCTTTAGAATTGAAGAATGAATTTTAGGAACAACAGAGGTTAAGAACAGAATATATTTATTGAGGGAAAGAGAGCTTCTGTCCGAGAGAGACAGAAGGGGGCCCGAGTGGGTTGCCCTCTGGTTCTTTGAGTGTTTCTTCCTGACTCCAGGTCAGATCCCTCAGCCTGTTAGCACAGATTCTTCATCCTGCTGGCACAGACTTTCTACTTCTGACCTTTGGGCCTTCTAGCGCAGATCCATGAAACAGGCCTGCATGAGATATTGTTATGGGCTCTAGGTCTCCAGCTGGACTCCTGGAGGCATTGTTATGAGCTCTATGTCTTCAGCTGGACTCATGCAGGACATTTCTGTGGGATTCAGGCCCTCAGCTGGATTCTTTAGTCTTCAGTGTGTGGACAGATTTCCTGCACTCTCTTGTATATGATTCTTTGGGTGACTATTATAAATAATCTTATAAAGTATGTGTCTTATATTATATTGTTCCCCTTGCAATATCCCCCATACTACAACAAGGATCATGTCATCTGCAAATAATGATAATTTAACTTCTTCCTTTCCTATGCTATCCAAATCCCTTTTATTTCTTTCTCTTGTCTGATAGCTCTAGCTAATGTTTCAGGAAGTGTATTGAACAGGAGTGAGGATAGTGGACGTCCTTCTTTTTTTTCTGATTTTAGAGGGCAAGTGTTGAGCTACTCTCTGTTTAGTATGATGTCAGCCATTGGTTTGTTATAGATGGCTTTTATCAGATTGCAATAAAGACCTTTTAGTCCTATTTTCTTCAGGGTTTTTATCATGAATAGGTATTGATATTTGTCAAATGATTTTTTTGCATCTACTGAGATGATCGTGTGATTTTTGTCCTCCTGTTTATTTTGTGTATGAAGTTTATTCATTTGTGTATGTTGAACCATTCCTGCATCCCTGGAATGGATCCTAACTGGTCATAACGTGTGATCTTTTTGATGATTCGCTGTATTCTGTTTGCCAGTATCTTATTGAGCACTTTCTTCTTTTTTGGTCTTTTCTTGAGACAGGGTCTCATTATGTGGTTCAGGCTGGTCTTGAACTCACTTTGTAGCCCAAGCTGGCCTGGAATTCAGTGATCCTCCTGCCTCAGCCCCCTGAGTGGTGGGATTACAGGCGTGCACCATGACACCTGGCTTATTGAGCATTTTTGCATCTATGTTCATTAAAGGGATTGACTTGTAGTCCTCTTTTTTGGTTGGGCCCTTTTCTGGTTTTGGAATCAGGGTAATGCTTATCTCCAGGAATGACTTTGAGAATGCTACTTCCTTTTTTATTTTATCAGCAGTGAATCTCTTGGGACTTTGGCTAATTTTAGTTTTCTTAGCTTTTTTTTTATTAATTTTTCAAGTTCACTGATACTGGATTATTCAGAATTTTTACATCTTCTTGGTTCAGCTTTGGTAGTTCATATATATCTAGGAATTTATCCATTTCTTCTAAATTTTCCATTTTATTACAGTACAAGTTCTCAGGGAAGTTACTAATAATGTTCCAATGCAACTTCACCCTTTTCATTTCTAATTGTGTGGCTTTGGATCTTTTCTTTACCTGTTTTGGCAAGATTGGCTAAGGGTTTGTCTATTTAATCTTTTAAAGAACCAACTTTTTGATTCATTGAATCTTTGTATTGCTTTTTTAGTCTCAATGTCATTGATTTCTTTGCTTTTTTAGTCTTGATTTCATTGATTTCTATTCTTTATAGTGTCTTTCCTTGTACTAGCTTTGGGTTTGAATTGTTCTTGTTCTTCTACAACCTTAAAGTGCATGATTAGGTTATGTTTTTCTGATGTGGGAATTCACTGCTGTAAACTTTCCTCTTAGGACTGCTTTCAGTGTGTTTTCTTGTATTTCATACTGGCATTATCATTTGATCATAAAAACTGTCTAATTCTTCTTTAATTTCAACTGTGACCCACTGCTCATTCAAGAGAGTATTATTTAATTTCCATGTTTTTGCATAGTTTTTTGTCATTGATTTCTAGTTCCATTGCGGTATGACTCAATAATATGCATAGGATAATTTCTATTCTTTTGCTTTCACTTAAGCATGTTTTACGGACTAGGATGTGGTCTATTTTGGAAAAAGATGTACTACTGAGAAGAATATGTATTTTGTTGTTGGGTGGAATTCTCTATGGATATCTAAGTCCATTTTTTCAAAGGTTTGGTTCAACTCTGATGCTTCCTTTTTTGTCTTCTTTTTTTGTCTATTTGTGATAGTGGGGTATTGAGTTCCCCCATCACAATTGTAATGAACATCCAGTTTTTCATGTCCACTAGTGTTTGTTTTATGAAGTTGGATGTGCTGGTATTTGGCTTGTATGTGTTTATAACTGTTTGCTCTTTGAGTTGAATTGTTCACTTAACCAACATGTACGGACTTTTTTTTAATCTCTTCTGAGCGGTCTTGGTTTGAAGCCCACCTTGTCTGAAATTAGGACAGCAATTCCTGCTTTTTTCTGTGTTCTAGCTGCATGGAATATTGGTTTCCCTCCTTTGATTTTTAACCGAGTTTCTTCTTGAATTAAATGTGGTTTTTGTATACTAAATATTGTTAGGTTTTGGTTCTTGATCCATTCTGCCAATCTGTGTCTTTTGATTGGGGAATTGAAACCATTCATATTGAGAACTATTACTGAGAGATGTTGACTTATTTCTGTCATCACATTATTTTCCTGTTGCTGTTTTCCTTATTAATTTCCCTATTTTGCTTTCCTGCTCATCTTGTCAGGTGTACTCATTCTTTTTTACTTATTGGCATTGTTGGCTTCATTGTGTTTTTATAGACTATCCTTGAGAAATATTTTTGGCTTTTTTTCCTCGAGAATTTTTTGTAGTACTGGTTTGGTGATCATAAATGTGTTGAGGTACTCCTTGTTATGGAAATACTTCATTTCTCTGTCAACTGTAAAGAAAAGTTTTGTAGTACATAAGTCATGGTTGGAAGTTGTTATGTTTTTGAACTTGAAACACTTCTTCCAAGCCCTCTTGGCCTTTAAGGTTTGTATAGAGAAGTCTGCTGTAATTCTAAAGAGTTTACTTCTATGTGTAATTAATTTCCTTTCCCTAGCAGCTTTTAAGATTTTGTCCCTTTGATGGACTTCTAGTTTCTCAAGTGTAGTGTAGAGGCTCTCTTTTGGTCATGGCTATTTGGGGTTCTAGATGCCTCACTTACTGTATCTTTACTTCTTTCCCTATATTTGTGAAGTTTTCTGTCATTTTTTTTCTGTGAACTGATTTTTTATGCTATTTGTGTTTTGTTCTGATTTTTCACTTACACCAGTTATTCTTACCACATTTCCCTGAATATAAGACTGGATCTTATATTAATTTTTGCTCCAAAAGATTCAATAGATAAGGATTATTTTCAGGGGATGTCTATTTTTCATGTACAGCAATCTACATTTTCTAGTGTACAAAAATCTACATTTATTAATGTATAAAAATCTACATTTATTGAAATACAGTCATATCTTCTCCTTTTAGTACATTCTCGTAACTCTTCAAATCCTGAATTCTGGCCTGAAATTTTGGCTACTCCATTTTTTGAGAAGTGATTTTTTTTGTGTGGTACTGGGGGATTGAACTCAGGACCTTCTACTTTCCAGGCAGGTACTTATGCCACTGAGCTATATCCTCAGCCCCTAAAGCTACTCCATTTTTTGTTGAACCATTGTCTCTAACCTCTCATGTCCAGCAATAGGGCTTTGGTTAAGTAAGTACTTCTTGGCCACGTAGCCTGCTTGTAATGCATGGGCGTCATAACTGTTAGTGATTTTTATCCAATGAATTCTTCACCCAAGTCATGACCTCTTACAGGCTGGGCTTCACCAAGTTTCCATTAAATTGCATAGACTAATGAGATAGGAGTGGCAACAAAATGACAGTTAAGAATGATAGTCCACACAAAAGCAACAAAATATTGCAGGCACAAAAATTCAGAAAACATTTTCTTTATTTCACATGAGCGCATTAACTATGTCTGTTACAAGGCACAGTTATTGAATTATGAAGATTCATGTTAGACACAACCGTGCCTGTTTATTATCAAGGGTACCCTTCATTTATGCATTGTCTCTACTCCAACTGACCATTCAGCAGTAACTCTCGGCCTCATTTGTAAATACATAGGTGTTTGCGTCTCATTCAAAGGCACCCACGTAGGTGCTTACAAATACTTAATTTATTTTATCATTTATTTTAAGTATTAATGTCAATAATATTATTTATATATAATCATGTATTAATATTATTTTATAATTCAATATGTTGTGTGTTACTATAGATATAGTAAATGCATCTAGCTGGCTGAGAATCTTAACCGGGCTTTATTTTTGTTGTAGGGCTTATATTATAAGCACCTGAAAGATCATGTGAGGGCTTATTTGCTAGTTAGGTCTCATTTTCAGGGAAACATGGTAGGTTAGTCTTCTCTGCATAACCTAGCAGTTCTTGGATCCATTTTACATGTTCTCTTGCTTTTAAAATGTCTTTGAGTAGTTGGCCTTTGACGGCATCATTGTCTTCTAGTTCTGAAATTCTGTCATGTTGGTCAGTTCTGCTGCCCATAATTTGAATATAAATTTTAATCTCCTGGATTTATGATTGAAATCTCTTCATGGGCTCTAATTCTTTGCTAAACTGGTCATTTATGTTTTGTTTAGTTAATCTAGCTTTTCATTAGTCTTCCTGAAAGCTCCTGCAATTTTGGTTATTACTTCCATTGTCTAGTTACGTCTTCTCTAATCCCACTGAGCACCTCTTGGAGCTGCTTTCCAACCTCCTTTCAACTAACTTGGGAGTGTGGTTTATGCTCTTCTGCCCCTCAGTGCCACCTGGATTGGCTTCAGGGCAGTGAGGAGTTAGGAGTTGGGAGTGTGGGAGGGATTTTGTTGTCTTGTGTTTCTATTGTTTTTACTTGTTTGTTTTGTTTTCTGGTGAGGTTTGTGGGTGCTTATAGCCCAAAGACTTTGTTGCTAATATAGAGCTTTCTTTAGTTGCTTTTCAGTGATGCATTTTGGGTGTGGTTAACTATAATCCTTTGTCACCACCCCAAAATACAACCACCTTTGTCAGTTTGGGAGGGGAGGGTACAGTGTAGTTAGCCTAGCAACCAAGTTCTTTGGGAATGTTCTTTAGTATTGTTAATGTTCCAAAGGTAATCTGAGTGTTGGTTTACAAAGAAATAGCAACAGTTATGTAACCCTGTTAATACGGAGCCAATCAGATATAGTAGTACAATCCAAGACAAATTAGATATTATTTATTTATTTATTTATTTTCAAATTAGATATTAACATATTTTAAGAACCAATTGCTGGGCATGGTGGCACACGCCTGTAATCCCAGCGCTCAGGAGGCTGAGGCACGAGGATTGTGCAAGTTCCAGACCAACCTGGGCTCTTAAGTGAACTCAAGGCCAGCATGAACTGAATAGCAAGACCCTGTCTTAAAAAAGACCAAAAAAAAAAAAAGAAAAGAAAAGAAAAAATTACATACTACCCTTAATCCTAGGGAAGAAACTTGCAATTATGGTGTAAACATTAAAGTCACCCAGGTTTGACTTATATTTTATATGTACTAATGCAATAGTTATTTATCCACTGATGGCTGAAAAGAATTCAACAGCAATTTTACAAAGTTAACTGTCAAAAGATTAACAAAACTTCATAGTTGTACTATTAAAAATATATAGGTTTAGGCATGCTAAAATGCAAGAGGAAATCTTTGAAATCTTAAACTATGATCTGAGGAGGATAAAGAAGTGGTATAAAGGATCTTATTAGGGAATAAAAAGATGTTTATAGAATTAGATAAAAGTAAAAGAAAACACTGGTGAGAGATAGAAGACATGGGAGAGAAAAGAAATAAATTAATAGAGTAAAAAGAAATAATTAAAGGGACAACAATTAAAAGGGAGAAGAGGAGGAAATAAGGAAGAAAAAGAAACAAGGCAGGACAAAGGAAATTTTTCTAACCTCTAGGAAAGTGGTGAAGGAGGAATGAATTAAAGAAAAAGGAACAAAAAAACCTAAAAACAACACACACACACATGCAAAACAAAACAAAACAAACAAAAGCAAAGAAAAAAACAAAAACAAACAGAAAAGAAAAACATTCTCTATGATTTCGAACATGTTTTCAGGGATCTACAGTTTTGGAGAAGTGTGCAGTTTAAGATGTGTCCCTATTATCAGGTAGCTCTTTCTAAAAGTGGTTACCAGGTTCTGGGTTGCTTACCTCTCCTTCTGGAGTTAGATTCCAGGTTATTCTTGTCTCGAACAAAGAATTGAAAGCAATGGCAAATTTTTAAAAAGTAAAAGTGAAGAGTGAGGGAGAAACTGGCTCTGCAGAGTGAGCTAAGGGAGAAACTAGCACTGGAGAGTGAGCTCAGGCTAAATAAAAGAGGAAAAAGCAAGATAAAACTACACCCTAGAGGCAGGATATCATGAGGAAAGCCATGATAACACGCAAGCTCTTCATGGCATCAGTGTGTCTTTTTATGCTGTCCAAGTCTCGAGGAAGCCCATGAGAACTTCATCTGGCTTCTGAGAGGTGGTGCTAGGATCCCTTGCTGTGGGCTGACGTCAGTTCTAGATTGTCCTATTGAAAACCTGCCTGAGTTCTTGTGAGAAGTCCTCGCACAGGGCTTTGGGAACTGTTCTGTGGTGTGTTCTGGGATCTTTGCAATTAACAGGTCACACCTACTTCCCCAGACAGTCTTGCCATCTACATCATCCTTGCTGGTGCTGGTATATAAAGAAGGCAGATCCCAGATCCATGCTGGTTGGAGGCAACAGCAGACAGTAGGACTAGGACATGCGTGCTAATTCTCCCACTTCCAAATCCAGAGCAATTCAGGCTCTGAGTCGCTTGACCTCTGACTCCAGGGATGAGGCCTGATTCTTTTAGTTTAAACCTCTTATGGGGTCTCTTGTCAACCTGTGGCTCCCTGATCAAGCTTTGCTTCTGTGGCTGTCCCTTATCTGGTCACTGTGGAAATATAACACTGAGGCTCTAAAATGAAGCCAACTTACGGTTGCTCTGAGTACCAGGTTCAGTCAGTTCCTCCCTGGAATGGTGTCCCACCACTCTCTCCCTGGTATGTGGCAGGCAGTTGGACTGGAGTCACTCGCCACCAACTGTTGCAGCAGGCAGCATCCAGAGATCCATCCCAGTGCTGCATTTCTCCCTGAGAGACAGTCGAGTCCCCTTGCTTTCACTTTGTCTCTGTGCATTTGGTTTTCCGTTTTCATGAGGCACAGGCCAGGTGCTGGGGAAGAAGTGCAGATTGCCCCTTCCTTTTTCCGTGCTGTGTTTTGTCTCCTTCATTTCTCTGTAGGCTCCAATTTTCCTGTCAGAGCCTTTCTGGGTCCCAGGCATCCACCTCCCTCCTTTTCTTTCCTAAATTGTTATTTTTCAGTGTCCGGATTCCAGGTTCTTAGAGAAGCTGAGTTGCTGCTTCCCACTCCACCACTCCACCAGAAGTTTGTAGGTTGGCATTTTTTGTAAAGGGCGCTGAGACAACTTTTGTGTTAAGGGGATCCTTTGGGTCTCCTTGGAAGGCTCCTCTGATGTCCTGACTGAGATCAACAGGCATGATTTCTGCTGTCCTAGTACTTGGAATAGAACAAGACTCGAAGTGGGAAGTTCATTGTGTCTAATTTTGATCAGTTCCTTATTTTTAGGCTATTGGATCATCCTTGCCCTCTGTGTGCTTAGTCTTTAAGTCTAGAGCTTGAATGGTTAATAGAAAATAAGCTTTTTTTCTCCCTGAGTATGAAACAGTGGCAGCTAGCTGTCTTCATAGGGCAAGTCTCCAGCATCCTTTTCACTCGTTTGTCCTGCTGTCAGTACCAGTCTGCGCCTCTCTGCCTTAATCCTGAACCCTTCTGGTTCAATGGGAGAATCAGCTTAATCCAGGTTAGTAGGAGGTGCTTTGCTTTCAAGTTTCTCTGTTCTTCTAAGCCAGTGTCCACCTCATCTGTTTTCCATCTTCACCACTTTCACGTTCCTCATTTGCGGTAGTCTCTCTTCAGTTCAGTGTGCTTGTAGACTTTTGACCTTTTGAAGCATTGTTTTTACTATCATTTTCAGAAGAAGATAGAAAAAAATATCTAACAGTTTAAACTAGAATTTTTTTTTTTTTTTTTAATATTGGGCATCGAACTTAGGACCTTCCACTTGCCAGGCAGGCACTGTGCCACTGAGTTATATCCCTGGCCTAAACTAGAATTTCTGTCATGTTATAAAAGCTGTTACATGTAGGTTGGGGATATAGCTCAGTGGCACAAGCGCCTGCCTGGCAAGTGCAAGATTCTGAGTTTGAATCCTGGTACACACACAAAAAAAGCTGTTTAATGATATTCTAGACATTGTTTCCTTTTTTATTTTCATTAAGAAGTAAAATTATTTCAATGTATATAATTTTAGCAGGTTTGTAACTGGAATAAAAGTTAAAAATTAAATTTAGATTGAATTGCACCAATAATCTAAGTGTCAGTGTTATGATTTTATTATAACTCACATGGATTTATATGTAATTGATCCAAGTAAAATGTCATGTATTTCTCATGTTTTATATATTATGAAAATTTACACAAAATTAGTTAACAAATGAAATGATAGCTTTCCTAAAACAGATACATTCTATCCACACAGGGTGATATTTTTAAGCATAAGTTGTTATGGCAAAACTTACAGGTTGAAAAGTCAAGACATCTACATGCACAGCATTTAACATAAGTCAACCCTGGAGATAGAAACCAAACAAAGGCAATAGGAAGATGTATTTATAATGTTAAATATTTTGTACTCAAAATTCTGAATCTTAATATCTAAGCATCTCAGGTATTCCAGTAAACCATGGGATTTTTTATTATAAATGTATATGTTCAAAATTCTAAAGCAATAAAAAATTTCCTTATGAGGGTTTGCCTCAGAGCTCTAAAGTTACGTGTATGCTGGGCCGTCACCCCCGTTTTCAGTTCAGACATTTCTCAGCTATTGCTTTTGTTTTCTCCTTAGTATTCAGTGCTGTTCTTCCTCTAGGAGTCAATAGATTGGCACTTTATCAAAAGACCAATTTGTGATTCCTTATGTTATGCTTTCCCTAGCACTCCTGTCAGGGAAGATTTAAAGAATTCTAAAATGAGGACTGTCTCTTCTTTAGTTGGCCTGAAGTGGAAGCAGTAATTTGGGTTTACTTTGTTTATACTGGTAATGATTGTACAGTCAGAGAAATGAATTTTAAGGCATAAAACTCTGCCATCATTTCACAGGACTCACGCTGCTTATGGGCGAAAAGACTCCTCATGGTCTCTTAGGACTGAACAGAAGGAAAGCTTTCTAATCTTGGAGTCCAGTCTTTCTAAGGGATATATATGCACACAGATTAGAGAACAAAGCCATTAGGAAATTTTATTATGTTGAATATATGACTGTAAGAGATCTAAAAATCAGAACAAAGGAAAATATAAGCTATTAACTTATGTGCTTAATACTTTTCCTATTTCCTCATTAACCCTTTCCTCCCTACCGATAGATTGTGTTTATGCTCTTGTTTGCTCAGAAGTATGTTTCTGAGAAGTACGTTTCTTTCTCAGAAGTATGTTTTGACATACAGAGTGCATTACTACCTTGTTAAGTGGGTATAATCCTGGAACTTGAATTGCTAAGGAAGCAGGATGCCCTCACATTACTGTTATTAAGATTTATGATGATTCCAGGTGTACAACTTTAGTTTCTTACAATCACACATCTTTTTTCTCTCACTTCAATATCTGAGAATATAAAATTAAGGCCTATTTCACAGGTGCAACAGAAATCTATCTACAGTTCACTGATCTGTATCTCTTGATTTTTTTTTTCTTCAAAGAGGGACTAGAGAGTACTTTTATGTAGGATCTGAAGCTTAGAAGTGAGAGAATCAAGGTGGAAATATCTCTCACCCATAGAGGTCAATTTTAGCTGAAGAAAGTACATTTTACATTAGTTAAGCAGATGGAAAGCTTTCAAGAGTACTCCTCTGAAAGAAAGGAAAAATGTGAACAGATTGCTTGAGGCAGTTACACAAAGTCACACAGACCACAGGCTAGGACAGACGTAGTCATTCCTGTGGGGATATTAAAAAGATTTCTTTTTATTCTGAGAGAAGCTCTATTACTTTAAATATGTTGGGCTGTGGAGATGGGAGAAGGCAATAAATATCGACTCTGATCAACTTAGGCCAAAAGGAGGCCTTATTAAGAGTGTGTAGGGGTATTTCTCCAGGATGAATTGAACAACCCACGGTAGAGACAGGGAGACAACTAGGCTAGCAACAAAAGCGATGTCAGATCCTCTGCTTGCTTCTTGTTTTTGCAGGCCATCTTTCATGGGGAACTTTGCTTCTTCATACGCCTGAGATTTATATCTTACAGCTTCAAGCATGAGGAAATAACTTGCTTTCCATCTTTTTTCCTATTTTTCCTATTTCCAGATTCTTGGTGGGGCTTATTGGCCCTGGGAGGTGTCCATACCTGGACCACCAAAGCTTAGATGTGGCCAGGAGAAAGGGTCACGTTATAGCCCAATCATAGCAGGGAAAGGAAAGGGGAGCCATGGTAGTGCCTAGAATAAGCAGAGGGGCTAGGGAGATATCCTAAAGTTTCCCACTATAGAAGTATATTTTGAAGTCATTGAACTAATGAAATTTAGTTGGAAGAGATTATTTGATGTTTGGGCATAAAAATCTTATCCCAACATCATGTTTTGATAAGATAGCTGTACCTGAAACTTCCATAGGCTTTCTTTTACCATGTAGAAGTGAGACAAAAGTTTATTAATATTAATTTTATAAATTTCTCTCATAAATCATTCATTTTGAATTGCAGCTAGAAGGCATCAATAAGTCTAATGCAGATCCCTCATTTTATGGAAGAGGACTCTGAAAGGATAATAATCTTGATCAAGGTCACATGGTGAGTAGTGAAAACATCTGGGCTGGAATCCAAAGATTATTTCTTATCCAGTGCTGATATCTTGATCTCATTATTTGTTTAGAAGTACTTGGTCTTTTGCTAAGACTTTTGCCCCATCTCATTGTGTCCAGTAGCAACAAGACTTAAAACAGATCTGAATATTAGCTCAGAAACTGAGGCACATCATTTCCGCACAGCACTGTCTCTCGAATGAAAGGCCATTGTGCACAGAGATGATTTCCAAGGAGGTCTGCAGGAAAAGCCAAGATACACAAAGCAGCTTTGGACTGCATTAGTTCCAAGATGGTAACTGTAGAGCCAGAGTAGGGCATATCACAATTTATTGTGGCAATGATAATCTGACCAGTAAAGATGTCAGACAGGGAGTGTCAGTAAGGGCCCTCTGCATAGCAGATAGACAACAAAGCTATAAACAAATTAACAAGGTAATTCCAGATAGCAGCGATGGCTGCCATCAAGAGAATAAAATGGGAGATGTGAGAAAGGGTGAGGGAATCATTGCATTTTTTTCTGAATCAGTGAATGATCCATTGAAAGGGAAACTGTCAAAATAGAAATCACAACTTCATTTTTATGTGCTCTTCTGTCTTTTTGAGACAGAGTTTCAGTTCAGGCTGGCCTTGAGCTCACTCTGTAGCCTAGGTTGGCCTCAAACTTGCAACGATCTTCCTGCCTCAGCTTCCTGAGTGCTAAGATTACAGGCGTATGCCACCATGCTCAGTTTAAAATGTACTTTTTTTTTGGTACCAGGAATCAAACTAAGGACCTTGTGCTTGCCAGGCAGACACTTGTGCCACTGAACTATATCCCTGACCCTGCAACAACTTCAGTAATTAAATCATATCTCAGAAAATCTTCAAAAGACATTGGATTAAATTCAACATCCAGTTTTTTTATTTTTTATTTTTTGTCTTTTTGAGACAGAATCTCGCTTTGCAGTTCAGGCTTGCCTTGAGCTCGCTTTGTAGTCCAGGCAGGTCTCGAACTCACAATGATATTCCGCCTCAGCCTCGCGAGTGCTGGGATTACAGGCATGTGCCACCACACGCAGCCAGTTTTTTTATTTTAAAGAGAAAAAAGTAACAAAATAACAACAAGGAAGATAAAAACAAAACAATACAAAAACAGTAAAAACAATACAGGATTCCAAAACAAGATGATAGAATTAACAATGGTTATTATATTTCATATTGTTATCTTTAACAAAGTTGCTCAGATTACCAGATGTAAGAATGGAAGATTGATAAAAAAATTAAAGACAATAAAAAAATTAGAAATGACACTGAGCTTCATTAAACAAGGTGGTAGAAATTCAGCAATGGTTGTTATATTGCATGTTGTTATCTTCAAGTCAGTTGTTCTGATTACCAGATATAAGCATGCAAAATTGGTCAAGAGAAACAAGAAATTTAAGCAATAACTGTTCCTTTCAATAAACCAACAGACATCAGCAATACCCTTAGCTATCCTTGTATATATATTTTTCCTTTTAATTTTTTTATTTTAAAGATAAAAGAACCAAAACATATTGAAAAACACACAGACATAAACAAAACAGCATAAAAACAGTACAGAATTTCAGACAAGGTGATAAGAAATTAACAAGGGGGCTGGGGATATAGCTCAGTGGAATAAGCGCCTGCCTAGCAAGTGCAGGGTCCTGAGTTCAATCCCCAGTACCGCCAAAAAAAAAAAAAAAAAAGAAATTAACAAGGGTTGTTGTATTACATATTATTCAAGTTGGTTACTCAGATAAACAAATGTAAACATGTAAGATTGATCAATGAAATATCAACTATTTCTTTCAAGAAAGCAATAGAAATTAGTAGTACAATTATCTTAGCTACCTTGTGTGTATGTTGGTTGTGTGTATTTTTTTTCCCTTCTTTCTTTTTTTCCTTTTTTCCCTCATCCCAGCCATTCTTTCCTTTTGAGCAGTTTCTTTCCCTTTTACAATATCTATTGTACCTTTTAGATTTTATTTATTCTTTCAGGTTCTTGCACAATGTTTACACATGTGTCAACATCCAGTTTTAAGACACCCTAAAAATTGAGATTTAGCTGCCTTTTCCTAACATTAGAAAAAAGAAAAACTAAGAATTTTGAATTAAAAGTTGACTTTCATAAAGGGAAAGCAAATCTAGCAACATTTTCCTTTAAAAAATGAACAAAGCAAAGGTGCTCTTTGTTACAATTATTTTTCAGCTTAATGCCCAAATTCTTTTTATCGTTGTCAGATCTCCAAAAGAAATGAGAACTAAGTATTGATAGAAAAGGAAAACAAAATATGTTATTTGAAGAGACTTAAAGGACTCACATGAAGGCATCCCTACCTCTGAAAACTATTAGATATATTAAAAGCATTCAGTGAAATGTGCAAATATAACATAACTCTGCAAACACCCACATTTCCCCCAAATATTAGTAATAACCAAGCTAGAAAAGACAATGGAAAAGGAGCTTACTCATATACTGAAAGAACTTTAATGAAAGAATTTTTAAAAAATCAAATGCAGAGATGTATAATTTTGGATGATAAAAGATGATATTTCTTAAATTAATGTATTTTGAAGATTCAGCATATCACCATTAAGTACAAAAGAATATTTTATAGAACCTGATAAAATTATTCCAAAATTATATAGGTAGGCCGGGCGTGGTGGCGCATGCCTGTAATCCCAGCACTCGGGAGGCTGAGGCAGGAGGATCGTTGTGTGTTTGAGGCCAACCTGGATTACAAAGTGAGCTGAAGGCCAGCCTGAACTGCATAGTGAGACCTGTCTCAAAAAGACCAAAAAAATAAAAAAAATTAAAAAACCAAAAATTATCTAGGTAGAATTGTCACATAGTACTCTGAGAAGAAAAAATAAAAAGAACAAAGAAGAACTAGTCTTACTAGATACTAAAATTTTACAAGAAGTGAGAGGCAATGATATGGAACTAGAAAAAAATGAAATAAAGGTTAATTGAATAGGTAGATAACCTGGCTCACATATTACTTTATGATATGATGAGCTCAGTCTAACTAAATACTGAGGAAAGGGAGTACCACTCAATGACTAATAAGAAAGCCAATCTCAGTATTTAATTAGACGGAGTTCATCATATCATAAAGTAATATGTAGAGAAAAATGAACTTAGACATTTTCCTCAGACTGTATTTCTATTCATTCTGCAAGAGGCTTTCCATAGGACTTTGGTTTTTTTTTTAAAGCTGGCATTAAATCTTTTAAAAGTTGTCATTGGCTTTCTTTTTATGTAGAGGAGAAATAATCAGCTCATCTTTGGAGAAGAATTTTTTTGCTTTGAAAAATCAGCAGGATGGACGTTTTTAATTAAATAAATGTATAGCAAACATTTACTTGTTGCTTTTGAAGGTAAGTGAAGTTTCCAGGAAGCTCATAAATTTGGTTTGGAGGTGTAAGTTTGATTTATTGGCTGCTGTTATATTTCTTTCCTTTTTTTTGAATCAAAGGGGGAAATATGTATCTTTGAAATATGGATTTAGCCTGCACTGTCCTTCTAAAGTGCCATTTATTTTGGAGGTGTGTGTGTGTGTTGTCTAAACACTTGCTTATAAGAGACTGTCACGCAGGACCGTGCTAAGAAGGGAGCTCTTTATGCTAGAGATAAAGTGTGAAAGGAAGACAGCAGGACTGGTCTCGGTAAAACACTGCCTGGTTTGGACCATTGGTGCTTCTTCCATTGGTGCTATTTACAACAGAGCATCTGAGACCTGGAACATGCACCGTTAATGTTTGTCACTACTTTGAACCACAAGAGCTAGACTGATTTCTGCTTGCGGGGAGCGAGTGTTCCCACTGTCAGTTGTCTGTCTAATTCAGTTAATCATTGTAACAGCCCCATATGGAGGAGGGGTGGATTTAGAGAGGGCATCCCCGGCTTTCGGGCCAGTCCTCCAGAGTGTGGAGTTGCTTAGAGATTTTGTATTGGTGGATGGATGTGAGTTGGCTATTGGCTGTTCCAAAAATAACTCCTTCCATTTAGTTGTTGGAACCAATACTGTTTTATTCTTGCTGTAGTTGTGCTTTAGAGAGTTAAGGGAGGGATCACAGTCCACGTTTGGAGAGAAATTGATAGGGCAGACTGACTTCTGGAGAAGCAGTTACCAGATGGCAGGAGTGCACCGCGGGGCTGGTGGTGGTAAAGGACCATGCGTGCTGACTTAGTGGAACAGGGGAGAGACCTACGGGAGGAAATCCTAAGGGAGAAATGGTGTCTTACAACCTCGAGGGTGCAGGTGCATAGCTTTTACAATCTGGCTGTTAGAATAAAGGTGACCTTGTTATATAACCTCACATTTGTGTGGTCTGTGGACTATGAGAGGCCAATTTATCCTTCAGTTATTCATTCCACAAATATTTATCGGTTGTTCATTACGTGCTGGGACTGGGTGAGGCACACAGATATAATGATGACTAACACAGTCTCTGGCTTCTAGGAGAAAACTATAGTAAGTTAAACTTTAACAAGTCAAATGTAAGAAAATAAGAGGAAAAGAGAGGAGTGTAAACAGAAATTATAAGATGAAAAAATTATAAGACAAACATACATGGCTATATAAACATTTAAAATGTGTATAAAATGAAAAAACCATAAAACTACAACAAAAAAACCCATGAGAGTGGGAAATTTCTTGTAGTAAATTTGACAGATGAAGTAATGAAATTTGGAATATGTTAGTCTTTAGTCAAAGTAAAAGCCTAACACCAAACCCCTGGAGCATGAAAGAATACAAACAGCATTCAAATAAAAGGAAATGAACATGACTTATACTGTGATTTCAATATCAATCAAATAAATTCACATTAAAAACAGCAATAAGGTGGTATCTCCTGCTCAACAAATTTAAAAGTATAAGAAAAGACATAAAACCATGAATGATTCTGTGGAAAAACGCAATTAGGCATTGCTGCTGTCAGTATAAATTGATGGAATACAATACTTTTGAAAAAAAAATACTTTTGAAAACGTAACAACATTAAATATTGAGCATAAATTTGTAAATGCCCTTTTGCAATTGAGGATTTATTCTAAGTCAAAATTTCACTATTGAGGCTGAGCATGGCAATCCCAACACTTGGGAGGCTGAGGCAGGAGGATCATTGTGAGTTCAAGGCTAGCCTGGGCTACATAAGTGAGTTTAAGGCCAGCCTGAACTGCATAGTGAGGCCCTGTCTCAAAAAAAAAAAAATTAAAAACATTTTTAAAAAGACAAAAAAAATTCACTATTGATAGTACAGTAGTTACCACCAACAACACTTACTTTATGCCAGGAACTTTTCTAATATATATCACACACACACACACACTACACCACACCACACCACACCACATACACATATATTTATATATATGAACTGATTTAATCTTTAGAGCAGGAATATGAAATAGGGACTTTCATTATCTCCAATTTATAGATGAGGAAACTGAGGTACACAAAGTTTTAAAAAATTGTTTAGAATCATAGGGATGGTCAAGGCAAAACTGGAATTTGAAGCTACATTGTGTGGCTTCACGGTCTGGGCTTATTATCACTGCGGTACCCTACTTCACTGGGAGAAAAACTATGTAAAAAGCAAACACCAAGGGCATCACCATTTATGATATAAAAAGGAAAAGAGGAACAGGAAGCTATATTGTCCCTAGTAGGAAAATTCTTGTTCACAACTTTTGTTTTCCCCATCTGTAAAGGTAGGCAAAACACTTAAAAAAGATGTTACGTGTCCTTTTGTGGTCCTTCTCTGTCCCTTCAAATGTGAGCAATTTGTAAAATTCAGAAGGCGCTGTCCCAAAGGGATGCTTCATTGCATTGTGCTGCAGCAGTCTGTGGCTTCAGGTGTTGTGTCATTTAGGGTTAAGTGTTGCTGGAGTGAAAATCCTTTAAGAATATAAATTACCATCTTCCCTGGGTTCTTTGGCCACACTTAGTGAACTCATATTTTGTTGCCCTCATATTTTCATGTCTATTGCCTTATTCAAATGAAGTGTTTCACACCTTAACTTAAGCACATCAACATCTTTATCAATATACTTCTTATAAAAGGCTGTGAAGATCTGAGTAGATTCTTTGTATTATAAAAATTAGCAAGAGGGTTTCAAAAGTTAAAAATAAGTTTTGCTTATGCAGAAACAAAATTGAAACAATGGAGAAAAAACATAAACTATTTTAGTATAAAGTTTCTTCATACTTTTTTCTATAAATTATAAAATGATACATCCTATTTATTAGATATCTACCATGTGGCAGGAACTGTGCTAATCTCTCTACATAATTTATTGCTTTTAATCCTCTGTATAGCCATATAAAGTAGATATCATTTATTTATTGCCATTTTACAGGTGAGAACACAGAATTTTGGAGAAGCTGAGGATTTGCCCCAGGTCACGCAATTTGTACATGAAAGAGAGGATTTAAACCTAGATCTGTCTGCATCTAGATGGCAAGTTGTTCATCTTATTGGTCACACCTTTTCCTTTCCCTTCCTTCCCAAAAATAAATTTAGAGTTACTTTCTGTAATATTTAGTTCTGTGATGAAGTTCTCACTATGTGGTTAGAAATAATAAATAATATTATAACCAGTTGCCTTGGAAATGAAGAGGATATAATAAATTAAAACTTGACATGGTTTACAGTATTGACTATGGAGTTCTTCGGAGAGAAACCTGTTATAATAACATGAAAAAGGAAAACAAAGGAATATAGAAGCAGAATATAGAACAACCTCTCACAAAGTTTACATACATTTCACAAATATGTTTCTTAAAAAGGGATTGTCTTGGTTACTTTTCTCTCGTTGCTGAGACAAAATACCCAACGCCAAAAATGAAGGAAGGAAAGGTTTATTTAGCTTACAGTTTGTGGAGGTTTCAGTCCACGCTTGGCTGGTTCTGAGGCAGAGTGGCACATGGAAGAGGGCAACAGTTCATAGCAGCAGAGCACAGCAAAACCACAAAAGCAAAAGGGAGGAATGGCTGCAAGCAGCCTCTTCTCTTCCCTTACATTGTAAACAGCCTACCCCCACCCAGGGGGTGTGTAGCTCTCACATAATCTCCATGCCCTCCTCTTCCATAGGCTCAGGATGTACAGGCTCAGGATGTATACAAAGTAAGCACCCTGGCTCCCTGCTGAATCACATAGTTAACCTTTGAAACTTCCCAAATTAACACAATAAACAAGATCCCAGAAGGGTAAGGGCGAGTCCTTTTTACCCCAAGATTTACAACTGCTGAGTTTCTTAGCCAAACCTCTCCACTCTCCAAGTTGACACAATGTATCAACCATAACAGGGATATAACATCATACAAGTGTAAATGCCAACAGGGAATAAATCTTTCAAATTACCTAAACAGGTAGTGATTTCAATTGCAACTCTTCAGAAGTTTTCCCCTTTTTCTTTCACTGGTTCAAGCATACAAACTACAACTGGGATCTCACTCATACAAAAGACTTTACCATCTAACCAGTCTGAACTGGTTCCACAGCAAGAAATTTTACCATATTTGACAGAGCTCTACCATGTGTAGTTTGTGATCTTTCCCTTTCTCTCTCTTTCTCTCTCTCTTTCTTTCCTCTTTTATCTTATTCTTGAACTTCAGAATTAAATTTTTTTTAACAATATAGGAAAAGGTATTATTCTGAAGCTGTGGTAGCAAGTAGGTACTATAACTGGTTTTAAACCTGTTCAGTCAAACAACAACTTGCCTCAGTAAACACAATTTTATGAGGCAATCACTCACAATCAGTAACTCACTTGTGAAAGTCAGGGGTTCAGGGAGAGACTCACTCCAATAAGCATGTCTGTGAGTTTCACCCAAGCAACAGAAGTCTCACCCCAGTAACCACACTTCTACGGACGGACGGACGATGTTGACCTACTCACACTGGTGAGAGCCAACCGATCCCCAAATCCCATGCATCCCCCAAACACTGTGACATCAGCCATTTGTTCTGCTTAAAAGGACTGTGCCTAACTCATATCTCTTATAACAAGCAATAAATTAGCTTTGTCTTTTTATTTTAGATATTGAATAAATGGTCTTTTGATAATTATGGAAGCTCCATTGAGGTTGTTTTGAAGATTCTCAGTTGGCAGCATTCCAGGAGCCCATTAGGCCAACAGGTGCACTCATGAGGCACCTTGTGCCAAGATTCTGTTTATTCTTCAGATATGCTGCCAAGTGAGAGGGCTCAACAGTAATTGTTTTCTGGTTATTTCACTGAGTTCTTATTGTTGAATTTATCTTGTTATTCTAGGATTCGTAGCCAGTAGGTCATTGTCTAGGGTTAAGTCTTTGTACAAAGCAATTAGACCTTTTGGTTTGAAGATGCACCTTACAGTAAATAATTAGATCTGGGACTTTGTTCAAGATAAGTAGACCTTCTGCTTTGGAAGTAAATCATTTGATAATTCGTAAACTAGCAACCTACCTATTCTGTTTCCTGCCTTGGTTTTCCTGCTCTGTGTCTATATGTACAAAGTCTTGTTTCATGTGTTTTTGTTATGTTAGACTGTTTTGTTTCAGTGGAGTATATGCAGGAGTATTCCATATGGAATATGTAGAAATGTAGGCTTGATAAATTTCCAACTCAGGGAAGCCAACTTTAAGGACTAACCATTGGAGGTCTGCTGAACAGCAGTCAGTTGGTTGGGAGTGGGTCTAGTATCAACCATAAAACCTTCCTGAAGGCTCCCTTTTATTTGTTAATTCATGGAAAGTTATTTTACTTTGCCCATAGTTAGAAGTCAAGGACTATCAGGTTGCTGTGTGGCCCTTTCAAATACCCATCAAAACTTTACGTTGTATCCTGACCACAGTCACCTTTTTCCCCTTGTGTGTGATGCTTCTGTTCATGTCACCATCTCATCCTCCTTCTGTAAGAGCTTCAGCCTCCTTTAAGACACACTATAATTCTAATCTTTGCAGTTCTCTTGATAAATAGAAAAAAGAACAATTGACTTGGACTAATCATTTAAGATTCTGACAAGTCCTAGTCTTTAATATCATTAAGAGGAAATATGAAAAAATTGGGAGACAAAATATCAAACAGTCAGTACTCTTCTTTAACTAGCCTGCTAAAGTCTCAAAAAATGATTCTAACTCCAAGGAAGTCCTTCTCCAAGATGTAACCTTTTGAAATCTATCCTCTTTTTATTTTTATTTTTCTACTCAGCTCTCCCTCACCTTCTGAATAAGCTGTTCTTTATACAGGTTTTTGTTTTGTTTTATATTGTTCTTTTCAGGAAAATAACAAATACATTATAAGATTTCTAGAATGTAGAATGAATTAAAAATTTTGGTCCCAAAATTCTGTTCTAGAGCTACTTAAGGATTTTCCTAAACTTTCAGAATATAGGCAGAACATTGTTATGAAACTCAGTATTTTGTTTCATTCTTGATAACTTTTTAATTCTGCTATTAGCCTTTAAGATAGGGGGAAAACTTAATAAGTAGAAAAAGACAGGAAAGAAAATATAAAATCACCCAACTATATAAAAGATTTAAAAATTACCTTAAAATAGTAATAAAGTAAATTTGACTGCAATAATGAACTTTAAGGAAACATTATTTTAGGGTAAAAAATTGAAAAAAGATTCAATTTGTAAACAAAGGGGAGCTGAAAATAGACTTGAAGAAATATTCAAGAAGGTTGTGGTAAAGGGTATTTGTGGATGTCACAAGTACAATGGTAATAGAAAGAATTAATGTCCTATCTGACTAAAAACGAAGGACAATTATCCAGAATCTGTCCATTCATACTGCTCTGAAAGGGACATTAGACCCTCACACTTCCCTTTCCTTCCTTTAAATTCTAGAGGAGACTAAAATAGCATTTTTGTTATTATAACAGCAACTGTATCTACTGCTAATCTTTTTATCGTCGAACAGCAGATCCACAGAATAAAAATGTACTTAGTTGAAGAACAGAAAGTACTTCCATGTGAATAAAACAGAGAAAAATGTATCTTGAAGTAAAAGTGACCTATTGTACCAGATGGCAAAAGAAAATAATAAAACTTGAGTCTACACAGTAAATTATGAAAGACTTGAAGCAAATAAGCTTTATTTGCCTTGGTTTGTTAAAAGCATTCAAATAATGAAATTTTCTAAAACACTAAAGTTCTTTCGTAAGTCCTGACTTGTAATTGATGTTTTGGAGTCGTTATCCAAAGGACATTCATTTCTTCTTTGTGACATAATTTCTTCAAATTTAACTGGTAAATGGTTTATTTTGAAAACTGGTGGATGAAAATGTATTGCAAAAGGATTATTTTTTTAAATCCCAGGAGTTTTCTCACACACAGTGAATGTAAAGCTAGTGTAATGGATAATAAAACCTATATGAGAGCCAAGGAGCCAATAAAACAACCAACCAATACCCACAGTAACAACAAAAAAAAACTCCCAAAGTTATGGTTCCAGAATCTCTCCTGATGAGCAAAGACTCCATGGACACAGGATGTTATGGCTTGTGTCTAGACATCCTTGGAAAGCCTGATGCAGTCCGAGGTGGGGCTTCTCAGAGATGACTAGGTCTAAGGTGTGTGATGCTGGGGTTAAAGGTGTGTGGTTACTAAATTAGTTCACTGATTATTTTAGCATAATTCTGGGTGTGGATGATGGGAAGGTACACCTTGGGGTGACACCACCTAAGTGGTGGGGAGCCTGGAAGGGATAAAAGGGACATGCGGGCTGTTTCCATTGTTGCTTTGCTAACTTACTGCCTTCTGCCCACCATGAACTGTTTCTTCTCTGCCATGCCCTCCTGCCTTGGAGCCAGCCAACTATGGACTGAGACCTCTACAAATTGAGCTACAATGAGCCTTTTCTCTTTTAAATTTGGGTGTCAGGTATTTTGTCTCAGCAACGAGAAATGTAACTAAGGCACAGGGTGATTAATTAGAACAAAGCCCTTAAAAGTTTTTCTAGATATTACTCTCTTTTTAAAATTTTGTTGTTGTTGTTATAAGCAAGAAACATGCTCTAGAGGTATTAGCTAACCAATGTGGCACATACTGAAGAAGCTTCCTTATTTAAAGCCTATCCTTTAATTCAGAGCAAAAACTTAGCTTTCTTGTCCCAGAAAAATTACAGGCTTAAACTAAATTAGAGTATTTTCTGACCTTGTACTGTGATCTGATGCTGTTATATGTGATAAGTCCTCATTGACAATGAGAAACACTTGGTTTTTTAAATAGCTAATTATTTAAAATTAGTCAGTTATAACATTTTGAGACTTCTTCTCACATTATTATCCATTGGTGAAACACTATTTTTCCAGTAATTCTATTCCCCTTACCAATAATAAGACTCTTCTCATTGTGTATTTGTAATTCCATGGCCAGAATAGTTTTGGACAGTTGAGTACCAACTCTGACTCAATATTCTTTATTGCTTCAATCCTGCCTGCTGACAATATTGGGTTTTTTTTGGTGAGTCATGTTTAAAAAATAAGACCAGCAAATAGACCACAGGAGTAGACTGCAGAGTCCATCAAAAAAAAAAAAAACCCTCTTATATGGCGAAGTGATTATTTTTTCTGTTTTATTTTATTTATTTATTTATTTTAAAGACAAAAGAATGTAGACATATAAACCAGAATAACACAAAAACAATACAGGAAATACAAAATTATAGAGAAGATAGTAGGGAATTAGCGCTGGATGCTGTATTGCATAATGTTATCTTCACATTTGTCAGTACAAAAACAATAAAGGAAATACCAAATTATAGAGAAGATAGTAGGGAATTAGCACTGGGTGCTGTATTACATAATGTTATCTTCTCATTTGTTACTCAGTTATACAGATGATGGCTGGTTTAATTAATCAGTTTTCTCCACCCTCATCTCTGTTGTTCTCCCACTCAATCAGTCATCTTCCCTCTGATAATAACTGTACTTTTGGGTTTATTTACTCCCTTGGACTCACCTTGGGAAGAGACATGGCTGCTTCAAATTATGCTATAACATATATGGGTGTATACAAATTGCTATGGCAGGAGGTGGAAAAGCACCCATGCTCAAAGACAGTAGATAGGCAGGGAACCAGGTTCACTATGGTCAAGCCCCCCCTGGCAAGCCCTCAAGGCCACTGGGGGTCCAGTTGAGTTGGTGGGATTACCCAGCTAATGACCAGGCTTCGCCTTGATACATCGCATCCGGAGGTCCAGTTGAGTCCTCAGGGTTGCCCAAGCAGACTGTTGGGCTTCGCCCTGGCCAGGCTCTGCCAGGGGCCTGGTCAAGTCCATGGGGTTTCCCCCAGCAGACCGCCTGGCTCTGCCCCATCGCTGCACTGCTGGGGGCTGGGCTGAGTCCATGGGGTCGCCCCCAGCAGACCACCTGTCACTGCTTCATTGCCTCGCTGCCAGAGGCCCCGTTCAGGTCTTCAGGTTTCTCATGTAGCCTGGAGGGAGCCCCCACCCCCCTCAGGCTACTAAGCTCCCTGTCAAGGCCCCCAGGCTCCCTTTGTAGGCCACTAATGCCTCCCTGCAGGCCGCCTACAACTCTTTGGAGGCTGTCCCCACCCAGCTAGAGAACTGAGTCTGTACCCTAATTCCAGGTCTTTGCCTCCTCCCACCTCCTGATCTCCAGTGTTGCCATTTTCTGCCCCTTGCAGCTGGGCGTTGGGCACACTTACGATGCTGGGCACAAGGGCGTGAGGTCTTCCCCACCCGGGCTCACTGTGGTAGTCCAGGGTGTGTACTAAGTTTAGTTATTAGTTCTAGAAGAGAACTGGAGGATTTTCTCAGGTCTGCTGTGTAGAGTATGTTGTTGTCTCTCAGACTCCCAGACTGCTGCTTTTCATGTAATTTGTTGCTATGGGTTCATACAAGTTTCATATATGTAAGCAGTAGGGAGACCCTCTTGGTGCTCGTATTAGTAGTTTAGGGTGAGTCCTGAAACCCATAGACTCAGCCCGTTGCTGTCAGGGACACGTGTTGAGTGCTTGGGCTACCAAGACTCAAGGTGTTCAGAGAGGGAGTTCAGGGTGGGAGCTGAAGCCTGGTAACTCAGCTTGTGCTTCCTGCTTGGTGTTGGAGTGAAAAGGGTGTAGGGTCATGTGATCCACCTCCACCTGCAGCTCTCTCTTACTGTTGTGCTCCAGTTCCCCTTTGTTCTTTGGCTGGATCCCTGGGAACTGCTGTGGCCGTGGGGTTGTTGCCGCTGCTCTCTGCTGGTAGTTGCTCACACAGCGGAGAGGTAGGAGACCACAGCCTCAGGGCAGGCATAGAGCTGGATGTGGTGGGCTGTGTACTGGTTGCTTTGACTCCACCTTTCCTCCAGGTGCTGATTAGAAAGGTTGCTGCAGGGTAGGGATTCTGTTTTAGTGGCTGTTGCAACTTCTCATCCTCACACTGGGTTGGACAACACCTCCCAACTGCCATTGTCTCTTTTTCTGGCTGCACTTTCTCCTCTCCGGTCCTGGACCAGCTCTCGGAACTCCGCTCTCCCATGGCCGAGTCAGGAGGCTCCCATGAGCATGGGCCTCTGAAGCTGTAGCTGTGAGTGCTGGAATGAGGGAGCCTGCCAAGAGTGTGTTTGGAGTGGTGACTCCCTCCTTCTCTGCCTTCTCTTCCTCCAACTGCGCCATGGCAGCCCTTTATGCCTTTCCTCCAGAGGAGGTCTTGTTTGGTCTTTCTGAGGGCTGCAACTCTCATTTTAGATCCTTCCTGGGTTCAGGGTACACATTTCTCTCCTTCCTGTCTTTCTCATGTTGCTATATTCCAGTATCTGTGTGGCAATCCTCTGGGAGGATCTTTCTCTGTTGCTTACCCGGTCGCTAACTTCCCGGAAGTCCCTAAGGTTTTCTGGTGAAGTGATTTTTAATACAGGTATAAAAACCTTTTAATGGGGAAAAGTCATTCTTGTCAACAAATGATATTGTGAAAACTGCATATCCATATACAAAAGAATGAAGTCAGCTTCTTAATTTATAGCATTTACAAATAAGGATAAGTTCCTTGATGTAAGAACTAAAATAATATCACTTCTTCCTTTCCTATCCTTATTCTTTTTATTTCTCTCTCTTGTCTACTTGCTCTGGCCAATGCTTCCAGAACTATGTTGAATGGGAGTGGTGACAGTGGACATCCTTGTCTTGTTCCTGACTTTAAAGTGAAAGCTTTTAGTTTTTGTCCATTTAGTATGATATTTGCTGTTGGTCTGTCACTGATGGCTTTGATCAGATTGAGGTAAAGGCCATCTATTCCTATTTTCTCTAGGGTTTTTTATCATGAATGCATGTTGGACTTTGTCAAAAGCTTTTTCCACATCTATTGAGATGATCATGTGGTTTTTGTCTTTGGCTCTATTGACATGGTGTATTACATTAATTGATTTGCATATATTGAACCATCCCTGCATTCCTGGAATGAATCCAACCTGGTTATGATGTGTAATTTTCTTTGTGATTTGCTGCATTCTATTTGCTAGTATTTTATTGAGTATCTTTGCATCTATGTTCAGTAGGGAGATTGGTCTATAATTCTCTTTCTTGATTGGGTCTTTCTCAGGTTTTGGTATCAGTATAATACTTGCCTCCATAAATGAGTTAGAGAGAATTGCTTCCTTTTCAATTTCACTGAAGAGTTTGAAGAGTGTTGGTATTAAATCTTCTCTGAATATTTTATAGAATTCTGCTGTGAATCCATCAGGGCCTGGGCTTTTCTTTGCTGGTAAGTTTTTAGTTACATTTTCAATCTTATTAATTGATATTGGGTTGTTCAGGATTATATCTTCCTGATTCAACTTTAGTTATTCCTACATATCTAAGAATCTGTCCATTTCTTCTGAGTTTTCTATCATATGGAAGTAAAGATTTTCAAAGTAGGTATTAATGATCTTTTGAATTTCTGTAGGATCTGCAGTGATTTCATCCTTTCATTCCTTTTTGCATGAATTTGAGTTCTTTCTTTTCTTTTTTTGATAAGATTGGCTAAGGGTTTATCAATTTTATTTATTCTTTCAAAGAACCAACTTTTGATTCATTTATTTTTTATAGTGTTTTCTTTGTCTCAATTGCATAAATTTCTGCCCTGGTCTTTATAATTTCCTCCCTTCTTTGGGCTTTGGGTTTGACTTGTTCTTCTTTTTGTATGCAGGATAGCTAACATAGTTGTGCTACTGACTTCTGTTACTTTATTGTAAGGAACAGTTAATGATTAGTTGTTTGGTCAACCTTGCATGTCTATATTTGTTTTCCTGAGTATGCACTTTGAAGTTATCAATATGTAATACAACAACCTTTGTTAATTCCCTGTCACCTCGTCTGTAATTCAGTTTTGATTGTACTATTCTTGTGCTACTTTGTGACTGTCTGTTTGTTAGTATGTTTTTGTTCTTTTACTTTTAAAATTAAAAAAAAGAACTAAAACAATAAAACCCTAGAAGAAAACATAGGGGAAAGTTTCAAGGTATAGGACTTGGTAGTGGTTTCTTGGATATTACACCAACATTACAGGGAATTAAAGCAAGAATACATAAATGGACTATATCAAACTTATAAACTTTTGTGTATCAAATGACCTAACAGTGAAATGCAATGTACGGGATGGGAGAAAATATTTGTAAATCATGTTCATATAATAAGGTGTTAATATCCAGAATATATGAAAAATTCCTATAACTCAGCAACAATGAAAAATCAAATAATTTGTTTAAAAAATGGGCCTTTGACTCAAATAGACATTTTTCCAAAGATAAATACAAATGGACAACAAGCTTAAGAGAAAATGCTCAAAATCACTAACCTTCAGAGCAATGCAAATTAAAATCACAATGAGGTGTCACCTCACAACCAATGGGATGGCTACTATTAAAAAAAAAATCCAAACAAGTGTTGGAGAGATTGTGGAGAAATCAGAATCCTTGTGTAATGTTAGTAGGATTATAAAATGGTGCAAAAATTGTGGGAAATAGATTTGAGGTTCCTCAAAAAATTAGAACTACAGCCACCAAATCAAACAATCCCACATCTTGATATATATATATATATCCAAAAGAATCAAAAGCAGTGTCTCAAAGACAGACTGTACTTGCACACTTATAGCAGCGCTCTCCAGAATAGCAGAGAGCTGGAAGCAACTTGATTATCTATGAATATGACTGGATAAACAAAGTATGGTGTGTGTATGTTTGTGTGTACAAAATATTCCAATTCAAGGGAGTATCATTTAGCCTTAGGGAATATTATACACCTACAAAAGAATATTTAAAAACAATTTTGTATGCACACAAAAGAATATTTTTAAGGAATAGCAAAGGAACACTATTTAGTCTTTAAAAAGGAATACTATACACATAAAAGAATAAAGAATATTTGAAAAGAATACTATACATACACAAAAGAATATTATTCAGACTTTAAAAGAAAGAAATCTTGTTTTATGCTACAACACAGATGAAACTTGTGGACATCAAGTTAAACAAAATAAGCTAGATGAAAAAGGATAAACACAGTATAATTCCACTGATATGAGTTCTCTAACATCAAATTCATAGAAACAGAAAGTGTGTGGTGAGTTCTACAGTTCAAGAGGTGGGTGGGAGACAAAGGACATTGTTGGTTAATGGGTATTGTTTTACTTACTTTCTCATAGCTGAGACACAACAACACCCACTACTGTGGGGAGGACAGGTTTATTTCAGCTCACAGTTTGCAGAGATTTCTCTCCATAGTTGGCTGTCTCCAAGGCAAGGCTGCCTGGGTCAGGGGTGTGGCCGAGGAGAAAGAAATTTTAGCATGGAGGTGGGAAGCAGAAAAAAACCTAGAGGAACGGAGAGTGGTGGGAGGGAAATACTTATGGTCTTTCAGGCCACGCCCCAAGTGACCCACCCTCTCCAACCAGACTTCATGTCCTACATTAACTTTAGCTCTAAACTCCTCAGTGGATGAACCCACTAATAAGTATCATGCCCGTGAGATCCAGTCACCTTCCCAAAGCCCCACCTATGAGCACATGAGGTTGTGGGGACATCTACATCTAAACCATAACAAACACGGAGTGGCTGCTTTGCAAGATGAAAAGTTCTGGTAATCTGCTTTACAATATTGTGAATATATCCAACACTACTGGACTGTACAGTTAAAAATGACAGAGATGGTAACTCATAGGTTATGTGGTTTTTACTATGATAAAAATAGAAAAAAGACCAGGTTTGTTATGCAATAATTAGTACAGTTTCCCTTGTAAAATGCCTTACCAAATTGATCACATTATGCAAATTACTTATCTAAGGCTTCTTTATGGGTATTTCAAAATACAAAAATAGAAGAATACATACATAAAGTAATAGCTAATATATTTTAAAAACCATTTATTTAAACTATGATAAAAAGATATTTCTAAATCTGAGGTACACTTTAAAAAAAAGCATATTAATTACTTAATCTTTTGATATGTAAAATAATTGCACATATTAAAGACAGGGATAATAAAACAATTACTGTGGAAATTAGTTTACTGGACTTTAGATATTAAATACTTTAGAAATACAATAGAAGTATTTAAACAGAATAGCATACTTTAAAAAGACTGGATAAAATCCTTATATAAAGACCTCATATAAACAAAAAAACAACAAGATAATAATAATAAGCCCACAGGTAAGTTTATGAATTCCATAATGGATATACAAAGTCTGGACTCCCATATTTTTAAAAGAAACCTTGGGAATCATCTGTCTAGGAGATCCATGGAGGTAAGAGGTGATCAAAATAGGTCTTGTAGTACCAGATGAAGCCTCAAATTGACACTTGCCAAAATTATTCATGAAACAACCCATTCCATAGGACAAAATTTGTGATCATATTAAATACTGACTGGAAACCTTTTCTAGTATAGCAGGGGATATGGCTATGTCATGGCCAAGTCATGCCTTATCTATAAAAAATTAAACTGAAAATATTATAAATATTAGGCATGGAATAGAACTATACCCTATGAGATCATTTGAGCACCTTTAAGTAGATTTTATAAAACATGTATACAAGAAGATTCTCCCATCTCACATTCTCTGCTGTGTATTTTTGTGTACATTTTGGTAGTATTTTTCTCGATCGCTTTAAGATATTTTACTTCTGAATTATTTTTATGACCTTCTCCCTTTTAGTAATGATTTGCCTAAGTCTAAACCAAGGGTTAGTAGACTGGCCTACAGACTAAATCTGGCTTGCTGCATCTTTTTGTAAATAAAATTTTACTGGAACACATCCAGAGTTGTTTAAGAACATATTAAAGACTGTACAGTCCATGAAGCCAAAAATATTTAATATCTACCTTTCTACAGAGAAAGTTTGCTGACCCATGGTCTAGATGGTTATCATAACTCTATAACTCAGCTCTTTTAAGCTATTTTTAGTTCAACCATTTTAATGAGTGATATTAAGCTCTAATTTTACTAATAATGATACTTTTTGCATGCAGTAATAATAGATGATGTAAAACGTTCCTGTATCAGGAAAATTACAAAATACAAAGAGTAGCTGTTTGTTACATAAAATTCACAGACAATATATTGCAGCTTCACCAAAGTAGCATTATCTCTTGTACAGGTTTTTGTTTTTTTCCTCTAAAGGAATGAGACTCTTCATTGGCAGTGAAGGGCCAAGGTTAATTGTTTTGGTAAACCTAGGTAGACCATTCCTGGGTACAAGTCCTGTAGTGGTCTGTCTCCTAGTGATTCTCACCTCTTGGTATTCAGGCCCCCTCACCCTATAGTCCTCCTGCACAATTCCTGTGTGACCAATAGAAAATGACAATTGTTACAGTGTGTTACCTCCATGCTTAGGATATCATGGATATTGCATTTTCTGCCTGCTGTCTCCCGCATCAATCACTGTAGAGGACGTTAGTTGCTGCTTGTAAGCAGCCCCATGAAGAAGCACATATGGCAGGAACTGTGAGGAACTGAGGCCTCCAGTTAGCTGCCGACTGAGTGAGCCTTCTGGGAAGTGGCTCCTACACCCTCATTGAAGCCTTCTGAGAGCTACAACCATAACTGACTTCTTGGCTGCAACTCACAAGAGATATGGATTCCGATCCCCTGGGGTTCTCAGCTCCCAAGTTTGTGAGCCTTGGAAACTATGTGAGACCATATTCTTATTTTCAAGCTTCTAAATTTTTGGAGTTGTTATAGAGTGATACATGACTTATACTATTACCCAACACCACAAATGGATTATATCTCCTTTCAAACAGTAGAAAAAATATAAACCTTTTTCTGGGGAGAGAATCCTAAGAATAATGATCATATCCACAGAGCTAAAACTACAGGAGGCCTTCATCAAAACTGTGTTTCTTTACTTTGACTGACATAGTAAATTATATAGCTCAAGCCCTGAGACATAACAAACCACTTTAAATTCCTTAAACCAAGTATGTAGTTATAAGTAACAGAACGATTTCCTAGGATTTTTCCTTTGGTCAACCAGGGAAGATGTTTTTCTTTACCATTGCTCACACTGTATATACCTAAGCACTACAAGAGAATTGGAATAATCTCTATCTAAGGTAAAAGAAAAAAAAAGTCAGCTTGGGTATCTAAAACACACTCAGAAAATCTTTGAGCTTGGTTTTCATGATCAGGTCTGGGAAACTAGGGGCCATGGTTCTGAAAGGCATTCCAGGTGCTTCAGGTTGTGCTTCCTTATCTCACTCCTTCAATATCTATTTTGCAGTCTTAAATGTGGTTTTTGTGCAGTCATTGTTCTGGCAGATGAATCTGCAAGTGATTTAAAGAAAAACCAAAGTAAAATCATGCTGACAGACAAACTAAAAATCAAATCTTCACTAACAAAATCTATCTTCAAGGAAAACAGCAACAATGGTAAAGATTTTCCCAACACTTCATCTCCCCTTCAGGGTTGATCGAATGAACACCAATAGAGGAACCAGAAATAAGGAAGTTCCTGTGCATGTAGGAAAAGATTGATTTTTTTTTTTTTGTAGCAATGGAAACAAGTTACCACAAGAATCAGTTTTAAACCCATTCAATCAGTAAAATATAGCTTACCTCAGTAAGCCCCCTGCTTGACAAAATCAGAGTGTCAGGGATAGTCTCACTCCAATAAATACGTCTCTGAGGGCCAGCTAATCCATGACAGTATTACCTGAGTAACCATGCTTCTCCAGGCAATGGCAACAGATACGCCCTGAAAATGCATTCCTGTCCATGCTGCTCCCAAACAAAAACGCTACATGAAGCCAAAAGTGTGTCCCTCCCTTACTTTATCTTTTTTTGGAGACAGGGTCTTGCTATGCGGTTCAGCTTGGCCTTAAATTCACTTTGCATCCCAGGCTGGCCTCAAACCTGCAACAATCCTCCTGCCTCAGCCTCCTGAGTGCTGGGATTACAGACGTGCACCACCACGCCTGGCCTCCCTTACTTTAATAAGCAATACATTCAGCATTACCTTTTTATTGCAGGTATAGCGTGGTAGTCTCCTCATCCTGGGGCAAACTGTTTGGATTCTTTCATCATTCTAAAATCTCCTTTTGTATGTTAGTTCTAATAAGGATGGTAATACTGTTCTGCTGCTGCTGACTTTAAAACCTCCACGTGCTATATGCCACACACTGTAGAAACGACTTTACACACGTCACCTCAAACACGGAGGGCTTCCAGTGCTATCTGCTACCAGCACTGCTTAGATTTTCAGGCATCACTCAGACCTGAAGTTAGTAGCCTTTCCATATTCACTGGAGTCATTTGTCTGTTTGCCTTTAAGTTCATTCCTCATCCTTTCGTTTTCTCAAAGGGCTACTGTTTGGGTGGAGATTTGCAGGTTTCTCTGTCAGCTGGCCTCTAGCTCAGTCCTGCTGGTGGCAATCTGCAGTGAAAAATGGAAGTCAGAGAGGGAGGACAGGGGAGGGAGAAGGGGAAGAGAGGGCAGGGTATATTCCTCTTTTCTGCTTACAGAGGTGGCTTCTACAATGGCGGTGTTTCCTTCTACTGCTGAAGTCCTTTGAACATATCTTCTGTTTTTGGTGGTACAGGTACTATGGTATGGATGTCAGGCTATCCAGCCTCTTGGGACTCAGCTTTTCCTTTACTTATTGTTATGTTCCTTTTTCTGAAACACCTAGAGTGCTTTCCGATTTTCTGGACCACTGATAATAATTAGCATGAACAGATGGTAGAAATTGTACCAGGTAGAACTGAGAGACTTGAGCTTTTGTCCCAAGTCTGCCTCTAAGTCACTTAGAAAGGAACACAGTTGGGTGCCTCTATTTAGCTAAGTACACCATGCAATTATTAGTCTTTAAAGGTCTTCCCAGCACGCTGCCCGCTTGGAACCTTCTAACATGCTTGAAAGAAATGGTTCAACACGTATAAGTGTTATCACTTTTCTCTCTTCTCATGTGAGAATTTAAAATGAAGGCAGGGCCCTTTTTCAAAAAGCAGGAAAAAGAATGTTATTATCAGTGTCTTAAATAATGTTTTTCCTTTTAATATATTTTATTACTTCTAAAATCTAGTGCAACGCACTTTGGGTGTCTCAATTTTATATCATACAGTAAAGAGAAGTGCATTATTAATGTGTTATCTTTATAAGTCATAACATTTTTCAGGATTTGGTACAAAATTCACTTAATCAGTACAGTTTAAACTTTGGACAATTTTATTTTCAATTGATATAATTGAAAATGACATAATTACTCCTGGAAAATGATAGGTTGCAAATAAATTTTGAGAATTTTAAATTTTTACAAAGATTTTTTTGCTGATACAAGTGTTAGTAAAGGTGTTGAGAGTATTTTATTTATTTTACTTTTATTTATTTTTATTTATTTTTATTTATTTTTTTGAGAGTATTTTATAACTTGTGATGACAGTTTCTGATAAATTATTTTGCAATAAAAATTTTAGTACATGTGGAGCTGACGATTCTTATGGAACAAGTTTTCTAAAAATATTTAATTTTTCATATCAATCAGTTTTGTATAAATCTAAATTTAATTTTAAATGTAAATTTATACAATGGAATTTTAATGTTTCCTCTGACATTTTCTGTTACTTGTGGAGGCTGTACAAGAAACCAAATGTGGCTTCATGATTTGTTTAAAATTCAAAATGCTAGTTTATGCATTCTACCAGTGTACTTTTAATTATAAGGAAAAATTCATTTAAAAATTACCCTCCTTATTAATAATTTGTTCATCTAAAACTTTTTATTCACATAGTCCATTTTTTTCATCCTCTGTCACAATTTTTATATTTATTTTCTATTTTAAACCTGAGGCTATGTGCTTTGCAATGTTGAAGTAGTTTTCAAAATCTAAGATTCTAAACTCTTTAATGAATCCCTGATATGGTTTCTTTCTTTCTTTCTTTCTTTCTTTCTTTCTTTCTTTCTTTCTTTCGGAAAAGTCTCTTTGTAATTCAGGCTGGCCTGGACTTACTATGTAGCCCAGGCTGGCCTCAAACTTGCAACAATCCTCCTCCTTCAGCCTCCTGGGTGCTGGGATTACAGATGTGCACCACTAGGCCTGGCCTGATATGTTTTCTTGCAATGACCCTGTGTGCACTTTTATTTCGTAGTCATTTGCTGCCTGTGTTTCAGCAGGTCCTGTGGAGCCTCAGGCCAGAGTTGATATTTATGCCGCTTCCCCACTAGGGGCTGATGGGCCAGCTGGCCTCCTCTCTAGGCCCCCAGGAATGTCACACCTGGAACCTGGTCCCTCTCCCATGGCTGCAGCCACTGTTGTCCTCATCACTGCTACCAGTCTGGGCAGAGGTCCCAGCCAGCAGCCTTGGGCAGGTAAACATAATCTCCTTGCGTGCTGAAGACCTTGAAAGGTGAGCACAGGGCTGCAGAGAAGGAGCCGAGGATGTTTATGTTCTTTATAAAATTATACAAGAATTCTTTGCAGCCTCGCAAGTGAGGGACTTCTACAGCTATGACTTGGTGGCACCAGTAAGTCTAAAATCAGGGGCATAGACACAGCTGTGGATGCCCATAAAAAAACCCTTAGCATTGCCAAGGGACCCTTGAAAATAAACACAGTTGTAATTTGTATTATGGGTGACTGCGAATCTTTCAGAAGTGATGTGGAGGTCAAAGATTGTTGTGCTTGAGCCAACTATCCAGAGGTGAATTTTTGCATAGAATGTAGAAATGACTGAGTGAGTTTGTGTTGATAGTTTGTGTTGTACTTCCTTTTTTTTTTTTTGAGACAGAGTTTCACTGTGTAGTCCAGGCTGACCTCAGACTCACAGCGACCCTCTTGCCTCAGCCTCCCAAGTGCTGGGATTACAGGAATGTGCCACTACACCCGGCTCTGTGTCCTTCATTTTGAAATATCTGATTCCTGTGAGTAGCTAACTCACATGCATCATGTGATCTTTAGCACATCTTGAAGATTCTACATGATTCATTTACTGTGGGTGTGAAATACATCATGCTATTTTTTATAGCAGTACATTTAAAACACTTTGTTATAGAAAATTTCAAACACATATAAAAATAGAATAATATGATGACCTTAGATTTCATAAACTTAACTTCAATCATTTCATGACTTCTTGATTATTTTGGAACAAACTCAAGCATTATATCACTTTATCTTCAAGTATTTCAATATGCATCTTTAAAAGATCAAGTAATATTTCACTTAAAGATTGAACAATAACTTAATATTATAGAATGGTTTTTAAGTTTCTCCAATTACTTTTTAAAAATCTTTTCTTAAATCACAATCCAAACAAAACCCATGCTGTCATTAGTTGGTACGCCTCTTTAAACAGTTTCCCAACCCCCTCATTTTTCCTCTGCAATATATTTGTTGAAGAAACAGATTAATTTTATCCTGTAGAATGAGTCATGGTCTGGATTTTTCCTGTCACATTCTGCAGTGTTATCTTGCCTGCCACTACCAAAATCGTGTATTGAATTTCTAACCCCGTATGTGATAGCATTTGGAAGTAAGACCTTTGAGGAGTGGCTGTATCTTGGGTAAGAATTGAACAGATGGAGAGGCGAGGAGAAAAGTCATCCCAGGAAGAAGGGACGGGTGACCTAGTGAGTGTGTGGGTGTGCTTGCAGGGCTCATTCATTCATGGTGGCTCTCACTGGAATCACTTTTAAAACCAGGACTTGGGCCAAAACAATTCTACTTGGTTGCAAATCCTTGATGATTTGGTAGAACCAACCAATGTGGTCAAAGTGGAACATTTTTAAGTAAACAGATATTTACCCTAATAGACTTATCTTATGTAGAGTGTGCTGGTTATTTTCTCACCATGGTGTGCCCAGATTAAACATTATTTCTGGGTGTGTCTGGGAAGGTGTTTCTGGATGAGAGTAGTGCCTGAGCTGGTGCGTGCAGAAAAGTGACAGCCCTCCCTAATGAGGACGGGCATCACCTAATCCTTCTAGAGGGCCCAGGTACAGTAAAAGGTGGAGGAAAGGGGAACTGGCCTCTGCTCTCTTCCCACCTGCTCACCTGGGCTGGCATATGTCTTCTCTGGCCTTTGGACTAGAATTTACACCCTGGCTCCTCTAGTTCTCAACTAGTCCTTGAGTTGAACTTGGACTGAGCCACGCCATCAGCTTTCCTGGGTCTTCAGCTTGCAGGTGGCAGATCACAGGACCTCTCAGCTTCCATAATAGTGAGATAATTCCTCATAACTGCAATCTCTCTCTTTCCCCCTGGTTCTTTTTCTCTGGAGAACCAGGACTAATACAGTTAGCAATTAATTTTTTTAACAAGTGCTGCCTGTGAAAAAGGTAACAACGGCCCTCTTTAAGTATCTTGTTATGTTATACAAATCTTAGCTGCTGTTTTCACAGTTCTAAAAGTAGAACAGTGAGGTGAAATGGGGAAAATCATTCTCAGTTGTTCTAGATGGTTGTAAGGCACAATCCATTATATTGTTGCTTTTATTTTTGCTGTGTACTTGTTAGTTTGGGAAGGGAATAAAATATTTTCCTGGATACTGTGTTAAGCAAAAGAGAAAAGAGATTACTGCATTTCATCAAACTCAACATGTCACCAAGTGGAAAATATACTGTTATTTTATGTATTATGAAGAAAGAAAGAATCCTGGCCATTAAACTGAGGCACAGTAAAAAAATCATTCCTATTTCAGAGATTTTTTTTTTTTTTTTTTTTTTGCGGTACTGGGGATCGAACTCAGGACCCTGCGCTTGCTAGGCAAGAGCTTATTCCACTGAGCTATATCCCCAGCCCCTATTTCAGAGATATTAAAAGGTGAAAATAAATTTACATTTTAGAATCAATGATGCATGGTGTTTCATACTGACTGTTCAGTATAAGGCTCTGATTTTGATCATTGACAAACAGGAACTTAGTTAATTCTTATAAAAATCTAGTGACATGGGTATATCTTTCCTCATTTCACAGGTGAGGAAAATGAGGCTCAAAAACCTAAAATATTGGCTAAAGATTGTAGAGCTAGTAAGTGGAACAAGCTTCACACATCTGTTTTCTCAAATGTCTTTTCTTTTTTGAAACAAAAATGATAATTTATTATCTCTAGCAGTTATAGTTGGTCAGAATTTTTAGATAGTTTGATGGGGAGGAGCTTCTGGATCTGGGGTCTCCTCTGAGGTTGTAGTCAGATGTCAGCTGGGACTGGGTTGTTTGTAGTCTTCTCTGGCTCTGGAGCACTGGGTGTTGCACTCGTGTGAATGGTTAGTTGGTGCTGACTCTTGGCTGAAGGTCTTTCTGATGCTTGGGTCACTCCTCAGGGCCTCTCAAGTACCTGGCACATGGTGTTTGAATTTACCCAGAATAAGTGTTTCAAGAGAACAGGGTAGAATATGCTATACCATTCATGATCCATCCTAGAAGGATACACACTCTCTGGCTGTACAAACTTCTGTTCTTTCCTGTGACTCTCAGTTAAGTTGTGTCTTGATGAATTGTGACTCTCAAGTCTTTGCAGCAGGTGACCTATTTTCCAAGTCAGCATGGCATTTTTCATTTGTGACAAATACTTACAGGGTCTCCTTGGCAAGGCAAAGCCTCATCCTGCCCCAACTCAGATGAGGTGGGCCTTTGGGTCCATGACTACATCTGGTGCACACTGGACAATTCTTGCTTCTTACACTTTCTGAACTGTCCCTTCTGAGTTTAAATTCTGTATAGGCTCTTATTAGTTTGTGTCTTGGTTACTTTTCTCTCCTTGCTGAGACAAAATACTTGAGGCTTGAAATAAGGAAGGAAAGATTTATTTAGTTCACAGTTTGTGGACGTTTCAGTTCATACTGGACTGGCTCCAAAACAGGGTGGCACATGGCAGAGGGCAACAGTTCATGGTGGTAGAAAACAACAAAAGCAACAACAAGAGCAGCAGAGAGTAGCCTCTTTCCTTCCCTTGTATTCTATGCAGGCTATCCGGCCTAGGGAAGGTGCAGCACTCACACCCATAATTCTAGCATTGGACCATGAGTCAATCACAAACTCTAGAGTCTTGCCCAATGATTGCATGAAGCTTTAGAAGGACATCTAGACACAAACCATAACAGCTGGTTAGCTATAGAATAAGTCACTAAAACTATATCATAGTATCCTTAGTTTCCTTGAGAGTAAAATAGAAATAATATTGAGTTCATAGATTGGTTGTGGGAATTAAGTAACATAGGATGACTGCAAGTTGGTCTCCATAACAGAGCAGCTGCCTGGGCCAGGTTTATATGCCGTCCTTACAAGCAGAGCATATCCATCTTCCTACCTTAACAAAGAAGTAATGCAAATAATTCCTACGTGATCTACAGTTGCCCAAAAGTTGCTCTATTCATCATCCTAGTATCTTAGACAATTTTTCTAATTATTGAAACAGATGACAGTCTTTAAATTTCTGTTAATATTTAGCAGTTTATATTAGTAAAATATATATTGTAAAATTTCCCGTTGTGTAGAGGCAATGAGTTGCATATTTAAAGCAAAGAAGAGATAGATGTTGGGAGATGACAAGAGGAGACAAACTGAACTGTAATACTGGAATGTGATGAGTCATTGAATTATTACTAGAGTAATGTTAACAAAAGTCTTTTTGAGTATATATGTGAATAGCCAATGATTCTTGACTATCTAAAAACTTGTTTTCCTTGGTTTTCAGATAGGAGCTCCAGCTTCTGTATCTAACCCTGAAAAAATTTCTGGCTAAGGGACACTGGGTTTAATTGTAGTAGAAAGCAAAAATGGCTTTTAATAAGACAGTTCTGTATTGCTTTTAAATTGCTCTAGGTTATTTATAAACTACTGAAACATGTGTTTAGGGAAAAGATTAAGTATACCTGACACATGATCCAGCGGAGAGTAGAATGGTGAGGAAATGAGATAGTCAACTGGTGAACATTTGTCTTTGGAGTGAAACTTCCCTTTGTTTTAAGATAGATCATTTGAATGAATCTTTTGGTAGCAAGGCAAACACTTCTGCATTTTTCTCAGGAATACCCGGCATGTAAGGCAATAACTACAAATGCAAATGCTTCAGAATAAGATGTTAAGTGTCTATTTAATAATGTAAATATAGGATATTAACAAGTTAATGAAAACATTCATCTATACCTGGATTTAGGTTGCCTTTTTCCTGAAGATGATTGTGTTGGTGGATTACATGTCTTTCCATCCAAGCAGTGTGCATTTGGGATTGGGAACCATAGCAGGGAAGTCACATAGGCTGTCAGAGACTCCTGTGGTGAGCCCCAATATCCTGCCAGGTGTTACAGTGGACAGCACGAAGAGGGGAAGGAAGGAAGGAAGGAAGGAAGGAAGGAAGGAAGGAAGGAAGGAAGGAAGAAGGAAGGAAGGAAGGAAGGAAGGAAGAAAGAAAGAAAGAAAGAAAGAAAGAAAGAAAGAAAGAAAGAAAGAAAGAAAGAAAACACCAAGAGACAAAATGGTGGTATAATGGGGGTCCAGGGTGACTAGTTCACAAGGAGCAAAAGGCCATGAGGCAGCCAGAACCTCCTCATTTATTGATTAAGGAGGGGATTATTGCATGACTCAAAGGGTGATGGTGATCTTAAATTAATGAAGATCTTGCCTGGAATGTCTTTAGTCTTAGTAGTCTTAGTCTTAGTCTAAATAGTGGGAGACAAAAGCCCACCCCTAAAAGGGTAACGGGAAATCTCAAAAGGGTGATACCCAAAATCCCAAGACTCCATTCATCCTTTAGGGAAGTATATAAAACTAGCCATTGTGAATTTGTGGCCCCCAACAATAGACCAGGACTTTCTTGCACCTCAAGGCAAATGGATGCCAGTATCAAGAATGTAGAACAGCTTGATGCAGCCCTGGGTGGACCAGATCGCTGATGTGCTGTACAGTAGTTGGGATGGAACAATCCTGCTTTGGGTGTTCTGGACTGAAGTGACTGTCGCAGGTATCTTTGGGATGAGAACATCATTACCTTGAAGGAAATGGATATTCATGCACCTGCCATCATGAGCAAAGAAAGAGATGGGTCTTGGGCAGTGGAGACAAGGGTTCCTTCTTTGAGGGAGAGAGACGCTCGTGAGGAAAGAACCTGTGGCAGCTGGGGAAGTCACCTTGTGTTTGGGCTGTGTCTCTCAGAGTAATCACTGTTATCCATGACATGGGCTCCTTTCTGGATGTAGCCTATTCTCTTTCATCCGTCGGACAAGCCTTCTTTAAAGGAACTCTCGCCTCCTAGATGTAGCCTGGGGCACTAATGGCGGGATCTACACCCAAGCTTGAGACCAATATGAAATGGGAAAAGCAGAAGGAACCTGGGGTAGGTGGACAGATGTGAGTGGAGATGCTGTGAAGCAGGCAGAGCAAAGATCCAGGAGGAGCCTCTGGCTAGGGACCCTGAGGATTTGTCTTCTCATTCCTCAGTACTATAGTTTGGGTCTTAAGTGTCCTCCGAAGGCTCCTACGCCAAAGGCTCCATCAACAGCCTGTGGTGCTACTGGAAGGTAGTGAAACCTCTAGGATGTGGGGTCAAAGGGAAAGAATTTAGGTTATTGGGAGGCATGCCCTTGAAGGAACACTAGTGCCCCAGTAAGGAGTACTGTCCCTTCAGTGCAGCCTCTATTTCCCCCTTCCTCACCACCTTGAGGTGAGCAGCTTTGCTCCACCGTGAATGTGCTATGATATATCACTCAGAATGCAGTCAGCCAACTGTGGACTGAGCCTCTGAAACCAGGAGCCAAGAGGTACCTCTCCTCTTCAAAAGCTGATTATCTCAGGTATTTTTTCATAGTGATGGAAAGCTGATTAACACATGTAGGTTTTCACTGCTATACTTAAGGAACTGACATAGAAAACAGACTTTCTGCTTTTACAGGGATGTGGGTCAGGCTATTGCCATTGGTCCTTTAGAAGCAGGTTGGCTGAGTGTGGTGGCACATGCCTATAATCCTAGCACTCGAGAGGCTGAGGTAGGAGGATCTTTGCTAGTTTGAGAACAGCCTGGGCTACAAAGTGAGCTCAAGGCCAGCCTGGGGTGCATAGCAAGACCTTGTCTCAAAAGGACACCCCCCCACCCCCAAAAAGCAGGTTGACCTTTGAAAGCTAACAAAGTTGAGGGACTAAGTGAGGTACATATCCATCAACACCCACTTTACATGTCATTTCCTCTTAAAGCCTTTTCAGCCTCACATCTGAATGCAGTCTTTCTCAGTGCTCCTTTAACTGCCTGGTGTCATTGTTTATATAAGTAAATAATAATTACAGCTAACACTTATCAAAGGCTTACACTGTGTCTAACAGGGATTTAAAAACTTTGCATGGATGATCTCATCCAGTACTTTGGTTATGCCCAGTTTTCAGTTGAGAGCCATCAAATTCAGATTATATGATTTCCCTTGAGTCCCACTGCAGAGCTAGGATGTGAGGTCAGGGGGTCTGGCCCAGAGCCAATGTATTAGAATATCCTCATCTTATTGTCCACTTTAAAGACAAAGCTATGAGCTTCCTTAAGATAGTGCCCTATCTGTCTCTTATCTCTGTATGCTTATCTTTCAGAGCAGTGGCGGATGTACAGTGTTTGGCAAATATTTACGGAAAGGATGAATGAAAGACAGAACCTAAGTTCAATTTAAGCAATCTGCAATGTTACCTAATACACCAGAACTCTTCTTTCAATTTACAAATAAGGTAAAATATTCAATTCTGCTTGGCACATAATAATCACTGAATAAATGTCAACAATTATATTATTGTTGGAAATAAAATGTATTTATTTAAAAGAAAAATTGTTCTTTCCTAGGTATGCGTCATACATCCTAATTTGTTTTCAAAATTTCCTTCAATTTTACCACATATTTTCATATGATTTTATAAAGAGGTATTTGGCTTCTATGTATTGTTTTGAACCTATAGGTGTTCAATGTCATTTCTGATAGGACTTTCCCCTGAAATTTGAGATGTACTTGCTAGAAATGTGAATATAGTTAAGTAGAGAAGCAGGCTTCTGCAAATTCAGTTTAAGCAATCTGCAATGTTACGATGGGAGAACATAGATGATACTGGATGGAAAGGGATTTATTATCAAATGCATCCAGCCCTCACAGCCTGAGGACAAAAGCCAGCTGCCAGATTACAACATTGTGATTTTAGAATAATGCAAAACTCAGTATTCTCATTGTTTGCTCCATAGCCAATCTATTTTCATTATCCTTGCTACAAAAGTATCTAAATTGATTTTCCATTAAAGATGTCATAAATAGAAAATGTACTATGGTCCCCAGTTATGGTGTTGAAATATCCCACTGTGGCTGTCTTTCAGGAGACAGATCAAGTGCGTTATTGGTAAGTTATTATTTACCCTTTACCTTCTTGTGGCAGAGTCCACCCCAATATTCCTTATCCTTCCTCCTTAAGAATAGAACCCCGCATTTATAGGGGGGCAGTACACCCAACTAAAGGATTTAATCTTCCTCACAACTCAGTGTATATGTGATTGTATGGTACAGTTCTGCTCAAAAAGATAAAAGTGAAAGAACGTGAGTTTTTTCTGGAAAATATTCTCTTTTTTTGCATCAGAAATTGAACTCAGGACCTTGCCCTTGCCAGGCAGGTGCTTGTGCCACTGAACTATACCCTGGGGCCCTAGAAAATATTTTTAAAAGGGAGAGACTCAACCCTTCTCCTTTCTTTTCTTCTCCCCATTGCATGAAATGTATTCGTAATTGCTGGCACTCTACCAGCTATTTTGGACCATGAGGTAACTTTGAAAATGGAAGGCACAAGCGGCAAAACAACTACAGAAGTTCCTAAGTCTCTGGGACCACGCAGTCTTCATGTTACCAGTGTTTGGCTGTCATTATCTATAAGAGGTATGAAGTTGCATTTTATTTCCACTGTGACTTTGGGTCTTTCTATACATGCAGCCAAATCCAATGTTAGTGAATAAACCATCGTTCTGAGGAAGTAACAAAAACTTGCCAAGAAAACATTATATTTCCGTCAGCATACAAAGGTACTGCCATTGTGCGGTGTTTTGTTTCTGTTCCTTCCTAGGTTCCTGGCTTTGTCTCCATTCAACAATCTTTTCAGCTTCCCATTAAGATGTTCACTATGTATTCTGAGCTATTCCTCTCTTTTCAATGTCTAGTAAAAATCTTACGTGTTTCTCAGTTATCTCTCTCACCTCTGAAATCCACATGAGGGGCCAGTATAAGATTATAGTTATCAGTGAACAGGGGCTTCTCATTAAGTGAGAGGGCAGGAACTTGTGGGCACACTGTTCTAAGTGATTTTTTATTTAATACAACTTGGAGAAACTAATTTTCAGGTAGTGTTTCAATGATGATAGGTGAGAAAATAGAGTAGAACACAGGCCATCTTGACTTGAACTAAACTTTAGAGCCTCTAAGAAGAAGTGATTACAGAGAACTTCAAGGACTCTAGAGCTTTGACTCCCAGCTCTGACAATTTAAGCTGTAAGACCACTGGAAGCCCCTGATCTTTAGTTTTTTATTTGTAAAATGAGCTGTGATAAAGATTAAACAAGCCATCACGCATGTAAAGAAATAAACAATTATGTTTTTGTTTTTAACTTTAATGTACTTCGCAAATGTAAGTCAGTTTGGATCAATGGAAAAAAATCTGTGTTCAGGAATAAGTATACACTTGTTAACTATGTATTTTGGTCATATAACTTAATGTTTCTGAGCTTCAGTTTACTACTTATATGTAAAATGAGAATCAAAATAGTATTGACTCCAGGGCTGTTGGGAGAATTAAATGAAATAATATATATGAAGCATCCAAGAGAGGACATGGTGCTCAAAAAAATGAAAAGTTTTGGTATTCTGTGTTTGTTACTGTTATTATTTTCTCAGAGATAAATGTGGACTGTGGCTTATTGACATTTGAAGTAGTAAGAGGAGCTGTAGTATAAAAAGAACTAGCTTAACATCAACCTAAAGGAACACACTGGGTGGAATGCCACAGGCTCAGCCCAAGTTTTAAATGTCATCTGGGAAGATGAGTTTTGCTTGTTATATTCGATGATAACACAGAGTTGGAAGGAATGGAACCATGAATACAATATAATGGAAAAGGGATAGGGTTTGCTTAAAGAGCTGCTTTAGGTCCCGAAATTCAGTCACATGATCACTCAGTTTCCTCATCTGTAAAATGTTAAAAACACCAGCAAAAATAGGCAAGTGCCTTATTTTGGATACGTTTTTAAAGGTCTCACATAATTTATGACTCATTCTGAAAAATGGTAAAAGGCTTGTTTACCACCTAAACGTGTCCCTGCACGGGGTAATAATAAAAGCAGTATGTAGCAGCTTCAGTATTGTGCAGTTATTGACAGTTTCTTTGAAAACGAGGGAATTTGAATTATTTAAAACTTTATGCACAAAATATGACTTTCCTAGTTAAAGTCATTTACTTAAAAATTTTGTATAATATGCAAACAAATGAATAAATTTAGCCTGCTCTGCAGGAGAAGGGTTGCATTTTGGGGATTCTGGCACTAGTCTGAAACATTTGGAAGATCTGAGAATAGTAATTTGACTAAAATGTGGTGGTTCTTAAAACAACCAGTCTTTTTTGGTTCTGTTTTTTTTTTTTTTTTTTTTTTTTCAGTAATGGGATTGAATCCATGGCCTTGTACACGCTAGGCAAACACTCTACCACTGAGCTACATTCCCACCCCTACTTTTTAAGACAAGGTCCTACTAAGTAGTCCAAGATGGCCTCAGATTTGTGATCCTTCTGCCTCAGCCACCTGAGCAGCCAGAATTGCAGGTATGTGTGCACTTTTCCATCCAGCAGATGACCAGTCTTTAAAGAGTACTGACAAAGGCCCTTTGCACCTTAGCACTCTCTCTGAGACGAGTGGGCCTCACTGAGGTTGTGGCAAGGATAGCTGGAACTCAGCACAGAAGCTAGGTTCGCCTGCGGTGTTGGATAAGACTGACCGTGGGATTTATGCTGCTCTCACTGCTTTGTCTGCTAGTGAGGCTGTAAGCAGGGTCTACTACAGAAACTACCAAGGTTGCCTATGCTGAATGCCTTCTTTCAGCTTCACCTAATCTGGGAAGCCTCAGGGTTTTGTAGCTTCTGTGGTGAAAGACTGGATATGGCCCAAGCTTTTCTCTTACTACAGGCTGATGCTGGTAGTCTCTGTCCCCTCTTACCATTGTGTGTAAGTTTATACACTCCTATGCCACAGGGCATGGGGTGTTGTTTCCCTTCTGCCTACTGAAGCGGCTTAGGCATCATGGGAATAAATTTCCCATAGGACCAATATTCATCAGTGAGAAATAAGAGTCAGAACGGAGCCAGCAGACACACCGCCTCTCCATTGCTCCATATCCTGCCTGGCCAGGCGGGCGCCTCAGTCAGGTGACGACTTTTCTTTTTTAAATTCTATTTTTAAGACAAAAGAACCCAGAATAACACAGAAACAATACAGAAAATACCAAGTTATAGAGAAGATAGTAGGGAATTGGCACTGGATGCCGTATAACATAGTTATCTTCGTATTTGTTATAACAAAATCAATAAAGGAAACACCGAATTACAGAGGAGACAGTAGGGAACCATCACTGGATGCTGTATTCCATAGTGTTGTCTTTGCATTGGTTAACATAAAAACAATAAAGGAAATACCAGATTACAGAGAAAATAGTAGGGAGTTACCACTGGATGCTGTATTACATAACGTTATCTTCGTCTTTATTACTCAGTTATACAGATGATGGCTCCTTCAATTAATCAGTTTTCTCCACTTCACCGCCCTGTCAGTGGTCTTCTCACTGGTAATAACTGCACTTTTGGTTTATTTACTCCCTCATGCTCTTACTTTGGGCAGAGACTTGGCTGCTTCTAAATATGCTAGGAGCTCGACCCAGCCCCCGGGGCGTGCCAGGCGCTCCGCCCCACCCCCTGAGCCACACTTGGCCCCTGGAGCATGCTGGGCGCTGTGCCCAGCCCCCCAGGGCGTGCCAGGCACTCTGCCCAGCCCTCAGGGCATGCCAGGTGCTCCGCCTAGTCACTGGGGTGTGCCAGACCCTTTGCCTGGCCCTCAGGAAGGCTCTGAAGGCTTGTCTGAGCCTATAGACGCGGTTGCGCTGACAGAGTCTGGCGGTTCCCTGTGTAACCCCGCCTACCCAACTGGACACTCGACGGCTGTGAGGGATTGCCCAAGGGTGCTTCTCCACTTCCTGCCATAGCAATTTGTGTACACCCAGACGACGACTTCTTGTGGGATGCAGCCAGTCTGACTGATGGTCAGTGTCTTGTCTTGCATTTGCTTCCTAGCCAACTCTGTTTCAGTCATCTTTTCCTTCATACTTACTGCTCTGGGATGGTTCTTGCCAGTAAAATCTAGCCTCAGATTCATTTTTTTTTCTAGGCAACTCAGACTAAAGCACTAAAGATGGGCAGGGAACTGAACTAGGCACTGAGTCTCTGCTTCTAGGGCACATGATTCAGGGCAAGAGACAGATAGGCGAGACATAGACTAAAACACAAAGCCATGCGTGACAACAGCTTCCATCTCATCTTTGAGATCCTCCAAATTTTGGGGGTTTTTTTTGGTGCTAACTGAAACATTAATTTGCTTATAATTTTGCCGTAAGTCCTGTGAGATATTTTTTTTTCTTGTGAGATTTATTTAAGAGCCTCACCTTAGTACAAGTAGCACAATTGGGCTGGGAGAACACTCCCCCTCCGACCATGGGTGTTAGATCTTGGGGCCAGACCTTCTGTGACTTTCCACACTTGAACCTCATTAAACATTCATATCTATGGGCTGCATCTCATGTATGTGATTTAATCAGAGTGAATTCTGGGACAGGCATGGCCATTATGGTACTGTCCATCTCATCCAAAGTCCCAGTAGGAGGCACCCAGGGCGGGGTGCGCATCCTTTCAAATCTGAAAGCCTGATTTGTTTGTGTGTTTATTTCCCTGTCTTCCAATGACATCTTTTGGTTTCTGTGGTTGTGGACTTGCCCTGAGCCCACCTTTCCCTTTTCTTCAACAAATGTCACTGCCTTTTCTTTTCCCATTGGGCGTGCAGTTACAAGTCTGTCCGCCATACATGAGAGCCTGGAGGATACCTCTTGGCTCTTTCACACAGTGTTAGACTCATGGAGAGGCTGGCATTTTCCTTGGAGATTCAATAGCACATTTTCAATGTGTTCATGTTTCTGTAGGCATTTTGCTTTGGAAAACAGTAATAGCATTCTATCATAGTTCTCTTCTACAATCAAATTACTCTCGGATTTTTTTCTGATTGTCTCTTGAGGTGGCTAATGGAATATAATGATGTTGTTTACCCACAGATACTGTCTAGATGAATTTTTTGCTTGCCTTTGAACTAACCCAGCAGAGCTTGCAGCCTAGCCAACTGCCTGTATGGTACTGCAGTGGGGCTTTGGGACCTGGACATTAATATTCCTCAACGTAATTATCTTTAGGTGAGGACAAGAGTGTGACTGAATTTGAAAAGGGCCAGGAATTTGGTTTAGTTGACTAAGGTGGGAGATAAGACCTGCTGTGGGGCACCACTTTTCTTCATTTGGAGATTATTTTGTTCATGTGGATATAAATCAAGCACATGCTTTTAAACATGACAGCTTCACAACAGACCTCAGAACTTGCAATAAGAATACTAATTCAGCTGAGCATCATGGCTGTAATCCCAGCACTTGGGAAGCTGAGGCAAGACAAAAAAAAATACTAATTCACTATTTCACAAAGTTTCTGAAGGTCATGAATTCAGGAGCAGCCTAGCTGGGTACTTCTCTCCTGGTCTTTCATGAGACTGCATCTGTGATGTTGCCCAGGGCTGCAGTGCTTGGGAAGCAGGACTGGGGTGGGACTTTTTTTTTTTTTTTTTTTTTTGGTCTTTTTGAGATGGGGTCTTGCTATGCAGTTCAGGCTGGCCTTGAACTCACTTTGTAGCTGAGGCTGGCCTCAAACTCACAGTGATCCTCCTGCCTCAGCCTCAGGACAGTCCACTTCTGAGGTGGCTCTGTCATTCGGCTAGCAAGTTGGTGCTGGCTCTTGGGGAGAGCCTCACTTCCTCTCCACTTGGATCTTTCTGTAGGGCTGATTTGGTATATTCATTACCAGTAGCTGGTTTCCTCAGCGTGAGCCACCCGAGAAGACATCAGAAGGAAATGGCAATGTTTCTTAATGACACAGCTTTGAAAGACATACCCATCACTCCCACTGTATTCTACTGGGTACGTGGACCAAGCCCAATGCCCTGTGCAGATGGACTATATAGGCAAGGATGTAAATAAAAGCAGGACAGAATCATGTGGGAACCATCGCTAGGATGGCTGCCATACTCAATATGGCTGGTTATTTTTCTTAAAAATCTTCCAACTGTGGAGTAACCCAAATGCAGATATATGATGCTGGGGTAAAGAGGTGTTTGGTTTAGTAACAACTTTCTGAAAGGCTGGCCAGACCGGAGATCACTGAGCAACCTGATGTGAAGTGACTTTTCTTCCTCCTCTGCTGGAGAGACCAGAAGAAGTGACAAAAAGTAAGGAGAAGAGGCGCCCACTGCAAACTCGTGGGGCTGGGGAGAAACCCTAAGTTCTTTTCAGTTAAAACTTTAGTAACTCGAAATCCTTGCAACCCATCCTCCTGTAATTGTTTCCACAGAAGTTTCTGTGATTCTCAAAGGGACCTGACCTAAACTGTGCCCACAGTTCAGCCCATCAGGTATGATCATCACATAATACTGCTTTGTGGTCCTTCTTTGGTATCCACTTCGCTGAATCTGTATCCACAGCTCCCACTTTGCCTTACACTACCTGTGCCCATCTTGAGAATGTCAAAACCTCTGTCAAACATACACTTCTCCTCAATCTCTAAATTCTTTAGGAGCCAAAGTGACACTGGACTGTCTCTCACATGGGACTGTCAGCCCTGTCTCCACCTCTTGAGTCCTGTTCCTTACCAGGGCCCTAGTGCTGCACAGCTGTGCCCAGTCCCTCACCACGCCTTTCATGAGATCAGGTCCTTTCTGCCTGTGAGTAACTCTCCACCAAGTGCACACAAGGACAAGCAGTCATTTCAAGGCGTAGTTCAGACACACTCCAAAAGAAAATACATCTCCACAGGAAGTACAGAGGTAGTTCTTTCCTCTCTGGAAGAGATGTGTGAAATAGGTGTTCGATGTACACTGAACTCTAGAGTAAAATCATGAGACTTTTTCCCTTCCTCCCACCCTTCTTTTCTTTCTTCCTTTCTTTGAAAATAGCTTTATAAAATGTTTTAGGGTCACAGAGAAATTGAGAAAAAGATCACAGAGATTTTCATGTTCCTGTTCTTATGCATAGGTGTCCTCCCCCATTACCAACTTCCCTCTCCAGAATGGACATTTATTCCACATGATAGTCACTAACACATCATTATCACTCAGAGTTTACATCAGCTTCCACTCTTGGCATTGCATGTTCTCTGAGTTTATACAAATGTATGACACATCTCCACTATGTTGGTTTCATATAGAGACGTTTCACTCCCTGAAAATCCTCTCTACCCTTGCCTATTCATCTCTCCCTCCTCACTAATCTTTGATAACTACTGATTTTTTACCATCATCATAGTTTGCCCTTTTTTCTAGAATATTGTATAATTGGAATGGTATGTAGCTTACGCAGACTGGCTTTGTTCACTCAGTAACGTGATTTAAGTATCATGTCTTTCCATGGTTTGATAGCTTTTATCTTTTTAGCACTGGCTCATATTCTCTTGTTCAAACACTTTATCCATTCACCCATTGTAGGATATCTTGGATGGTCCTAAGTTTTTGGTAATCGTGAATAATCCACTATGTGTAGGTTTTGGTCAATTCTATCTAACTAATTGATGGTGCTGTTCAGTTAAATTGAACACTTACTGATTTTCTGCTAGGTGGATCTGTCCATCTCTGATAGAAGGGCATTGTAGTCACTAAGTCTAATATTGGATTCATCCATTTCTCCTGTGGTTCCATTAGCTTTTGCCTTATGTTTTTTGAGACTCACTTGTTTGGTGCATATATATGATGAATTGTTATGTGTTCTTAGAGAGTTGGGCCCTTTGTAACTATGAACCATAATTCTCCCCTTTATCCCTGATAACTTTTATTACTTTGATATGTGCTATTTCTGAAACTAATGTAGTTACTCCTACTTTTTTGATTAGAGTTGGTATGGTATCTCTTCCTCCATTCATTAACTTTTAATATCAGTGTATTTTTGTATTTAAAGTGAGTTTCTTATAGACAGCATACGGTTGAGTGCTTTTTAATCCAATCTGATAATCTGTTTATAGTTAGGGCACTTAGACCATTAATATCCACAGTGATTATTCATAGAGCTGGGTTATTATCTGCTATATTTGTTACTGTCTTCTATTTGTTAATCTTGTTCTTTTCTCTTTTTTGCCTTTCATTATTCTTCTACCTTTCGTTTTTAATACATCTTATGATCCCTTTTTTCCTTTTAGCAAATCAACTGCACAAGTACATATTTTCTTTTTTTGTAGTTACTTTAGAGTTTGCAGTATCCTTTGACAACTAATACAGGTCCACATTCAAATAGTATATGGCTTCACAAGTGTCTTAGAATTAAAAGTTTTTTTTTCTCTTGTGGCTGTATTGTTGCTCTCATTCATTTCAATTATACATAAACCTTCATAAGCATACACACACACACACACACACACACACACACACACAAACACAGAACACACAAACACAAGCATACATAGTCAAACACTTATGCAGGGGCCATGCTAACCTTCTCTGTGTCATTCCAATTTTATGTATATGCTGCTGAAGTGAGCACACTGTTGCTATTATTATTTTGACTAAACTTTTATGTTTAGATGAATTAAAATAAGAAAAATGAAAGTTTTCAATTCACTGTTATTTATTCCTTGTTGGATGATCTTCCTTTATGTAAATCTGAGTTTCTGACTATACTTTATCCCTTTTTGCTACAGAATTTCTTTTTAACATTTCTTGCAAGGCAAATCTATTGGCAATAAGCTTTCTTAGATTTTGTTTGTCTCAGAAAGTTTTTATTTCTCCTTCAGTTTTGAAAGTAATAGTATAGGCTACAAAATTCTAGGTTGGTGTTTTTTTCTCTGTCAGCACTAAATATTTTTCTCCACTCTCTGCTTGCTTACTTGGTTCCTGAGGAATTCAGTAAAGTTTTTGTTTTTGGTTCTCTGTAGTAAAGATTATTTCCGTTCTGCATCTTTCACTGTGCCATGTTCCTTTATTTTTTGGTACCAAGAATCAACCTCATGACCTCACACTTGCTAGGCTGGCACTTGTGCTGCTGAGCTATATCCCTGGCCCCCTTCTGAATCTTTCAAAAATAATTTTTTTGTTAGTCCTCAATTATCTGTAGTTTGAATGTGATATGCCTAGGCTTCTTTTTCTTATTTCTCTAAGTAACATTCTTTGAAGTTTCTGAATGTGTGGTTTAGTGTCTTACATTAATTTGGAGGAAATTCCCATTGTTTCAAATATCTCATCCCCGGGCTGGGGATATAGCTCAGTGGAATAAGCACTTGCCTAGCAAGCGCAGGGTCCTGAGTTCGATCCCCAGTACCGCAAAAAAGAGTTTCAAATATCTCATCCCCTCTTTTTTCTCTTTCTGCTCTATCTAGCATCCTCATTACACATGTTATACCTATTACAGTTGTTTCACGGTTTTTAGATATTCTGTTCTGCTTTTCCCCTAGTCCTTTTTCTCTTAGGTTTAATGTTGGCAGCTTCTACTGAGATATTCTCAGGCTCAGAGACTCCTTTAAAGCTATGTCCAGGCTATAAATAAGTCCCTAGAAAGCATTCCTTATTTCTGTTACAGTGTTTTTGATCTTAGTCATTCCTTTTTGCTCATTAGAATTTTGATCTCTCTGCTCACATTGCCCATTCGGTTCTTGCACATTGTCTACTTTGTTCATTATAGCTGTTAGCACATTAGTCATAGTTTTTTTTTTTTTTTTAATTCTGAAATCCTCACCATGTGTGAGCATGGTTTTGATCATTGCTCTGTTTTTTAAGTCGCATTCTTTGCTTTTCAGTGTGCCTTGTAATTTTTTCTTGACTGTAGGACATGATACAGGTTAAAGAGAACTTCTGTAAACAGCTTTTGGTTCTGTGGTGGTGAGGTCTGGGATGAGGGGAAGCACTCTGTAGCCCGGTGATTAGGACTCAGTCTTTCAGTGAGCCTGTGTCTCTGAACTGTGAGCACAAGCTCCTCAGTATTTTCCCCCTTCAGCGGAGCAGAGTGGCTAGGGCCAGCTAGAGAGTGATATATTGTTTTTCTCCCAGGGCAGTTCCTCCCAGCCAGTACCCCCAGCAGGATAGACTCTTACTTTTTAACTAGGCCTATTAAAAAGTGGTTTCTTGCCCCATCCTCTTCCCCTTTTTGGAAGCACAAAAGCATTTCTCCCACAGTATTCACTGTAAGAATCCAGCAGATCTTCTGGAGGTGGATAGAACTTGCTACATGTACCACCACTGCTCCCCTCCATGACCCATGACTAGATCTCCCTGGAGGTTTTATCAATCAGGCTTGTACCAAACTGAGCTTCCAGCAACTTGCCAATTCCCACTCACACTTTCCTACACAGCACTGGTTTTCACGTACTCTTCTCCTCATGAATTTCTCCTCTGGTGAGTTATGGTTCTCTTATTTTTTTCCTCTCTCCAATTTTGGGAGCAGCAATCTTCCCTTTGACCTCACTTCTATTATGACCTCAGAAGAGTTCCTGATTTTTCAATTTGAATAACTTCTTGCTTGTTAGGGAAGGGTGGCCACTTCTAAGATCCTTACAAATTCTGAACTAGAACTTAGAAGTCCAAGATTTATTTTTTAGGTTTGAAATTATAAATTTAATTTTTATAGTTTTAAGGCCAATCTGGTTATTTATTTGCAAATATTCCTTCTGCCTTATGTGCATTTTCTACTCATCCTTCAAGACCTGGAAGATACCTGAATTACCACCCTTTCCATGCTGTATGCATCATTTATATGTTTGTGTTCCTGTGGGATGCAGTATTGCATTGTGGCTGAAGTTATGGGCTCTGAAGTTAGAGTATGTGGGTTGAAATCATATTTCTTGAATTATAACATGTGCAACCTCTGGCAACTTTCTTAGCTTTTAAATGCATCAATTGTCCTGGTTAAAATGGTGACACCTGTCTCTGGTGATTGCCTTGGCTTTATATTGAAGAGACACATATGGAGAAATTAGAATAATGCTTAGCTTAGTGTGAACACTTAGTGCATATCAGTTTGATGCTAAGAATTTATTTTCAGTTTCTTGTTCCATAATATCTAAGTATTTATTTATTTATTTGGTACCGAGAATTAAACTCAGGACCCTGCACTTGCCAAGCAGGCACTTGTTTTCCTCCCAGGCAGTCACTTGTGCCACTGAGCTATATCCCCAGGCCCATATTCTAAGCTTTTAAAGGGACGGGTTCATCTTTGCTTTCTCAGCATCTAATGCAAAGGCAGCGTTGGATCTCTGAATGCATGAGTAAATTAAGAACACCTTGCATAACGTATTATTAGACAAAGGGATGGCTCCCTATTCTCCACTACTTTCTGACTCATTTAGTTCAGAACAAGCTACAGTGTGCTTAGCTAGTCTTCAGACAATATAGCAATGACAGCACATGTATTATATGAGATTGCCTTATGTATTTCCAAAGCAAGTTTTCTAGACTTAGAAAAAGATTACCTAAGCTTGTTAGAATTTTGTTGTTTGAGTAATTTTTATTACAAAACCAGCCCTACTCTTGCTTGTTGATGAGGGACATCTCTGATGCTGTTGTGTGTCTCTAGCTTCAAATGAACACAAAACACAAAATCCGTATGTTGCTCATATAGTTGGCTGAATTGAAAATTCTGTTGTCTTCTTTCACTATGTGATATATCTTTGTGTTATAGATAGTGTTTTAAAATCCATCATGTGTCCAGTAGACTAATAACAACCAAGCTCTTGCCATCTGCATTACGTATCACTGAGAAAAGGCTGGTAAATGGCATGAGATTTGATTTTACAGAAACATCATTTGACAAATATGCAAGACATTCATCATCCTCCATTTCTGGATTAATATGTTTTTATTTAATAAGTACACAATCATTTTGAGACTAACTGCATTGTGGAGAAGTCAATAATCTTCTGCATGTCTATGTTAGAATTAGGTCTGACTATGAATGATGCAAACTCAAAATGACAGTGGCTTAAATAAGGTAAACTTTATTTCTTTTATATAAACACAGGCAGTACTGGGCCAGAAAGGCAGTTCAATCATACAAGCCCTCTCCGTCTTCCTGCTCAGTACCGTCCTTACATGCAGATTTCAACTCCTACTTTAAAAGCAAATGTTCCAGCTCCAGCCTTCATGTATTCATTACAGCCACTGCAAGGAAACAGGAAAGGAACCTCTCTTCTATGTAAGGATACTTCCTGAAAGCTGCGTATACTTTCCCAATCATTAGAACTTGGTCATGGGGCTACATATACCTAGTTCAAAGGAAGACTGGGCACTATAGTCTTTGTCCTGGGGGGTTATGTGTTTAGCTAGAAAACTGGAGATCCTGTTCCTGAGAAGAGGAAGTGAATGCATAAGAGAAAATGACTACCAGTCTGTGCTGCGTTGTCTTTGCCATTTAACTGTCACAGGCCGTTGGGGTTTATGGCTGCAAAACAAGGTTTGGTAAAATGGCCTTATTGCTGTAAGAAATATGTATTTCTGAAGGGTCAGAATTAGGGTGTTAGCTAGTGTGAAACTCTCATTGAATTTTAGAAGCTATGTTGATTTTATAAATTGAGTTCAAAATATTTAAAAATTAATATTGCAAATAATTGTCTCATGAATAAATAATGTAGTGGTACATAACACCAAGGGCATAGGGAAACTACAAAACAAAGTACAAACTTTTGTCCCTCAAAGAGCATTATCAACGTAGTAAAAAGGCAACCCAAGAAATGGGAGAAAAATATTTGTATATCATACATCTGAGAAGGGAATAATAATATCAAGAACAGTAATTTACCAACAGAAACCCCCAAACAACCTGATTTTTGGAATGGGCAAATAACTTGAGTATACCTTTCTGAAAAGTTACCATACAAGTGGTCAGAGGTCTCATGTAAGTTTGTTTGGCACTAATCATTAAAGAAACGCAAATCAAAAACTCCAAGAAGGGCCAGGGATAGTGGTACATGGCTGTAATTCCAGTACTTGGGTTGTTGAGGCAGGAGGATCTCAAGTTCAAAGTCAGGCTGGGATATATAGAGAATTCCAGGTAAGCCTGTACTACAAAGAGAGATACTGTCTCCAAAAGACTAAACAACCAATCAACCAAACAAAAAAACCAGACAAAACCCCCAGAGATGCCACTTTATATTCATCAATGGGATGACATCATTTTTTAAGTAAGTGTTGTCAAAGATGTGTAGAAACTGGAATACTTGTGCATTGCTGTTTTGAAAAATAGGATGGCAGCCCCCCCCAAAAGTTAAAAATAATGCCAGGTGTGGTGGTGCATGCCTGTAATCCCAGTGCTCAGGAGGCTGAAGCAGGAGGATGGTTGCGAGTTTGAGGCCAAAGTGAGCTCGAGGCCAGCTTGAACTGTATAGTGAGAGCTTGTCTCAAAAAAAAAGAAGACAAAATGGTTAAAAATAGAATTACCATATGATTCTGCTTTTGAGCCTATACCCCAAAGTATTGAAAGCAAGGCTTCAATAGTTATTTATATATTCACATTCATAGCAGTATTATTCACAATAACCAAAAGGTGGAAGCAACCCAAGCATCCATCAGTATACGAATGGCTAAACAAAATGGTAGAGAGACAAGGAAATATCATTCAGCCTTAAAAAGGAGAGTCTGATATATGTTCCCACATAGATGGATCCTAAAGACAATTGGCTAAGTGAAATAAGTCAGTCACAAAGAGACAAACACTGTGTGCTTCCACTTGTATGGGGTTCCGAGAGGAGTGAAATTTATAAGGATTAAAAGCAAAGTGGTGGCTTCCAGGAGCTGGAAGGCAGGGAGCAGGGAGTTACTGTTTGATGGGTATGGTTTGGGGTTGGTAACGGGCTTCAGAGATGGACAATGATAATGGCTACATGATGTGAATGTGCTGAATGCCACACTTGTTTTGTAATTAGGCCATTGTTCCGATTATTGAATAATATTTGTGTTTACCACTCTTATCCCAATGATCTGAAAATCAGCTATGAACTTTTTCTACTTGTGAAGCAAGATGAACTGGCAAAGCCATGGAAAATGTGCCTGTTTCAAGCTCGCAAAAGAACGCCTAGCAAAACAGCTTGACAACATTTCTCGGTAAACAGCCAGATAAAAATGCTGTATAGCTGTTCTGAGAAAGGGGTTGTCGGGTGACTTCATCATCAGGTGATTTGCTGTTGTGCAAACATTGTAGAGTGTGGCCACACAAACAAAGATAGTGCAGCCCATGTACACTTCAGTGAGCTGCTTTAGCTGTGAATTTAGCTTCTAGGCCATGTAGAGCTCTGAGCCTGTATCACGTAATGCATGTTTTAGCTATGGTCATACCTCTCATTATTACAGCAGCAGTATTCATAATAGTAAGAAACAGAAATAATCCAAACATCCACCAACAGAGGATGGGTGATAAAGCGTGGTGTATTCAAAGAGGAGTGAGGTACTAGCACAGGCACTGGTCTTGGAAACGTGAAGTATTTGTGTACCCATGTTAAAGGGAAAACTGCAACTGTGAAGAATACATACACTATGATGTCACATTGTCACATAAGCAAAATTAACCCCATATACAAAGTGTACTTATTCAGACCTATACATAGGTAGCAAAGGGACAAAAAAACCACAGCAGAGTAGGAAAGAAGTAAAACTCGGGACAGCAGACAGGAAGATGGGGTTGGGGAAGATCTTTAGCAAACTTTGTGAAGTTTGTAAAGTTCATAAATTGGGTGGTAAGTTCATGAGTGTTCTTATTAACTATTAACCTCAGTGAACCAAATCTTTAAAATATACAGTTACATGGACATTAACTGAACTGGTTGAAATGCAGGAAATAGTTTAAACAACAAGGAAAATGTTAACATGTTCTATAAAAATATTCATTAAGGAACTAAACCGTTGAAAATAGTTTGCTCTAGAAAATACTTTTTAATGAAAATTGCTGGTATAGTACTTGAGTAAAGTTGTCTCTAAATTCAAAATTAGTGTAACCTGGTTGACAAAATAGCTGGATTGATCCTATAGATAACAACTTTAAAGATACCATAAGTGTTGAATTTATATAATAAGCTTTCACATCCATAGGAAAAACAATTTCTAACTGGAGCCTAGGAAGGTGTTTGAAAAAATCCCAAAACGCTGGGATTACAGTTATGTACCACCACACCCGGCTTGTTTTGCAAATTTCATGAGTTACACTGCATGGTCTGCTTTTACTTTATATTCTGGTTCTGGCATCCACCAAAAAGATCTTTGCAGGGTGATTCTTGCCCATGTGTCATGCTGATATGTTACTTAAGCAATTCATTTGCTTTCTTAAATTTGTTTGAGTTCAAATAAAAGAAGTAACTTTCAAAGAAACAACTCATGAACATTTCAGTTGTTCACAAGTGTCACAACTATTACTGTCACAGTGTTGCTGTGAGCTCTTCACAGAAAAGGCAGACTGGGCTATGTGTAATTTCTGGAATACTCTCTGCAGTTCCTCTCCCATTTCTCCCATTGAAGACTGAAAAGAGGTAAGAATAATGTTGCTGTGGGGGTAACTTTGAACCGGCTCTGGTTTCTAGGGACCGAGCTATCATTTGTTAACGTCCACACAGTGCTGCTGTGTGGTAACAAGGCAGCCTGCGTCTCAGAGCAGGGAGATGGAGGCTGCTGCTTCCAGCACACTTCGGGAGTGACGGCTCTTTAGTCAGCTCTTGCTAATTTTGCTTCCAGCATTCTCTAGGTATAATTACTTACTTGGCTTGATTATAGCATAGTTTTATTTGCCATCATTTAGAAGTAACTATCAGGTGGAGAAATTTTATTCCCTCTTCCTCTCCTCTCCCATGTCTAAGGGTTTTCCTGAGTCTCCCGCTCTCCCTCCCCTCACTTACTCTTATGCACGGAATGACTTGCTTGATTGGGGAAGTGGAGACAAGGCAGCTGGGTCCACCTCAGCCCTCTCTGGATTCTCATTCAGGTCTGGTCGTTGGCAGCTTGGTTCTATTGAATGGATCGCTATTTGCTAGTTCCCAGGGGCCCAGTAGGTCATTCTGCTTAATTCCTTCTTGTAACCTTAGGAAGTCTATTGGTGCCACACACCTAACAGCTGTCTTCCAAGTAGCTGGTTAGTAAGGAAGCTTACATGTGGTCTCTGTCTTTCTGGTGTCTCTTACCTCTCAGCTGGTTCTGTGCAAGGGCAAGGAGAAGGAATGTTTCACAGTGGCTAAAATAAGAGAGCTTTTTAATCCCCAAACGATAACCTGTGTTGTAGTCAGGGTTTCAAGGGAAACAATACAGGACACATAATTTATAGGATTATTTTGTAATAATCACCCAAAGAATCAAATACGAAGAGTACAGGAAATCTGACCACACACTAAAGACCCAAAGAATCCAGCCAAGGGCCTGGATCCCACGGCAATATCCTGCATGAGTCCAGCTAAAGACCTAGAGCCCAGTCTGTTTCACCAACTGTTTCTGCACTGGGAGCACCCAAAGGTCAGTAGTGGAAGCTAGAAAGTCTGTGCCAGTGCGATGAAGCATCTGAGGAATCCGCACTGGAGCCAGGAAGTGACACTCGAAGTAAGGACCAGAGCTCCCCTGAAAAGTACCGCAGCCACCCTCAGTGACAATAAGATCCAGAGCCCCTCCACTGATGAGAGCAGCAAGTCCTTATCAGGAAAGCCAGCACAACAAGCTTTTCCAGGACATTGAACAGTGCACCATCTTTCCCTCTGGAACCAAGAAGCGATGCTCAAAGTAAGGACCAGAGCTCCCCCAAAGTGGACCACAGCCATCCTCAGTGACAAGGTTCAGAGCTCCTTTGATGGTGAGAACTGCTGAGTTCATAGTAGGAAAGCCAGCAGGACAAGCTCCTCCAGGAGAACCGACAGCTTCCAGACAGCACCATTTTTTCTTCTTCAATTCTTTTTATTTTGTTGGCAACAATCCTAAAATGGGCCATCCACATGCAGCACCATGCTGGTTCAGTTCAGCCGGGTGTTACAAGTTGACCACCAGTTGTCAATCCACCACAAGCTGTATGCTAAAGTACTAAGTGAGCAGAAAGTTCAGAAAATGAGGAATATCAATTCTGTAAAATTTCTGGTTAATTTTGGGCTAACCCAGATTCCCTTTTAACATTCAGTGAATCATTTAAAATATCTGAGTTCTCTACTGGTATGCTGGCCCTTCTTTTCTTCCCTTTATCCTCCTCTAGACAGTCTCAAACCATAAAGAAGGATAAATTTGAGTTATTTATAGGAAAATGGATGGACCTTGAGTCCATAGTGTTAAGTGAAAGAAATCAGACATAGAAGGTTAAATATTGCACGGTTTCTCTTACATAAGCCACCCAAAATAGAAATATTTTGGAGAGCAAAGTGAAAGAAAGATGATATGAATCAGGGAACCAGACTTCATGGAGATGGGAAAGGGACCTGGGGACTGGGAAGATGGGAGGGAACGAAGGGACAGAGAAACTAAAATGAACCAAAATGCAGTATGTATCTACAGCGATACCCATGACCAGCATATTTATTATGTATTGCAAATGTATTAATAAATATTTTAAAAGAGGAGCTGTCCAGTGAATTACTAACCCAGGCAGTATAGCTGGTGTGATTATTTTGGATCCACTGCTGCTGTGATGGAAACTTCAAGGACTTCTCTCCTGTTCCCAACCTTAGTAGGGGCCACAACAGATTGAAAGGACTGCTGACCGGTATACCAGAGACGCTGGGTCTCCACGCTGTGCAGGTGTAAACCAGCCTCCGGGGTCAAGGGCCCTTGGTGCATTTTCCCACACTCTCATTCTATTCTCCACTGCACTGTATTCGGGACGTGGATCAAATAGTGTCCCCTGCTCCAAGACTGAGTAGAGTACTGGAGTTCCATCTGCTTATTTTTTATAGATGATTCAGGATCTTGTAATGACTCAAGGTCATCAAGACTATCAATTATTACTTCACATTAATATAACTAGGGGAGGTGACATGAATTTAAAACACAAAACATGCATTGGCAGGTCTGAGTGTACTCTGGGAATGTTTTTATGGCTACTGTGTTTGTGTGTGTGTGTGTGTGTGTGTGTGTTAGTTTCTTTGTGTGTGTGTGTGTGTGTGTTGGTTTCGTATTGCTGTTGTAACAAATCACCACAAATTTGGCCTTAACAGAAATTTACTATCTTCCAGTGGGTCTTTCTGGGCTAAAATGAAGGAGTTAAGAGGGCTGCCCTGACTAGATGGCTAGAATGAGATTTTGAAAATGCTTTCTGTATATGAAATTTCTTGAGATTTATTTTTTCTATGAAATGGAGAGTTGCTTTGGGTTTTTACTTTCTCTTCTGTACCCCTGTCTTACAATTCCAAACACAGGCTTAGTAAAATATTTTATCTTTGGAAGGCTGGAGAATGCAATAAAAGAGAGATTTCTTCCTTCCTCTTCCTCCTCTCATCAAGTTCCCTTCACTAGCTCCTCCGCCTGCCTTCTCTCCCTCATAGGCTTGTTATTGAATGCCAGCCGTGTGCTGGGCAGGCCTGCCTTAGGCTTGTGGGGATCCTCAGATGAAGAAGATATCATTCCTCCTTAAAGAGCTCACAGTTTACTGAGGTCTCCAGATATAGAAATAATGGATTATTAAGTACAGAGAGACAGAGACTGTCAGAGGCACCCACAGGGTATAAGTTAGAAGAGAGAGTCATGTCTAATTGCCCAGCCTGCCAGGGCAGCCTGCTAGGAGGGGGTAAGGTCTTACTTGCATCTTGACAGGCATAGAAGATAGGGGTGGTGGGAAAGGGCCTGTGGGGCGTGAATGAGGTATTTGCAGGGAAGAACAGTTTTTCTTTTTGCATGAGGATGAGAGAGCCAGGGTCTGGCAGAGGCCTTGTGGATTAGGGTCTGACTGTCCTTGCTTGTCTGGTACTACGAGGTAGAGGGAGGGCAGACCATCTCTAGAGAGAGGCAGGCGTAGCCCTGGGAGAATTCACGCGTCAGTTATGGCGGTGTGGGGATCCCTGGGGAAGATTAAAACAAGCAACCACAACAGCAAACCACACTGACCTGGATGCCTGACTAGGTCAGGGGCAAGGGTTAGGTTTTTTTTTTTTTAAAGTTCCACATATGTTTTAAAGTGAGAATTGCTCAAGAAAGATAGAACAGATATTTAAAAGTGTTGGGGAACTGTAAAGGGGTATAGGATGGGGGAAGGGTCCAGTGTGAAGAGGGGGTCAGTGAGAGGGAAGTCTGGTCACAGACTTGTTAATTTCTGAGACAGGAGAGAGGCTGACTTTGATGTAAATGTGTTTCTGGACATTGTGATTGACGCCATCAGGAAAGTTCTACCCGTGTTTGGCAAGGAAGAGATCGAGAGGACCTGGGAGAGCAGCACCAAGGTGTTGCTTTCATTGCTATGGAGGCCAGTTTAGCTCTTACCCATTTTTTATTTCTATGTTTGAAGGTAAGTAAACAAAACAAACCTTCATTCCTGATCAGTTGACAGTCTCCTAGCCTTTGACTTAACTTCCTTTTGCTGGGTCCTAAAAGCAGCTTTCCTAACCTCAGGAGCACAGCGCTGTCTCCTTCCCATAGCAGTCACCTGTCCTGCTTTGGCTAATCTGAAAGCTGGGTCATTGTTCTTAGGAGAGAGGGAGAGAGAGGGGGAGAGAGAGGGGGAGAGAGAGAGAGAGAGAGAGAGAGAGAGAGAGAGAGAGAGAGAGAGAGAGAGAGAGAGAGAGGAGAGATTAGATTAGCTTTGTGCAGAGTAAGAACATAATAAAGGAATTAGCTCTGATCATAAGCAGAAGGTTGTCAATTGCTGAATAAGTTCCTACTAATGGTTTTATCAGATGACAGGGAATATGTTGGGACCACAGAGAGAGAAAAACTATTATTTTGTTTTGAGGCCTGGTTCATATTTTACAGTAAAACATTAATTAACTAAAGAGGAATTAAAGCCCCCTGAATCGATAAGCTTATTGACAATGGATGAAAAGTGTAATGTAAAATAGACTTCTCTCTTGCTATATTGAGGGCCCTTTCTGGACACACAGAAAATACAGGTTGCCCAAGGTCAGAAGCTTGGGAAGGTATGGAGGAGCCAGGACAGAAACAGACCTACCAGGCATCCATACTGGCACTTATAACCACTGGACTACACTGCCTCCTACTGTTGGCCCCAAAGAGAGGGTACACTAAGCACAAGGGAAAAAATCAGTAACAGTAGAGGCTTAAGCTCCCAAACTGTATCCCAGAACTCAGGGCAACTGTCTTGCTGAGAGAGAGTAGAGGGATTGCATGTGAGACGGATGGATGGAGAGGTATGATGGGTTCAATTAATTAAATGCCTTAACTTGTAAACTAGGGCTTTAAAGTTATTCTATGGGTATTTCAGGATCACCAGGAATTTGAAGCATGTAATTGGCTTGAAGTGATGTTTGGGAGAATCGGTTTGGTGCCAGGTGCAGGAGTGCTAGAAGCAGGCCTGAGGCCAGAGAGCCTAGCCGTGGTTGCTCAGAGGGACAGAGACCTGAACTGGAGGTGGTGGGAAGGCAGGAAGAACTCATCTGTGGAACGATCACTAGGACTGGCTTAACACTCATGTAGAACACTGAGGTTTACCAACCACAGAGTCTGGCTCGAGGCACCATTCTAAGACTTTCCAGGGAGGGCCTCAGACACAGAGCCACCCCTGACACACGGTCTAGACTACTAGAGAGGAGAAGGAGCGAGCAAGGTGATGGCGTGGTTTTAGGGTTTTAAACAACCTCTGAGGTACATTTTTTTCACTTTACCTTCAGTAGGATCCCTGGGGCTCTTGTGTATACGAAAGAAGGATCATTTCTTCCCTCAGGAAGGGGGAAGATTCTGGCAGCTATCATTCATACAGCTTTTAATTCCAGACAAGTCGGAGGAAAAACCACACTTTTACCTGCAGGGAAAGACGGTTGATTCTAAATTGGGAGAAAAGTATTTAAGGAAGGGAGCCTACACTTAGAGAATCCTAATAAAGTTTTAAAACTGTATCTTTCCTCCAGTTGCTCTGGGATGCCCTTTAAGTTGGTTTATACTTTCTTTACATCAGAAAGACAAATGCGTTAGCCCAGAATCAGAGGCTGATAAGCATAATAAGAAAATTATGTCCATTGTAAACAGCAGAGTGAGATACAGGGACTTAAAAAATATACTTGGCAGCACACAGAATTATTCCTCATTCTGTGTGAAATAGTAAAGTCTAGCCTTGGCTATGCTTGAAGAAAAAAAAAACTCACTGTTTTTAGATTTAGTAAAATCAAAATATCTAGATCCATTGTCTGTGGGTGAGTAAAAGAATGCAAGTCTCTTACGAGCTCAGTCTGAAGATACTCACACCCAGGCTAGTTTCCAGGGCCTTTGCAGGGCTTAACCTTAGGACCAGCCTCCACTGCACTAGCTTTTCTCAGCTTCCTTGTCTCTCTAACCTCTCTGGGCAAAGCTATGTTGCTAGAGACTTCTTAATGGAACAGGGGACTGAGTGAGGCTACTTGCTTTGGAGTGTACTGGAGGTGCCGTCTGGTGACATGCTGTTCCCTGACATTGTCATGCATGATTAACACCTGCAGAGGACTTTATAAAATATTAGCAGTTTAAAATGAAAGAAATAGTAGCTTCCTCTGCAGCAGGCCTTATCAAGCTCTCCAGTGCATAAGAATGCACTGTATAAGAATATGTATCTCTCCTGTATAAGAATGTATTGCCTACAAGTGTCTCTGGGCCCTAGGTCTCCAAACCAGTGCTTGCTGTCTCCCAGCTGTATAGCTGAAGCTTGCTGTGATGTAGCTGAGGACTCCAAAATGATGCTATGGCTCTCTGAACAATGCTTCCCACAGAGCTGGTTCAAAAAATGTTTTCATGGCATTTTGTCTTCCCTGCCAAGAATCTGTTCATCTTGAAGAAGTGAAGGCTGTAAAACACTATTTCCTTCATTGCAGCACTTTGATGGAAGCAGATTGACCCCCCTTCTTTAAAGAACAAGGAGAAATTAAGCTCCTTACTTCAAAGATGCACACCTCAGCAGCAGTGTAGTAGGCAAAACTGAGCTTACAATGAATTATGCTGTTGGAATCAAAGCCTTTGCTTACCTTTCTAGCCTCAGTGAGCTCCAGTGGACCTAGTGGTGTTCATTAGACAGACTCCTTTTGTCCTTCTGCAGGTCCTGATTCTTATAAAAAACTGTGATGTCCCATCCCAGGGTGCACCTATCTCACGGATGTTGCTGGGAAATTTTGTTTGCCCCACCGTGTTTCTAACGGCCATGAATCTGAGCACAGAAGTCTGACAGACCTGGACTGCAGGGCATCCTAGAGCCCATGCGGCTGTACAAGATACATAGTTTCCAGAGCTGATGAAGGCTTGGGTCAGGAGAAATGTAACTGTTTTCCCTGTTTTCTAATCCTGAATCTTATGTTCTGGACTACACCAATCCTAGAGTTATAACAACAAATAAGGAAGGTTTAAAACCTTAGCTGATTTCAACTCATGAAAAAAAATATTTTTTAGGAGCTTGGAATCAGGGGAAAGGTTGCAAACATGATAATAAAGCAGTCATAAAGGAAAAGATTGACTTACTTTCTGATATTCTACTGAAAACTATCAAGAAAGACACTGTAACAAAATTAAATGGCAACCATGTCTATCATCAGGCACTAAAGTCAAAATGGACCAAAGATCTAAATATTACAACATTTTCTTTTTCTGGAAGAAAAGTAGGTAGAAATCTTGAAGACATAGGAGTAGACAGAGTTCATGAACAAAAACCAAACTGCATGGGAAATCCTTCAAAGAATCAACAACTGGGATCTCTTATCAAAAAGTTTTTGCATATCAAAAGAAATCACCAACATAGTAAAAAGAAAATTCCCAAATGAGTTGGGAAAAAATTATAGCCAACTGCCCCTCAGACAAAGGATTTCTATCTAGAATATATAAAGACTTAAAAATAAAATCAGCCCTCCCAAATTCAAACACCCAATCCAAAAATGGGTATCTGAGATGAATACACACTTCTCAGATATAGAAATACTAATGCCAAATAAATATATGAAAAAACGTTCAACATGATTGGTCATTCAAAAAATGCAAATCAAAGTAATGCTGAGATTCCATCTCACTCCACAAAGAATGACTGTTACTAAGAAACCAACCAATAACAAATGGTGGAGAGGCTGTGGAGAAAAAGGAACCCTTCTCTACTGCTGGTGGGAGTGTGGATTGATGAAACCACTGTGAAAATCATTGTGGAGATTCCTCACAAAACTACCATTAGAATTCCCACTTAAGCTAGCTATTCTCCTTCTGGGTAATTTTCCAGAATAATTAAAAACATGATACCACGGTGATATGTGTGCACTCATGGTTATAGCAGCGCAATTTGTAATAGCTAAATCTTGGAAACAACCCAAATGACCATCACCTGAGGAATGGCTAAAAAAGATGTGGTATTTTCATGCAATGGAGTATTACTCAACTATAAAGAGAAACTTGAACCTTGTAGATAAATGGCAACTAGAGGCCATACTGTAAGTGAACTAAATCAGACCCGCATGTGAACATTGTACTGTCTCCCTAGTGTAAGAATCTGAAAGAGAAAATAAAATCTGAAAGGTACAATAGATACTGTAAAAAGGAAAGAAACTACTCAAAAGGAAAGAACAACAGGGATGAGAGAAAAGATGAAAGAAAGAAGGGAAAATATACACATACACACACAAGATAGCTAAGATAATTGTACTACTAATTTCTATTGGTTTATTGAAAGTAACAGATAATGTTTAATCGTTTGATCAATCCTACATACCTACATCTGGTAATCTAAACAACTACTTTGAAGTCAACAATATGCAATATAACAACCATTGTTGAATTCATAACATCTTGTTTTTTGAAATTGCCTATCATTTCTAACGCTTTTATTCTTTTTCATTCTCTTTCAAGCAACCCGTAACAAACACCTCACTGCCCACCCCACCTGTCCCCGCCTGACTCCCTCGTTCGCAGTGGCCCCTTGGCAGCCATTCACACGCGGTGCCTCCTCCATCCACCACTGGGCCAGGAGTCAACCTGCCAAGCAGAACTATACCCACAAACCTGATTCCCTTGAGAACTGGTTGCACACTTGACTCAAGCTCCACCGCCTTCCCTCAGCACACAGCAGTCTGTGGCCCTGTGAAGTCCTGCTATTCTGTAACCTTGTCAAGACTGTCTGCACCCAGAGCTCGCAGCTGGGAAGCTCCTTCCTGCAGGATGGCTGCAATGGGGTTGCTCCAGGCAGGGAGTCTGGGTGCACCACTGGCCAGAGGAGCATGGGAGGAAAGTGATTCAGGGAAGCAGTGCTGTGGTGTGGCTTGGGTCACTGAGCCGCCCCATCTCAGTTGCACATGGGATCCTCCAGGAGAGCCTGAGTGTCTGGGTGACTGCGTTGGCACAGTCATCCCGAGCGGCAGAAGCTCTGGGAGATTCTAGAGTTTAGCCAAGGCTGCAAACCATGGCTGCACCAAGGAAGGGGAGCGAGGCCAGGCGGCTCACCCACTGGGAAGGGTGGGAAGGGCCAGGTGTGAGGCCCTGCACTGCTGGAGCTCAGGGAGCCCTGCGTGCCCGGGACACTGCCTCTGAGTGTGGGGGCAGACCTGGAGGTGACTGTGGGGGTAGCCGAGGGGCGTAGATCCCTGGGATGAGGACTGGACCCCAGGGGGCTGGAGGAGATGGCCCAGCTGTCACTCTGAGTGGGAAAGACGGGGGTGGGCAGTGGTGGGGAGGACAGAGATGGGAAGGTGGTGGGTGGTGAAGGCCTCAGCCTCAAAGGAGAAGGGGGTAGGAACACAGGGATGGAGGGTTGTCGGGGCTGTGGGGAGCCTTGTGTTCACACTTGCCAGGAATTTGGGGGAAGCTAGGAAATGGGCACCTAGAAAAAAGAATCCTAAAAGTCATGTGGAATCAAGAGAACAGGAAAAGCAGTCCTGGGCAACAAGAGCAAAGCAGGAGACATCACAATCTGAGATTTCTAGTTGTATCACAAAGCTACAGTGATAAAAGGGCCTGGTGGTGGCACTAGAGCAGATTTATGAATCTGTGGCAGAGAACAGAAGATGAGAAACAACTGAGTGGCCAGCCGTGGTGTTGCATACCTGTAATCCCAGCACTCTGGAGGCTGAGGCAGGAGGATTGCCACAAGTTTGAGGTCAGCCTGGGCTACGTAGTGAGGTCAAAGCCAAAGTAAACTGCATAACAAGACCCTGTCTTAAAAAAAAAAAAGAAAGAAACAACCCAGGCATCTTCAGCCATCTGATGTTTGAAAAAGGGGCCAAAAACATGCTGGAGCAAAGATAGTCTCTTTAGCAAATGGTGCTGGGAAAACTTACTGTGCACATGCAGAAGATTGAACCTAGACCTATATATCTCACCATGTACTAAATTAAAATCAAAATGCATCAAGTACATAAATGTTAAAACAGAATCTCTTAACATGCAGAAGGATAAAATATGTAAAACTCTTGGAGTCCTGGTTGGAGTCAAGGAATTTTTGAGCAGAACCCAATTACATGAGAAATAACTTCAAGAATTCACAAATGAGGTCACATCAAACGAAAAAGCTTCTGCACAGCCAAGGAAACAAACTACAGAGTGGTGAGACAACCTACAGAATGGGGAAAAAGTTTTTCCATGTACACTTCTAATAGAAGACTAATATCTAGAATATATAAAAAATCAAAACACTTAGATCTCCCAGAATGAAAGACCAAGTCAAACATGAGCAACCACATGAATAGACACTTCTCAAAAGAAGAAAGTATAATAAATGAAAGAGCAAAATAAAGAATAAGTGATAGGAGAAAGGAATAGAGATCTTTTGCAAGTGTGAAGGGGCCAAGACGTGGCGGGAGGGAGGCGAGAGCAGGAGGGATGGAAGAGAGTTACTGTGTCTCATGAAGGCGCCATCTCCCCATGAGAACTGTGCATTGCAAGCATGTTCTGCTTCTTTGAAACAGTGTCTATACTTCTCCCAGCCTGCCCAGGATCTGAATGGCACTCGAGCTTTCGTTCTTTAAGGATCTTCTCTCTGGAACTCCTGGGGAAAGAGCAGGTTTATTGACAAGATACACCAACATTGTCATCTTCTGCAGGAGCCCCAGAGCCTGGCCAACAGGGTGTAGCAGTTGTCCTTGTGTTGACTTAGGGCACTTGTGTGCCCATTCTCCTGGGAGTGGCAGGAAAGGGAAGGGTGTCTCTGAACCCCATGCCATTACCTCACCTCTCCAGCTAAAGGCTCACTCAGCGGGACACCCAGAGGTGCCACAGCGCTCGGCCTGAGCTCCTGCCTCTGCTCACACCAGGTCACTTTGTGCCCTTTGTGCACATCAGTTACTGCTGCTTCCCCTCAGCCCAGGGCCGCTCTTCTTTCCAGGGCATGCCCATTCTTTGTGCATGTGCTGCTCGGATGCATCACACATGCAGGCCATAGCTTCTTTTCCTTCTCCCACTGGCAACAAAAACAGAAGACCCAGATTTAAATTCTCTGTGCCAAGGACCAGACCTTATTTCATGTTATATAGTTCAGATTTAATCGGCACCTTCAGGTTAGCTGTTAAAGTTTGCACACTGAAGGCCATGCAAAGGCCCAAGTACTAAAGGCCACCCCAGGGTGGTGCCACTGGGAGGGGGGGAACCTTTCAGAGGTGCGACCCAGTGAGAGGTACTTAGGTCACTGGGCAAGCCCGGGAAGGGGGTGTGCGCTACTTCCCCTTCTCTTCCACTCTGACTTCTTTCTGTGGGGTGAGTGGATTTTCTGTGCCACGGACACCCACCATGATGTGCTGCTTGCCAAAGACCCAAAGCAGCAAGGACAACAGGGAAGAAAGCTAATATGGTAACCAATGCCCATTTCTAAAAATACATGGAAAAGGAATTGAGAAGGGAAACCAACGGATACACTACTAAACAAAACAAAACACAAGGTAACAATGCAGGAAATGAACAAAAACAGGAAAGACATAAGACATGAGAGACAGGGCTGGGGATACAGCTTGGCAGCACAGCGCCTACCTGGCAATCTCGAAGTCATGAGCTTGATTCCTGGTTCCAAGATAAAAGATGTGAGAGACAAAGATCAGAGTAAATAAATATCAGTGGAATAAAATTTTGAAGTCAAAGGCAGAGACTGGAGAACGGCAGCAAAACAGGATCCAACTCTATACTGTCACTGCGGCGTGCAGTTTACAGCCTAAAATACAAATAAGTTCAAAGTGAAAGGACAGAAAAAATGCTCCCCACAAGTAGTAACCACAGAATGATGGCAAGATTATAGCAATTGTAAGTCAAAAACAGTCCCAAGAGACATAAAAGGATATCACATGTACAAAGGGGCCATCTTCTGGGCATGGCGGCACCACCTGTAATCCCAGCCACTGAGGGGCGAAGGCAAAAGGATCCTAAATTATAGTAATGAAATACAGCACTTACCTAGCAGCTGAAAGGCCTTTGATCCTAAGCACCACAGACAGTGTGTGTGAGGAGAGGGTGAACTCATCAAGAGATAGAATAATCATAAGCAGATCTGCATCCAACCATCAAGTTTCCAATTATATGAAGAAAAATGACAATATTGAAGAACATGCAACTGAATAATTAAAGTAGGAAAATTCTCTCCTGAAAATTCAGTCATGAATATTATAATCAGCAAGAAGAGCAATAAGAGAACTGGAATAGAACTCTAAAGCAGTTAGACCTCAGAGATATCTACCGTGCAGCATTCAGGAGCAGGAAAATGCAGAGTTTTCTCACTTTTACACGAAACATTCTCTAAGACAGACCCATATGTTAGGCCAGGCTCAGGGTGCTGTGAAAGCCTGACCTTCATACAAAGTATCTTCTCTGACCACATGGAATGAAAGCAGAGGTCACTAACACAGAAACAAAACTAAAGGAAATGAAGCAACACACTTATAAACAAACAATAGACTAAAGAACGGGCTCCTGGGCCCCTGGCTTTGCAGTTCCTGGGCTCCTAAGCTCTTAGGGTCCTGGGCTGCTTGGTGTGCTGGCTGCTTATTCTTTGGCTCCAGTCAATGTCAGTGTGAGTGATGGAGCTTAGGAGCCCAGGAGTCCAGGAGCCCAGGAGCAGGAGGAGCTGTGGGTGGCAAGTGTGAGCTGGGAAGGAAAGCCTGCCCACACCCTGGTGCTGCTGGACCATGCTTTCTTGGCCTATGTCCCAGGATGCATCCTGGGCTGCTTCACACCACTGTCAAGGGGCCGGGGACCCGAGCAGCTCCCCTCCTGAGCCGGCACGAAGACAGCCAGCGCTGTTGTGTCTGGGCTTCAGCTACTGGAAGGAACCTCAGGTGTTTTTTACATAGATTATTTGTGAGTGTTATGTCTCTTCTCCCTACTTGTTAATTTATGCAATAATTTTATTTGTATGGGCATGGACTCATGGATTTTTGTTGTATAATTTGAAGATTTGAAATATTTTAAAGTTTTAAATGCTTGGGGCATTTTTTATTTGTTTTAGAGGTTTTTTGTTTTGTTTTTGCTTGCCTTTTCTATGGAGCCCTGTCTTAATGTTAAAGCACTTACTAAGTACAGCCTAGTAATGTGGTGAAGATTAGGTTGTGTAAGTTTTAATTCCATATCCAGGGGCGCAGATGAGCGCAGACATTTTGTGTTTATTTTCAGCTACTTTGTCCCGGGTGGGAGTAGTTGGGAGTCCTGGTGAACAAACCTGTCCGCCTTGTGGAGTCAGCTCCCTGCTGCCGCATGCGATCCTGCTGTCACCTCACAGCTGACTGCCGCTGTCCTTTCCCTCCCCCTCCCTGTCTTCTGTGGGTCATCGGCTCATCTCTCCACACAGACCAGCTCCCTCCTTTGCCTTTAGCTTTCCACACCCTTTATTTCTTCTGGGACTCTTGGCCTCTCCATCTCTCCTCATCTTTCCTAGGGTATTTTCTGTGTATTTCAGTCTGGCCTTGAACTCTCCATGTAGCCCAGGCTGGCCTCAAACTCACAGCAATCCTCCTGTCTCAGCCCAAATGCTGGGATTACACATATGCACCACATCCAAGTCTACTTTAAATTATTTTTTTTTAAGTTCACTTCATTCTTTCAGAAATGTACAATTGTGCTTAAACTGCTCTTAGCATAATTGTTTTTCCTTTTTTGTTTTTTTAGATAGGGTTTTACTATGATGTCAGATTAGCCTTAAAAATACCAGGCATGTAACCCCAGCTGACCTCAAACTCATAGCAATCCCCTTGCCTCAGCCTCCTGAGTGCTAGGATTACCTATCAGTTGACTTTTCATAAAAGCTTTTATTTTTAGCTTAATTTGTCCCTTTTTAATCACTGGGTCTTTCATTTTGTCCTAATATGCTACCATTACAGTCTGCTGCTATTAAATTTCATTCTTTGAAATGCTTTTGCATTCTTAGGAGAAATAACTTTTGATCATGGTGTACAATATTTTTACTACACTTCTGGGTGTGTTTTGGTAGTATTTTCCTTAGAGTATTTTATTTAAAAGCGATACTCTGTAGTTTTCTTGTGATGCCTCTTCGGCTCTAGTATCAGGGTAAGGCTGGACCAGTAGAACGAATTGGGACAAATTCTCTCTTCTGTTTGTTGGAGATCTATTGGTAAAAGCACTTCTTCAATTTTTATTAATTCAGCTCTCAAACCTGGCCTGCTCTTCTGTTTTTAGTGGGTTTTGGATCCCTGATACAGTGTCTCTTCTTTATCTGTTACTGTTTCCGTTTTCTATCACTTGCTTCCCTTACTGTGCTCTGCCTGCTTTTAGCTGTTTGTCCTAAGTTACCTAACTGGTTGGTGCACAGTTCTTAGGGTTTTTTCTTATTCTTTCAGGTGCACTTTTCAGAGACTTCTGAGAATCCTCCCGGGGCTATTTCTGATACTGTTGTTTGAGTCTTTTAACACCTTTAGTTTTTATTTATTTATTTATTTTTTTGCGGTACTGGGGATTGAACTCAGGACCTTGTGCTTGCCAGGCAAGCACTTATTCCACTGAGCTATATCCCCAGCCCTCTTTTAACACCTTTAGGACAGGCCAGCATTCCCGTGTCTCGCTGGGGTGGCTCTGAAGCACTGGTGGTGCACGTGTGACCGTCCCGTCAGGCTGCATGGGACAGTCATGTGTGCAGCCCCCATGATTCAAGCTGGTGGGATTGTTTTCATGTGAAGCTAAAGGATTTTTAGGTTTGAGTTTTCTTGTTTCTTACTACATTTCATTTCCTCACTCTGATTTTGGTTAAGTCCTTCCTTCTGCTAAGGATGCGTTTATTTCTAATTGGGTTAGGTTTTTTCTGTTACAAAGGGTCTAAAGGAAGTTTATCAATTTTAGATGTTTGTACTTTTTTCATGGGTTCATCATTCTCCGTGAAGCAGTAAGAAAAGCTCCATTCCCAGGGGCACTTTTGCTTTTAACCGCAGGGCGTTTCCCACGAGACCTGTGGTGCCGGCCCTGCAATCATCTCAGGGAAAGAATGGCTCTGAAAAGAGCACAGCAGAGTCAGACACAACAGAGTCAGCACGCTCAGGGCTCGAGTCCTCATTCAGGGGAAACCGTCATGGGCCTGGTCTGAGGGAGGGAGGACTGAACAGCGACACCAAGGACCACAGCCACATCCTCACCAGCTCTGAGAGCTAAGTAGCAGGGAAGACGAGGGAACGAGGCCTACGATGCTTTGCTGAATGTCCAGTTTGCCCGAGGATCCCCGAAGTCAGCATAGGGTCTGTGGGTGACATGCGTACGGGGCTCACAGGCGGTAGCATCTAGGAGGAAGTGGATGTTCCCTTAGGGCAGCTTTGGCCTCTCCAACCCCACAGGGTGGATTCTGGGCTGCTGGAGGATGACTGCTGGCTGACTGAGCCTCTGTATCATGTTCATAAGGAGCCCTCAAGGGCTGCCTATGCTATGCTGCTTGAGGCTGGCCGACCTGGAGCACAGGTTAGGGCCAGGCGTGGAGCTCTAGCTGCCAGGGAGGAGAACCGGAGAACACTGGGATAGGTGGCTGCTCTATGTGGCATGGTTTTCAGGTGCCCTTGCGGCCTGAGCCCCATGCTGCCTGGGTGGATACTGTGGCTGTGCGGCTACTGGGCGGTGTCACAGTGAGCTGTGCAGGGGGAAGGAGTTCCCACTGGCACCAGGGGGGGACCCCAGGAGGAGAGGATCAGGTGCAGGAGTTGTGTCCATTGGTGTCACCTTGCCTTCCGTCTCTGGCTGGGGAGCAGAGCCTGTGCCTATGGCTGTGGTCTGGGAGGAGGTACCTGGAAGGGCCTGTGAGCTGGAGAGGGGCATGGCAGAAGTGTGCTTCATTCCAGGCCAGCAGTGCTCTAAAGTAGCCACAGCAGCAGGTGCTAGAGGTGCCCCAGAGACCTCGGAGTCCCACCCCTCTCTGTTCTTCTGCTCTGCAGGGATCGTGGGTAGAGAAACAGTCCCAGGGACCGGTGGGCAAGGACAGCCT